>CM060952.1:6858877-7458877 GCA_030765055.1 Mantis religiosa
ACTAAAGACTAAATGGATACAGCACTTTGATAAAGCAGAATCTATCTGTGTGTCTATCCTTTATCATGATCATAGTTATTATTATAGTACCACTAGTGACCTCTAGTAAATGATATACAGTGTTATGATAGACCAGAGCTTATCTATTATTAAATTTTAGATGAGTCGTATTTTTTAGATTTGCTAAATTTACTTACCACCCCTGGGCCACAAAAAAGTTCCAAAAATATTCAAGAAATACAATATAACATTGGCACCAATAAACAATTACAACATTAAAAACCTACTTCACAGTAATAATACTGATAAGATAAAATCAGAGGAAAAGTCAAGCATTTACAAGATTAAGTGTAAAGACTGTGAAAAAATTTACATAGGGAGGACAAAAAGAAACATAGGCACTAGAAAGAAAGAAAGAACACCTCAGGCACTTAAGATACAAAAATATTGATAAGTCTGCAATAGCAGCTCATTTCTGGTCTGAAAATCATGAAATTGAAGATAGCACAGAATTACTAAAATACGCACAAAAACATAGTGAACTTGTCATATGGGAGAGGATATACATAGAAAAACATAAAAACCAACTAATGAACTTTGAAATCCTACCAGAAGAGAATCCCACATTTAAGTTCATCACTAAATCAACAGATGCCAGCAGCAACCCCAGAATTACCCACACCGCTGGATCAAGCTTCAGTCGCATAAGAGCCGTAGATGCAAACGATGATTTGCAAAACATGTCCTCAAAATAGTGAACTCGTCATATGGGAGAGGATATACATAGAAAAACATAAAAACCAACTAATGAACTTTGAAATCCCGCCAGAAGAGAATCCCACATTTAAGTTCATCACTAAATCAACAGATGGCAGCAGCAACCCCAGAATTACCCACACCGCTGGATCAAGCTTCAGTCGCATAAGAGCCGTAGATGCAAACGATGATTTGCGAAACATGTCCTCAAAATAGGTACGAAAGTGAAGCAGATGTGTAAAAAAAACGACTCATCTAAAATTTAATAATTTTTCGCTTCACTGTGGTGTTCCAATACAGTTAAATCTCGATACAGAGCTTATCTGTTTGTCTATCCATCATCATGATCATGGTCCTCCTTCAGTGGACTGTAACAGAATGTATAGTATCACTAGTGACCTCTAGTAAATGGTATACAGGTTATGATAGACCAGAGCTTATCTGTGTGTCTATCCTTCATCATGATCATGGTCCACCTTCACTGGACTGTAACAAAATGTATAGCACCACTAGTGGCCTTTAGTAAATGGTATACAGTGTTATGATAGACCAGAGCTTATCTGTTTGTCTATCCATCATGATCATGGTCCTCCTTCACTAGACTGTAACAGAATGTATAGTATCACTAGTGACATCTAGTAAATGGTATACAGTGTTATGATAGACCAGAGCTTATCTGCGTGTCTATCCTTCATCATGATCATGGTCGTCCTTCACTGGACTGTAGTAGAATGTATAGTACCACTAGTGACCTCTAGTAAATGGTATACAGTGTTATGATAGACCAGAGCTTATCTGTTTGTCTATCCATCATGATCATGGTCCTCCTTCACTAGACTGTAACAGAATGTATAGTATCACTAGTGACATCTAGTAAATGGTATACAGTGTTATGATAGACCAGAGCTTATCTGTGTGTCTATCCTTCATCATGATCATGGTCCTCCTTCACTGGACTGTAGTAGAATGTATAGCACCACTAGTGACCTCTAGTAAATGGTATACAGTGTTATGATAGACCAGAGCTTATCTGTTTGTCTATCCATCATGATCATGGTCTTCCACTGGACTGTAACAAAATGTATAGTACCACTAGTGACCTCTAGTAAATGGTATACAGTGTTATGATGGACCAGAGCTTATCTGTGTGTCTATCCTTCATCATGATCATGGTCCTCCTTCACTGGACTGTAGTAGAATGTATAGCACCACTAGTGACATCTAGTAAATGGTATACAGTGTTATGATAGACCAGAGCTTATCTGTATGTCTATCCATCATGATCATGGTCCTCCTTCACAGGACTATAACAAAATGTACTAATGTCCTTTAGTAAATTGTATTCAGTTGGTTCTGAAACCCTAATGAGTGACTAGAAAAGAAGAGAGGACACTTGTGAGTGAGTTACTATAAGAAAGGAGTCCCTTGTTTGATAATGTAGTAATCAAAGAGAGAAGAGGAGCCCTGTCTTTAATTTTTGTGAGTGACTGAAAGCGAAAATTCTCATATTTGTTACTAATGAACTATATGAAGTGAAGAGGGTGGTCTGTGTTCAGCTTTTGTGAATACCTGGGAGAGAGAAGAGAGTCCTGTGTTTGACACTCATGAGTAACTGGAAGAGAAAAAAAAATCCTATATCTGAAATTCTAGTGAGCAGTGAGTGGAAGAGGGAAGAAGTTGATTTGTGAATAACTTTGTAATGCTACACTAAAGAAAATTCTGAAGAGTGACTGAGAGGAAAAGCAGTTAATTGGCAATACACATATTATATGTAGTGAAGTAATGATCAAAATAAGAGTGAGTGGAGAAGATATTGACACATTGCTTCTCTAACACTGTTTTTCACAGGACATGTTTCAAGAGCTGTTGCTCCCATCTTCAGCTGAGTCTTGACTAGTGCAGGTCGTAGTGGTTTCCTCCTTCTCCATGTCGTCAGTAGATGGTATGATGTATTTGTCAAAGATGGCTGGTGGTGGAGTTCTGAAGTTTCTGATTCTGTGACAGTTTTTATTAATTAAGATATTTTCCCATATGAAAGATCTTCCCATAGGAGAGGGGATCCGTCCCCTTCAGCTGCTGTGGTACCTCTTACGTTACTAGAGGAACCTCGGGCTGAACATTCGAGCCCCTACTGTAGGGGAGCTGTTCAGATTGGGTTGGACTCGAGGGGGCTGTGGTTCCCGATACCTGTGGGAGATTGGGTACGTCGCCAGACGGGGTTGAGGGAAGCCATATATTCCCACGTACTAGCCTGCATAGCTAGCAGAAGGTGTGCTACATCACCAGGCAGCCCCACCGAGGTTGATCGGTAGCCTTCCCCTTTGGGGTTGGCGTGCGTAAGTAGCATATCCACTTCCATCCCATCTTGTGTTTTCGAACCAGATGGGGGCGCCTTGTTAGTGTCTAGGTCTTGCCTTATGGAAAGCCCCACAGAGGCACCAGGCACCCTTCGGGGACAGCTTGGTAAATCCCTGGTTGTCAGAGGGGGTCGGTCTCCATTTTGTGTGGACTGCCCTGATAGATACCCTCGCAGAATATATATATATTATTAGAGCAAGTTTCACATATGACCTCATAGATTCCTGATTTTTCTTTTGTAGTAATTGAATTTTTGGGGGGCCTTTATACATCATGCCATCTATCTTCGATATGGAGAAAGAGGAAACCACTACAATTTGCACTAGTTGAGACTCAGCTGAAGATGGCAGCAACAGATGTTGAAACGTGTCCTGTGGAAAACAGTGTTAGTGAACCAATGTGTCTATATCTTCTTGATTCACTTTTATTTTAACTTGTGCTTCACTGTCTACGCTTCTTTCTATTTTTATACTTTGAAGCAATAATTACCTGAAAATAGTACCTAAGAACATTAATAAGTTTGGTAATGTTTTTCAAACCTGGAAGTAAGAAGGTAAGTTAAGAAATATGCATCACAGCATCCTACATCCAACATTTTTGAGAGTTCTGCCACATTGTTTTATATTGCAATTAAGAAAAAACCTTATTACTGTGTTCTATACTGCATACTTATTCCACTTCCAAACTTTGTACTTAAATTATTTCTTTCAAAATGTTGAATGGACTGCAAGTAGTAAGCTTTAAATCTATAATAATATATAGTTTATTAATACAACAATATTCCAGGAACATGATTACACCCATGCAGATCACTGAATTTAAATTAATTTGGTGCAAATATTTAACAAAACTACAGACAGGGTTGTTTACTTAAACATGATTACTTCAGGAAACATCTAATAACAAAGAAGACACTTTCACAGATAATTTCCCAGCAAAAACTCGAAATCACATGGAACTTTCCATGCAGAACTCCACTACCTCAGTCCACTTATTTTTTGTCACACCTCATTTATAACTTTTATAATCTTGGAATAGGAGCAGGCAGATGAGATTAAAAATGACAACTCTGTACACAAACAATAAGGGTGTTGTGGGATGTGTAAGGGGCATTCGAGCACGTGCAGCAGTTTTTAATGGTCTTCTTTTCTCACCTCCCGGACCTCACTGACGGAAGGTAGCAATTCATCGGTAGACATGGGCGTCTTTGGACTTGGTGAAGGAACTCCTGTGGCATCCATTCCGGAAGATGGCTTGAGGCTGTCTTGTTGTATTTGCTGCAACTGCATTTGCATCTGCAGCTCCAGCTTACGCTGCTCCCGCTGCATGTTCTCACGCTCAAAACGACGTGCGCTGAAGCTTCTGGATGAGGAAGCACTGCTGTGGATAGATGCGATGCTAGGGCGGCGAGAACCTGCAGTCCAATCAGGTCACAAAACACACAACAATGCAAAACACGTGCATAGATGGGAAAAAGGGAAACAAGCAACGAGGTGTGACAAAAATATTTTAGGACTGACTTTCATTTGTTTTGGTTTGAGAGATTTCAATTCCAGCTTCATAAACAGTTCAGTTGCCTCTCAGTTGTGTATACAATAACCAAAAGATTGGTATTATAATATGTAGGCAATAGCATTTTCAAGACAGAAAAATGTTTTGTAGTTTCTGAAAAAATAAGATCATAAATCATTGATCCTATTTAGTGGCATATGTATTAGAGTAATACTTTGTAATATAACTTAAAAATAAAAGGTTTAGATAGGTATAAAGTCTGTTACAGAATTCAACCAATCAATCATGGTTGTTAGCAATAGATTAACATCAGTATCAAGTCAGTACACCTCTGGGTTGTGGCCATTCCATATGAATACCTCTCCAAAAACGTACTGTTTACTCCAACTGTGCATCACTCATTTGGTTTGCTATGTAGCATTGTCAATATTAGGCATGACAATGTCCATAGAGAAATAAAAATTTAATAAAGCTCCCAATTCCTTTATTGAACTACCAAACCTGAAATAGGTTCATCTGTTTAGTTTCTTGTACAGGTTTTGAACCCAGCTGACTGCAGCTGTCATTTGTCTCTCTTATAAGTACCCTACTTTTGTGAAAATGGAAGTACCATTTACCCTTGCTAACAGAGCATTTTTCTGGGAAGGAAAAGCTAGTCATCACAGACCATACGATTTCTATATTATGGTGTGCATATACCATTCTGTAAATCATGAAACTTGGTTGGTTGAATTCTGTAACATTCTGTATAATGAGAAAAGCTTAGTTGCAATTATATAAAAACATAGACTGGGATTTAAAATACTTCTTCATTTATATTCAGATCTTCATTTACTAAGAAATATGTAGGAATCAGTTTGAATGTATGGTTCTGATGAGGGGTAGGATATGAAGAAGCTTTCTGCAATAATGAACTGGGGCAGCCTATTAAATGCAATGCTTAACAGTTCGTCCTTAAAGGACAACAAGTTTAAAAGAGCAAAACTAATTCTTGGTATTCCAACTGAGCCTCTTAGTTTAGTTTTAACTAGCATTGGTTATTTCCTGTATTCAAAGTGGAGGTAGCTCATCATTTTTGGGAAGAACAATGTAGTACAAAAAGGGAAATACTATTGGAAACTCACAAGCTTCAAGTTCCTAAAACAAGCACCAAAACTAGTTGAGCTTTATCTGCTATGATTCTTAGCATCCCATTCTATACTGGATACAATAGACCTTAATTTTGCTCAGAGGCCTCTTTATCAGGCTTGAGGTTCTTTTACATGCTGTAAATCTATGATACAAGATCCTATCGAAGGAACCCATGCTAAGGGATTTTATGCCCTGTATCAGTTTGAACCACTTCCTATATCACAGAAGGTGACTGTAGTGGATGTAGGCAGCAAACATGTCCAAGTAGAGTGAGCGTGTCGCACTTGTAATATCATAACGACTATTTGTCAATCCAGCGATTCTAGGAAACATAGTTTTAGAAAGGTAAGAAGATTTGTGGAAATAAGTTATAAAATTTCATTTTTCATTGTGAAGTAGAACTTTTGTTTCCACATTTTCCATTTACCTGGTTATGTGCAAAACATTTTATTCACTGAACAAGTTTAATTTTAATATGTATTTAGGAATTTGATATAGATGTATGTACAATTCAGGCTGATTATATGTCAAAATTCAGGACAAGATAAAAACTTGAAGGTAAAAAAATGTATACCTGGAGCACATGTAGATGACACCACTTCTTGTGTGCAATTTTTGGTAAAATATTAAAATGCTTTATGACTGGAATGGTTCAAGATATTCTATTACCCTTACACAAATATAAATATTTGTTACAAAGGCTTACTTATCTTAAGAAATTGGTGTTAATACTTCTTTATAATGGAGATCGATTTCAAAAAATGATTGTTTTCATCATCAGTGAACTCCGTTGTTGACATTTTTTGAAATTGATCTCCATTAGAAAGAAGTATTAACACAAATTTCTTAAGATAAGTAAACTTTTGTAACAAATATTTGTATTTGTGTAATATTCATTGCTTCACTGTTGCTAGCTTCATTTTCTACGTAATCCATTACTCTTGTTTATTCATTTGAAAGATAGGATATCCTCTGTTTAGAAACATATGTCCCAAGTTTTCTTGCTGTAGCCTTCTGAAACTGAATTAAATTAAATCCCAAAACTATGTTTTACTTTATTTACCATATAGTTATTGCATTCCCCCAAAAAGTTGATTCCAAGATTCTACTGGAAATACATGTTTTAAGAATCTTTGAAGAAAAACAGTATTTTTTTTATAGATGAAGGCTTTCCACATAGAAAATGTAGCACACATTCATGTCAAATACAATTTTTTTGAGATTTTGGGGATATTGATTATTTGTTTGACTTTTCTAAAACTTACTCTTTTCTCAAATTGGAACACATTATTCATTTTTGTACGAGCTTGAGTCTAATGAAAACCTTAAATTTGTAATAAATCAAAATTTCGTGCCGTTATCCTGTAAGTTGGTAAGTGTACTACAAACAGTGTGCAAAATGGCCTGTAGGTGGCAGCATAGTGCAGATGAACACATACCATTGCAGTATCAGTATAAAGATGGCCGCCCCTTTTGCAACTTGCAAGGGAAGAACAGCGTTCTTTTATGCAGTTTTTGCGTAGTGAAGGTGTGAAACCTATTGAAATTCATCGATGAATGAAGGTTCAGTATGGTGATGCATGTTTATCACAGCGGCAAGTCTACGAATGGAGTAGGAAGTTCACAAATGGTGTGACTTCAGTGGAAGATGCTCCACATCCTGGTCAGGCACAATGAGTTGAAACTCCACAGAACATTGGAGCAGTTGAAGCCATAGTGAAGGAAAACCGCCGAGTGACACTGAATGACATTACAGTATGTTTACAGATTAGTCATGGGTCAGCGCATCATATTGTACATGATGTGCTCCAGTTTCACAAAGTGTCTGCAAGATGGGTGCTACGGCAGCTGACTCCTGAAATGAGAGAACGATGTGTTGATGCTTGTGAAGAACTTCTTTGGCACTTTGAACGGGAAGGTGATGGCTTCCTTGCAAGAATTGTTATTGGGGACGAAACCTGGGTTCACTTCCAGCAACCAAAAATGAAGAGAGCGAGCAAGGAATAGCGCCATCCCTCATCACCAAAACCAAAGATGTTTTGAACAGAACAATCAGCAAGGAAGGTTATGCTGACTCTCTTTTGGGACGAAAAAGGCGTCATTTTGGAGCATTACATGCCTTTAAAATTAATTAATTAATTATTATTAATTAATTTTTCTTATTAATTTTCTTATTAATAAGACAAATTGACATCATTTCCTTAAGATAAGTGAAGTTTTTGTTAAAAATAGTTATATTTGTATAAATGTTTTCTATTTTTCAAAAAGTGTTTCAGAAGGCTATAGCAAGAGAACTTGAACACATTTCAAAATGGAAGGTGCAGTTTTAATCAAACCGTTATTAGTGGAGATGCGCCCAGTACCGCACAGTGTCAGTATCTCGTAGTTGCTGATAGATAGTAAAGCTCATTGTGTGTATTTAGACAAACAACTACCTTTGTTACCAATGGAAAGTTTTCCCTCCTTCTTGATTGTTGAATCAGAAGTTATTATTTAGAAAAGTCGTGTAGTGAACTGGAGCTGTGCTGTTAATAACTTGCTGACATTGCTACTGCCTTGTTCGGTGAAGAACTAATTGAGTATTTGTACGCATATTATTTGGTATTAAGTAGACTACACAAACACAAAATACAGTGTCGGTTTAAAGGAATCAGGCCGTGCTGTGACGTTGTACATACATACGTGTGAGTTGCTCAGTAGTGTGCGATAGCAATTTTCCCAGTACCGTACGTCAACATAGAGGCCAAAAAGAAAGGAAAATGGTTAGAAGAAAACATGAAACAAGCAATAAAGAATGTGATAGAAAGATCAATGAGCCTGGGAGTAGTAATATATATTGCTGAAACATTAACATTGACTCTGTTTAAGTTGAAGTTGCAGGAAAAGGCACATAAACAGAAGAACAAACCAATAGCAAAGGGACACAAGACTAACATTAATAAAACTAAGTAGAGAACCTAGTTCTAACTCTGTGCCAACAGAAACTGGAAATAGTGAACAGCCTTAGAAAATTAAAAGTAAATTAAATTTTGGAACCGATACCAGTGTCGATTGAAGTGTTCTAACAGAGTGTTTCATTTGCTTAGAAATCACATACAAGGCTTGGGTTCAGTGTGTGTCGTGCAAGGGTTGGGCAGGCAAGAGAACATTGATTTTTGTAAATCTAATCACTGTGTTTAAAAAATGTTTCATTAGTTCTAAGACATTTTTATATTGTTGTGACAATCTCTAGAGAACATTTTGAAAAATATGTTACTGTGTTCTGTTTTTATATAAAAAATACAATAATTATGATTTATCTTGTGATTTATTATGCAGTTCCTCTTCCATTATTTAGAAATATGTATTTATTTACATCTGTCCGGTACTGGGAAATACTTTTTGAGATACGCACTTATCACTAATATTTACTTTAGTTATTAAAAGTCAACATGACTCGTGTTCATGAATGTTCATTACTAATGCTGTTTCTGTATGTTATTAGCTTCATGATAATAACACACTACTTGTTATCCATTGCATTTTCTTTAAATTTTGATAAAACCTTAGGTGTGTGGTACTGGGCGCATCTCCCCTACAGGTCAAATAAAAGTTCTGCAATAAAATATTTTGAACTATAGATAAGATAGAGGATTTTAATATTTTGTTGAAAATAGAATGAAATGTCATTTTTGGTGGCTTATGTCTTGAATCAGAAATTTGTTTGAACAAAAAAAGAAACAATATGCTGTTCCAACTTAGTACAGAATATCGAGATTTAACTGTATTGGAACACAACAGTGAAGCGAAAAATTATTAAATTTTAGATGAGTCGTATTTTTCACACATCTGCTTCACTTTCGTACCTATTTTGAGGACATGTTTCGCAAATCATCGTTTGCATCTACGGCTCTTATGCGAGTCGCATAAGAGCCGTAGATGCAAACGATGATTTGCGAAACATGTCCTCAAAAAAGGTACGAAAGTGAAGCAGATGTGTGAAAAATACGACTCATCTAAAATTTAATAATTAGTACAGAATGTTAACATACGTTGCATTCAATATCATTTGAAACTGTGCCTCCGTGAACTGATAAGGAATTGTTTCTCTTTCCACCACTGCCTGATCAGGCACTGCATAAGTATTACAGAAGCAAGATCTTATGGTTTTATTAGCACATCATGACAATGTTGCTCACATATTATCAAATGCAACTATCATCCAATTAGTGCCTGTTTCACGTAAATATTTACCAAAATATAATTAAAAATTTTGTAGAGGTAAACGGCCAGGGAGCCAACACCACTATCAGCCCGTAATATAAACAGCGGGAAAATTTGTACCTAGTACCTAGATATAAAATAAATGTATCATTACAGTGTATACAAAATATAGAATTGTAGTACAAAAGCCTGCCGAGTTATTTAACTTGGTTCACAATGAATATTGCTCATTGCTGCTTTGCAACAATGTACCGATGATAATGGTACACATTTGGAATCTCAGAAATGATTTATAACTCATGAGCAGCGGCAAGTGTGGTACGACATTTATGGAAGTGCTAACTGTATGTAGGTGACATTTTGAACCCAAGTCCATGAGTTGCAGATGTACAGGAGCTGCTTCCCTAAACACATACCACACTTCGCCACTGCTCACAAAAATATAATTCCTGGAGTTTTGTGAAAAAGTTTAACTGCACGTAATTTCTATCTTCAGTTTTGAACAAAGTATCAATGTACTTATAAAACTATGAATATTATTTACTTCAATGTTTGCTGTGTAACAGTTCATTCTGCAACTGATGGTTATCAAAAGGTGCAAGCTCATGCATAATAATGTAACTGCTAGCTAATATCAAAAGATATACTCTTTCCTTATCTTTCAAAATTGGTTTTATATATTGAGATATGGCCAAAAAGATACAAGACCAATCTTTTAACTTTGTAAGACATGCTCTACAAGTAATGCATCCTGTTCTGTGATGTTAGTTTTATAACCTCATATTCTTGTGCCATATTTTATTTTAAGTTTCAAGCTTTTGAAATGTCCATTTTATTTCATCAATTGAACTACATTCTTATAAAGGATAAAAGTTCAAACATGTAAAAAGCTGAAATAGTTGCATAATATTTTTTGTCTATTTCATGTTGTACTGAAAATAATCAATCCCCTTATGTATTAATAGGTGACATATCAATGTAGAAGATTATTGATACCAAATGCTCCATTTTAATGTTTGCTCAAACATAATCCAAACTAGCACAAAAGTGAATCGAGAAGATATTGACACACTGCTTCACTCGCACTGTTTTTCACAGGACTTTTTCAAGAGATTTTGCTCTTATCATCAGCTGGAACTCGACTCTTTGATGATAAGAGCAAATGCTCTTGAAACATGTCCTGTGAAAAAACAGTGTGAGTGAAGCAGTGTGTCAATATCTTCTCGATTCACTTTTGTGCTAAGTTGTGCTTCACTGTCTTTACGCTTCTTTCAAGTTTATACTTTGAATAATCCAAACTGTCTTCAAAATAAAATGTTGTGTCAGCAGATTACTATTTGTGGACAAAACTCTCCGATTTCCTAAGGGAATATTTTTCTTTAAAAAAAAGGACTTATGTGTGTATGTCTAGAAACAAATGTAAGGCTTTAGGATGATGTAATATGAGAGTGCACAACCTAAACATAAAATTAACACTGATGTTGAAACTCACTCTGTTTAATGGTGGAAGGAGGCAAGAAAGAAAAGATATATACAAAGTAAGAACAAATATTCAAAAAAGTACAAGTTGCTCAAAGTTGCATTTGGACAATTGGTGATGTTCCCTCAAACCCAAAATCTACAGTTCAATTAACTTGAGGTGGCAGCTGAGTAAAGATGCACACTAAAAGAATTAGTCTGATACTAAATCTGAAAGATGACTGAAGATGATTTATACATGTAGAGTAGTTGATACATGTACCATCAATAGCTACACATGTACAAAATCATCCTCAGTCTCCTTACAGGATTGGTAACAGACTAATTCTTTTAGTATGCATCTTTACTCAGGTGTCACCTCAAGTTAAATGGAGAGTAATATGGGCTCTTGGTATTGTGTCCCCTACCTCATATTGTAGTGCAATAACAAATTTTAACTTCCTGTACAGATTAAGTCATTGTTATTTTATTATTGATATTGGTCAGTGTCGTTAATTAATGTCAGGGAAGAGAAAGTATATGATAATAAGCATTGAACAAAAACTTGAACCTAAAGCAAGTGAGGGATTCAAAACATTAGATAAAAAAGACTACAAATTCATATTAAACTTTTAATGAAAAATATTGAAATGTAGGCTATTAACCGTTCACTTTGGGTTGCCTGGCATTTTATAAAACAAAACACCAATGGAAATAAATGGTTGTCAAAGGTAATAAACTTTGTCTTATATACTTTTGTTTTGTTTGTTTGTTAACATGCTGTCATCATCACTGGTGTCCAGAATTTTGTCCTACAGGAGTTGTTGTACATGCCACTAAGTCTACTGACATTTTTAAGCACATGTAGAAACTGTTAACCTGGGCTGAGTTTGGAACCAAAAGCCTTGGATGAGTATGCCAGCTTATGAGAACTCCTAGTGGTCTACCGGTAAATATGCAAGTCAGTTGGAGAATTTAATGTCATGTTGGCATGTCATGGTAGCTCATTGGTTAGAGTAATCAGATGGGGACCATAAGTTCCATGGCTTAAATACTGTCTATGGCATACACATGGCTAGTATGAAAGAAAAATTAGTTTCCATAGCTTCACTTTGTTTACACATCATTTTCTATTTTTACGTCATATAGAGTTGTATGCAATAGGATTTGTCGGAGCAATAACCTTTGCACACAAACATACTTAGTCAGAACTTTCCAAAAATCATTAGCTGCTGATTCATGTTTCATACTACAAAATTCATGGACACATGTCGGCAGAAGTTGTTATGAATGTTGTGCATATTGGCTGCAATACAAAAAGCAGTAGGGATAGTCAACATCTGTGTTTCAGTCTGCTTACACAAGTGCATTGGTGAAGCTTCGGACATAGAAAATGTTCTCATGTCACAGGTTCAAACGTTTCTCTAAATATACTGTAATACATATTTCAACACTGTATACAGTATTCTGCTTTTACTAAACATTATTAAATCATTTATGATATAATTCCTGTTACTACTTAAACTCAGGATCATCAATTATCAACAGTTTTGTCCCCTTTAGTTCAGTTAAGTGGAGTTATACTCCAGGAGTAACATAATTTCCATAAAATTTCTTCATTTGGATATACATGATGCTGATTTACTGAACAATGAGTCAGTTGGTACATGGATCAGCAAAGTGGTTTTCAAGATTATGCCAAAATACAAACACAAACATACAAATTTATCTCCTTATTATTTAGCAGAGCTTTGAGCTTTAGAGCTCCTCTTTTATTTGGTAGCTTTTTTCTGACAAGAAGCTCTACTGTGGTAAAGAAAAGAAACAAACAAAGAAGTTGAAACAGAAGAAAGTATCTATTGTACATGCTTAGGCTTTCATGGCTGGTGCTAAGCCAATAAAATGTTATCTGGGCTTTTTGGCTGTGGTTGATTGGCTGAAATAGCACTTGACATTTTGCCCGTCTCTCCGCTGGGCATTTTCATTGCTGGAGTGGCACTTGCACCAAACTTTCTTATATACTGCTGTCCTTCAGCAGTGGCTAAACATGCTATGTTGGTAGGACATGACATCAAGGTTCTGGACAACACAGCCCAGTACTATTCCAGGATTTACCATGAGGCTATCAAGATATACAAACACAAAAACAATTTGAACAAAAAAGAGAAAGTAGCATGGATAAATAAGATTTGGTTTTATGTATTGCAGAACGTTAGGATCAAGCCTCGAAAAATGGCCGGACCAATCATGGGAGAGCAGCCCTAGCCTCAACATGTTCGGCGGAGGATCTAAGTGGGCAGTCCCTCACCCAGCTATATATGAGGGCGTTTGTTGCAAGTGCCACTCCAGCAATCCTGTCTGAGTCGACTACTTCTGAAGATGACCGACGGAGAGACTGGTGAAACAGCACGTGCTACTTCAGCCAATCAATCACAGCCAAAAGCCTGGATAACACATTTTGTTTGAAAGTATCATAGCATCAAAGCATTCGTGTTTCAACAGAAACTTGTTATTTTTATATGGAAATATATGATTTTTGACATACTTGATAATACAAAAAATAACGTATAGAATGTATGAGAAGAAAGAAATGGGGAAAAAGCTGCTATTATACTCTAAATTGACTATTTTTACTTTTTATACTCTGTACTCACATTAAGTAGGCAATACCAAGATCAGTGAAAATACATGTTTTGACGTTGCCTAAAAAAAAACTTTTTAAAATAGGCCCATGTTTCTGTTTGTTGTGTACAAAAGTTGATTACATACCAAACTTGCTATTTTAGTTCAGCATCTCCCAAAGATGTAATACAAATCCTCCCTCACCCTTGACTAACCTTTTTAAGGAACATTTTCTGAAAATAACTTGGGATGCTAATTATATCCCTCTTCCAGCACTGCACTGAGCAGGATGACTCAGGTGATTTTGTCTGCAGCCCACATTGGGAAGGTCTGGGTTTGAATCCTTTGGCTGATCTGCCTGACTCATGTTTTTCTTTTTTGGCATATTTCCCAGGTCCCCAGGCGAAAGCTAGGTACGTTAATTACATCTCCTGAATTTCCTGTCCCTCCACTTCATGTCCATTATCATTTCACATCATCTCTCATCTGGTGGTCTCTTTCAGGGTAGAGGTATCGGCAGGTATCTCAGCTTTGCACGACAGGATGATATGTTCCTGCTAATCACTTTCTTCCTCCGGTAGGATGATCTTCGGGCTGGCCTACTGGAGCCATTTGAGGAAAGCAGGGCGGACGCTGGTTGTACTGGCCTGACGTGGAGATTCCAGCTGGTGAATAATAGGGACTTGAGTCAGTTGCCTTCTTTTTCCTCTCACCTCATCCTTCCTCCCGGGGTTGCCCTAACTGGGGATATAAGTACAAGAGGCCAAGTTTGGACCTTTGTGCTGAATATAGTTCCTTAGCGTAGTCCAGTCCAGTGTAGGTGGCTCACTTGTTTGCTTTTCTCAAGGTCACAGCTCCAAACCCAGTCGATCCAATGCCCATGTCAGATATTTACTGGCATGTAATGTCGGACACCAATGATATTGATATGATCCTGGCAATTGACAACATCATTAACAAAAAAGTAATTGTGTGCATTTCTGCTATTGTTATAATAATAAAGAATGCCATTTGTTACATCACAACAAGTAAATTACATCCAGAGAAATTGTAATGTCGAGTTGACACATAATGCTACATTGTGCAGTTAATCATAGAGTGATTCACTAACTATATTGTGATAAAAGCTGTTATTTTCACTGTTATCAAGTGTGCTGGAAACAATTCCAGTCACTTCTTCTTCCTCTTCTTTCTCTAACTCCTTTGTGTTGTTAAGCGTGGAGTACCCATTTTCTCCACTTTTCTCAGTCCATCATCAATCTCAGTCACAAAGAATGGAAAATAAAGCTTTATCTCTTTTACTGTATCATTTCAAACATCAACTTCACTTATTATTTCTCGAGATGTAATTGTGACCTGTTGATGCTTATGTGGCAATAACAGGATATTGAGATTTAAGAGAGAAAAGCATTTAGTTCTGAAAAATGGCTTAAATTTAGCAGTAATGTGCCGTAAGTGGTTTGTTCTGAAAAGAAAGAAAGAAATTAGATCAGAGTTTAGGTAAGGAAAACACAAATGAAAAAACAGAGCACAAATAGTTCCTACAGCAGAGAGTAGATCTCAAAATGTAAGTGGAATATAATGGGCAATAAGCTTGGTTTAAATGCATAGCATGAATAAATAAAATTGTGATCCACAGTAAAGTACCACAAGGTTTCTGTTTACAAAAGCACAAGTTAATGCTGAAAGTTATATTTGTTTACATCGTTGAATGATCAACATCATCTCCCCTAACTTCATATATACAAAAATTATTTTTGTTTCAGAAATATTTGAGGTGGAAGATTTAGAAGACTCAGTGTTAGGTACGCTATTTTTATAAGAGGTTATCCAGGAGAATGCTGTTTGTATGTGTTATTAAGCATAGTTTGATCAGTCTTTAAAAAAGACAATAAAACAAAAGCAGAAAACTATAGACCCATTACCTTAACTTCTGTTTTTGCTAAGGTATTAAAAAAATAATACATTAGTAAGCTTTCTAAATAAATTCAATATACTAAGTAAATCCCAACAAAGTTTCAGGAAAAATCACTCCACTATCAGAGCTATACCATAATATACTCCAAGAGCTTAAAAACGAAGAAAAGATCACAGGGATATTCCTTGACCTATCTAAAGCATTTGACAGTGTATCGCATGTAATGCTGTTGAACAAATTGCAGAAGTATGGCATAAGGGGGAAATTTCACACAATATTAAAATCCTATTTGGTAAACAGAAAACAATGTACAGTATTTAGAACCAAGAGTAGATATACAATAGAATCAACCACATCCAATTATGAAAGTGTCATAGCAGGAGTGCTTCAAGGATCTGTCCTAAGACCATACCTTTTCTGATTTATGTGAATGATCTTCCTATAACTAGACACTCAAAAACAGTGACATATGCCGATGACACCTAATTGATATTTGGTACTAAGGAAGTAAATGGAATGGAGAAAATGATAACTACAGAAACACAAATTATTTATAATTATCTTACAAACAATATAGCCTGAAAGTAAATCTTCAAAAAACAATAACAGTCATGTTTTAACACCGCAATAACAGGTATAGTAGTAATCCTATTAATGTAAATATAAATGGTGAACAAATCGAGCAGTTAGATAAGATAAAATTCTTAGGGTTGATTATTGATAACTTTCAGACACCATATTGACTATATATGTCAAAAGTGCAAATCATTATTTATTAAGGAATCTAGCAAAATATCTAAATTCTGAACATCTGAAATTAACCTATTATGGAATAATACATTCACATCTCGAGATATGGGGCAGCACTTGTATGAGTAGAATGAACAGATTACTAGTTTTGCAGAAGAAATGTATAAGACGTATATATGAGGTAAATAGAAGAGAATCATGTAGAAATATATTTGTAGAAAACAAAATCCTAACAGTAGTATCTTTATACGTTTTTAAAGTAGTCATGTGTGTAGTTGGCAAAGAGGAAGTGGGTAACTTAAATAAACATTGTCACAAACACGAAAAAAGGACACAAATAAGGACTTTAAATAAGAAAAATATTATTTAATAAACTACCAAATTCAGTGAAAGCAAAAAAGGTACATTATTTAAAAAAGAACTAAACAAGTTTCTAATACAAAAATGTTTGTATAAACTGGGCGAATTGTAATTAAATGTATATAATTGTTTATCTTGATGTATCCGACAACATGTGTTATTATGGATGAAATAAATTGATTTGATTAAATATATCAGTGTTTCAAGGTTGAATGTGTTTCCCTATGGCCTTGCATAACTAACTTTTCTTCATTTTATATGCAGCTGAAACAAATACACTATGTAACATTAATGACAATGTGACTTTCAGTCTAATCCTTGCAACATTAATTTTATCACACCTCGTAGCATACTGACTACTTATAACTAAATACAATTTTCAAATTTTATTTTTGCAGTTTCTTGAAATTGTTGTATGCTTAGCTCCAGAGTTGGTAGTACAGCTGTTCTTAGTTCTTTAACACAAGGGACTCAACGAAAGTTTTAAAATTATGATAGTTAAATTTACCATGCAGAAAACCATCTAAGTTGTATGAAAATGCATGAAGGAAGGATTATGTGGTTATCTACGTATGTGCTTGCATCTCTTAATACAGTTAATTTTTCCAAATTGTATGCAATCTAATCTTTTCATCATAATGTGCAGAAAGAAGTTTACACTCCTAAAGAAAAGAATGCATTTGTGCCTCCTTTAAACAATTAAAACCTATTTATTTGTTTACGAGACTCAATCCCAATGAACAAATATTGTATATTGGGTATCCAAAAACAATTAGCAGAAAGTTATAGGGTAGGAAGTCAATATTAACTAAGCATTCTGAGGCTAGGAACTAATGTTACATTCACCATGAACATTGAATAAAAATTCATCTGCTTTTGGTTTCTGTTGTACTCAGTGGCAAAGAGTGCAATGAAACACTGAAACTGCTGCTTCTCCAAGTATTTCAGAAGAAAAAGAAGAAAAACAAGAAAATTCAAGCCAAACATTTTATTTTCCCTGGATACATTTTAAAAATGTATTCATGAATATTTACAGTGTTGTGGACAATTTGAGAGCTGCTTAAGCTTGAGTGACCAGTTCTGCAAGCTCATTGAGTACTGAATATTTCTGTATTCACACATTTATAACCTTCAATATCATGCTTCATAGGTTTCCATAAGCAGCCTAACTCTTCAGTAGTTAGGAACCACTGACACATTTTTGTTACATGAAGCCTCTATTAGTGTGTGAGGAAAAGTTTAATTTGTTGCTTTATATGGCACTTTTAAATACAACTGTAAGTATATTTCAATAGCATTAGTAATAGTATTTTTATGTAGATTGGTATTTAGTGGTAACAAATAGGACATTTTTGTGAAGTTTTAAGTTATTAGCAAAAGTGTGTGAATTCATAGGTACTTTCTTCAGTTAGGCTAACAGTTCATGCATTCTGAACCAAGGAATGTCTGACTGGAGAGGGGAAGCTTGTAGTGTGAGCAGGGCCTACTTGTACATTAGAAAGAGGACTGAAGAGTAGCCTTAGTTGTTTGAGTCATTACTCTCTCTTATTTTAATGAAAATTATTATTTGGTGCTTCCCTCGCTTTGTAAGTCACACCTCGCTACTGGACCGACATGTTACTGTACAGTAGAAAGATTACAGAAGAGTAGCCTTAGTTCTTTGAGTCATTATTCTCTCTTATTTTAATGAAAATTATTATTTGGAGCTTCCCTCACTTTGAAAGTCACGCCTCAGTACTGGACCTCATGTGACTGTACAATAGAAAGATTACAGAAGAGTAGTCTTAGTTCTTTGAGTCATTACTCTCTCTTATTTTAATGAAAATTATTATTTGGGGCTTCCCTCGCTTTGACAGTCACGCCTCGCTACTGGACCGACATGTTACTGTACAATAGAAAGATTACAGAAGAGTAGCCTTAGTTCTTTGAGTCATTATTCTCTCTTATTTTAATGAAAATTATTATTTGGAGCTTCCCTCACTTTGAAAGTCACGCCTCAGTACTGGACCTCATGTGACTGTACAACAGAAAGAATACTACAGAGTAGTCTTAGTTCTTTGAATCATTATTCTCTCTTATTTTAATGAAAATTATTATTTGGGGCTTCCCTCGCTTTGAAAGTCACGCCTCACTACTGGACCTACGTGTGACTGTACAATAGAAAGAGTACTACAGAGTAGTCTTAGTTCTTTGAATCATCATTCTCTCTTATTTTAATGAAAATTATTATTTGGGGCTTCCCTCGCTTTGAAAGTCACGCCTCACTACTGGACCTACATGTGACTGTACAATAGAAAGATTACTGCAGAGTAGTCTTAGTTCTTTGAATCATTATTCTCTCTTATTTTAATGAAAATTATTATTTGGGGCTTCCCTCGCTTTGAAAGTCACGCCTCACTACTGGACCTACGTGTGACTGTACAACAGAAAGAATACTAAAGAGTAGCCTTAGTTCTTTGAATCATCATTCTCTCTTATTTTAATGAAAATTATTATTTGGGGCTTCCCTCGCTTTGAAAGTCACGCCTCACTACTGGACCTACATGTGACTGTACAATAGAAAGATTACTGCAGAGTAGTCTTAGTTCTTTGAGTCATTATTCTCTCTTATTTTTATGAAAATTATTATTTGGTGCTTCCCTCGCTTTGAAAGTCATGCCCCGCCACTAGTATACTAGTCTGAGGGTGGCTACTGGATGGCAGAGTACATTGTGCAGCAATACTTATTTACTGAGTCAGTACTTGTCATGTGAGTCACATTCAAATATGTTCATGGAGCATCTGTACAACTCATTTTCCTAACCTCAAAATACTTAGCTTGGTGCTGCCTTTTTGATCTACTATTTCTGCATTGTTTGTATCCTAGAAGTATATTAAAATGTAATTATGCAATGAGGTTTAGAGTATGCAGTAACTGATGAGCATTTCACATACTGTTTTTCCTTCTAGTCTCACAACCTTTTGATTCTCATCGGAAAACAATAGCAAAAATCAGCCAAATTCAAGTTCAAAGGAGCAGCTAATTCAGCTCACAGCTAATCATGCACATTTGCAAACTTCCATTTATAAAGCAAAATTATAATGCTGAAGAAAGTGCAAAAAGCATTAATGTTAGTGATTATCATGTTAAAGGTACAAAGAAGTTGAAATTTATCTGTGTTTGCTAAATGTCTACTAGGTAACTTACAGCAATAAAATACTGTAAATTATTGTATGTTACCAGAAGTATTTTATTATAATTATCTTTACTTAAATATGGACACATTGGGGAAGAAGTATCTTGTCACAACAATTACTGCTACTGATATCTGTAAGATACCTAATCACATAAAGATAGCTGCTCAATTTATGTAGTTGTTTTACAACCAGCTACAAACTTGCTTGTGCATTTGACAAATTAATTAAGAGGCATGTTTTTCAAATATTTAAAAACTATCTGAGACCTGGTTTTGGCACTGAATGTTTCAAGTCTGGCTTAATTATCAGTTCAAACTAAATGTTCACAAATGCATCGTATAATTTAGACAACTGCTTCACAGTTGTTGAAATCCTTGATTGGTATTTTTAGATGGGGAAAGGGTGGAGGAAAAATACGTTGCTAATTCCTTTATGTCATATCAAGTATGTAATTTGAAGTTAATGTGTGTTGCATACTTCAAATTTTTATGTGTTTAGTCTTCATATTTACATGTAATATGCAAGATTTTTAAATCTTTAATGTAATTTTGAGTTGAACAAGTACGCAATGCTCTATTAAATTTTAGATGAGTCGCATTTTTTACACATCTGCTTCACTTTCGTACATTACGAAAGTGAAGCAGATGTGTAAAAAATGCGACTCATCTAAAATTTAATAATTTTTCGCTTCACTGTGGTGTTCCAATACAGTTGAATCTCGATATATTGAAGTGACGTTAAGTCAAGAGGAACACGCGAAAGTGTACAAAAGTGAAGCAGATGTGTAAAAAATGCGACTCATCTAAAATTTAATAATTTTTCGCTTCACTGTGGTGTTCCAATACAGTTGAATCTCGACGCAATGCTCTATTTATTGCTAGTGTTTACCTAGAGTGCATTTCGTTAGAACCTTCCTAACATCATCAGCTAATATCGACTATTGAAAGTTGTTTTGGTGAACTCATTGGAAGGTAGTGTTGAAATTGAACAGTTTTATTTAATATTTCTTTATGAGTATTTTTTCCCATGTGGTTAATGCAGCTGGACCCTGAACTCTTTTTAATAAGTGGATTTCTCGTTTTTTATCGTGATTATCATTCCAGAAATGGTATGCTACCACCAATTTATCTATTTCTTTGTTTCTGATGTTCCTAAAATGCTCTTTAAGCCTAATGTTCAAATTTCTTTTAGTTTTTCCAATGTGAAAGTTGTCACAGCCCTTGTAGTTTATCCGGTACACAACTGATTTTTTGTGTGTAGGTATCTCCTTTGTGTTATGTATGAAATGTACAGTAGAGTCCCGGCTATCCGACTTTCGGTAAATCGACATTCTTTATTATCTTACAGTGCTTGGTCAGCAGGATGTGCATCCTCAAACCTTCAGTGAGTGTGCAGGTATAGCTTGGGTGCTGATATTATTGTTTTGATTTCCTGTGACTACAATATGGCAAGTAAAAGGAAGAAAGTGGTTGTTTCCATGGAGGAAACATTGAAAAGAAAATATCGGTGACAATTGCTTTTTTTCCTGATAGAGGAAATGGATAATGGCAAGGACATGATGGAACAGTTAAGATCTATCAACATGAAAGACATTCCATACTGGATGACTCAGGATTGGGAAGAAATCAAAACAACGACATTAGCAAAATCTTGGAACATACTGTTAGGTGATGAAAATAAAGAAGAGACAGTACAAGAAGACATGGATGACATTGTTCCCTTACTGAACCGCATTCCTGGCTGTGAGGATGCTATGACTCAAGATGAGAGTAGCTGGTGTGCAAAAGGTCAACAGTTTGAAGTCACTGGCTCTAATATTGTTGATTTCATGAATCGTAATGACAATGAGAATGAGGCAGAACGAAAAATTGAAGAACAAAACGAGAAGAAGAGTCATGCTAAAGGTTTAAGTGCTTTAGAGATGGCATTAAGATATGTGGAGCAACAGCCAGAGGCAAGTGCAACTGAGGTAATGATGATTTGTCGCTGGCGAAATCTCACAGCAAGAAAACATCATTCAGCAGGCAAGCAGACTTCATTGATAAGCTTCTTTTCTTAAGATATTTGGAGCTTATATTTGTTCAATATTGCATGTAGAATTAGTTTGATTATTCATAAATACTGCAAAACCAACAATAGTTTTGATAATATAGTATACCTACCATGTTTTACTCCATTTTCCAACTTATTTTGTATTATCTGATGGTTTTGGTTATCCAACCTCGTCCCAGGCCAGTTTAGGTCAGATAATCCAGACTCTACTGTATTTATAATTTAAACAGAGGGAATCCTGTAGAAAAACCTTTGTAGAAGCCAATATGTTAACTGTTATATCTTTATATGTATATAAAGTAATATGTCTCTAGTAAGTCACACTCTGTATATATTAAAGATAGCCAGATCATTAAATAAGTACTATAGAGATAATATTAGTAAATGAGCCACTGAAAAGGATCCCCTTATTATAACTCTATAAGTTGCCAAGTGATACTAAAGCCCTAAGAGGCAATGTATTTCAAAGAAGACTAAAAATGTACCTAATACTGAAGTGCCTATATACAATAGATGAAAGGTAGATATTTTATGCTTCTTGACAATGCTTGAAACTTGTATAAGTCTATAAGCAAATAAATAAAAATATTAAATTATATGATTTCAAGAGGTGTTGTGCACTGTGAGGCCAAAGTAATGTTGTGCTCTTTGAAGACTTTTTGAAAAATGTATGTAGCTCTGGGATGATATGTAAATTTTCTGTATGAAGTTTTATTACTGATTGCGGAAAGAGCCAACAAACAAGCACTGTATATAGTTAACCCTCATATATATTGGATAACAAATTATTTTTGTTTTAGGAATTACCCCCAATAGTGTTCTTGAGGTTTAATAAACAGTTGTCATTGTATGCCAGAGAAAATAGGTTCTCTTCCAGCAAATCCATAAGCAAAACAAGTCCAAACTCAATTGAGGTGATGGTGCCACTTGGGGTTCTAATGATATTGTCCAGCTCACAGAGAATGACAAACATAAAATATTTCATAATGCCTGCATGCTTTACCAAGGAATACAGAAACAACAGCTGGTGTAAAATTTAATTTTTCATTCTTGGGCTTGGAATATTAGATTCAAATTGCCCATAGCAAAGACTGCATTGTAGAAATTATTCAGAGTGGCTCCCTAAAGCTTGCTCTGTTTGTAAGATGAAAGAAATTGGAAGAGCAAATGAGCATCCTGACTCCTTCAGATCCATGAAAACTTTGTTATTCTAGCATTAGCTGTAGTTTAATTATACACAACTCAACTGGATATTGCCTTAAAAAATAACAAAAGATTAACAATAGAAAATAACGAGAAGAACAAGTAAATGTAATGTACATTATTAATAAAGAACTGAAGCTGATATGACTAAAGGAATTTGAAATAATAATGTGTCTGTATTTAGAAAACACTGTATAGAATTTTTTGATATTGGATAACGTGCATTATCTTGTGCAATTAATTGGAAGCATTGGTAGTTACAAACAAAACATATACTAGGTAGCACTGTGCAAAATCACTTTCCACTTTGCTAGTAATATGGATTCTGTTTTTGTACCAGACTTGGCGTGATATAGACATGGCCAAATAGTTTCATTATTCTCTGTACAGCTCAGACTTTATGTCAAGCAACTTCCATCTTACCCTGCAAATGAAACAGCAGCATTTCTACTCCAATAAGTTTAAGGACCATGCATATGCTATTGATGTTGGTTTCGATTTCATGTCCTCAGAGGTTGAAAAAGAGAAAATAGCTTTCATAGGGGAAACCCTGCCTGAAGCCATAGCTAAAATATGGCAGAGTAATTCTATATCTCACATCACAGAAATAGGTAAACTTTATTAGTCAGCTGTAAAAATCAATTCAGTCACAATTATTGAGGAAATAAAAAGAAATAAAGCGTTTCTACTCTGTTTCATTAATGTTTTTAAGAAGTAGTATATTTTATCACCACTAATATGCTTTAGTTTTGCCCTTTGACATACATTTGTTTATGTAAACAGCTGTTTACCAACTCAAAAGCTATTAGGGAACAACCGGCATGCAACAAGAGCACAGTATTAGGACGACAGTGCTATTTAAAAAGCTTGCAACTTACATGCGAAGCGCTTTCAGTCACCATAGCCAAGTCATATCAATATTTCATATATTTGCTCGTCAGCTTATACCTATAACAGTATTCTGCAAGTCATAGAAATTTACCATATATGTTTTACAAGTCGCATAACTAACTCTATCTTTTAATAATTAGTATTCCAAGATAGGCACAGGTATTTAGGAAAGACATTTTTCTTTATGCTTTTACCTCCTTTAATTAGAGAATTAGTTTTTTATTTATTTCACACATCAAAATCAATTCAATTATAGGTTAAGATTAAGAATAATAACATTGTAATTATGGAACTTTGGAAGTTCATTTCACAACCATCAGGTTTGTTTTTATATCTCTACTTTTAGATTAGTTTGTAGTATTCTGCCAATATACAGCAACAATGGTATCATACAAAAAGGTATGGTATGTTACATTGACATGATTTTATGTATTCCTCAACTGTTTCTACAAAAATCTATTCACTTGAGTTAATTGATGGAAATTAATCATTTCTTCACACTAGCCGTATATAGGCTAATGTTTTTGATAGATAGAGTCAACATGAAAAATTCAATGCCACGGCCGGGATTTGAACCATGGATCTGCTGGTTTCCATCCAGTCACTCTTACCCATTGAGCTACCATGCCCAACTTACTATCAGGGCATTAAATTCTCCATTAAATTCCTTTTACCAGGGAAATATATGAGTATCTTTTTAGTGGTTTAATTTTCTCTACCTGGTAAGTAACATTTGCTTTACTTGCTCAAATCCATCATAGAGTGATTTAGGTTTTAGAAATCTGACTATACTTCAGCCCTTTATGTTCTTCTTGTAGCTACAGTTATGTGCAGAGGATCTACCCAAAAGTCCCGAAGACCCTCGCCTCCTTCTACCCGGGAGCGATGGATAACTCCGGGGCTCTTTCCATAGGGCAATACCTGATTTCTTAAAAGCCCCCCCCCAAACTAATAAAGATCCATTTAAAATAGGAGCCATATTGTACAATAAATTGCCGTCTGTAATTAAGAATACTTCTGACTCAAAATTTAAACTGGTCTTAAAATCAAACCTAATTGAAAAACGTTTGTATAGTATAAATGAACTGAAATATATATGTATGTAGTATAAATGAGTCGTATACCTATGTAAACAATAAGGTTTGTATGTAATTTAGGCATTTTGATCTTTGTAAATAACTCATATATTTTTGTAAACAACTCTATACTTTGTAAATAACTTATATATTTTGTATTTTGACTGTATAGAGATAATTGACAGTGTCACATGCTCTTGTAAGAGTCTATTGGCCACAATAAATAAATAAATCGACATCAAGACAGGATGGAAGTGGATACCCCACTTACGCGCATCAACCTCGCAGGGAAGACTACCAAAAACCTCGGAGGGGCCGCTTGGTGATCTAGCACACCTACTAGCTATGCAGGCTAGTACCCGGGGCTTTTGAGGCAACCCTTTACCCCCTCCGTGCGGCCGTAGCCAGGTGATCTAGCACACCTTCTACTAGCTCTACAGGCTAGTACCCGGGGCTTTTGAGGCAACCCTCTACCCCCTCCGTGCGGCCGTAGCCAGGTGATCTAGCACACCTTCTACTAGCTCTACAGGCTAGTACCCGGGGCTTTTGAGGCAACCCTTTACCCCCTCCGTGCGGCCGTAGCCAGGTGATCTAGCACACCTTCTACTAGCTCTGCAGGCTAGTACCCGGGGCTTTTGAGGCAACTCTCTACCCCCTCCGTGCGGCCGTATCCAGGTGATCTAGCACACCTTCTACTAGCTCTGCAGGCTAGTACCCGGGGCTTTTGAGGCAACCCTCTACCCCCTCCGTGCGGCCGTAGCCAGGTGATCTAGCACACCTTCTACTAGCTCTGCAGGCTAGTACCCGGGGCTTTTGAGGCAACTCTCTACCCCCTCCGTGCGGCCGTATCCAGGTGATCTAGCACACCTTCTACTAGCTATGCAGGCTAGTACCCGGGGCTTTTGAGGCAACTCTCTACCCCCTCCGTGCGGCCGTAGCCAGGTGATCTAGCACACCTTCTACTAGCTCTGCAGGCTAGTACCCGGGGCTTTTGAGGCAACCCTCTACCCCCTCCGTGCGGCCGTAGCCAGGTGATCTAGCACACCTTCTACTAGCTCTGCAGGCTAGTACCCGGGGCTTTTGAGGCAACTCTCTACCCCCTCCGTGCGGCCGTATCCAGGTGATCTAGCACACCTTCTACTAGCTATGCAGGCTAGTACCCGGGGCTTTTGAGGCAACTCTCTACCCCCTCCGTGCGGCCGTAGCCAGGTGATCTAGCACACTTTCTACTAGCTCTGCAGGCTAGTACCCGGGGCTTTTGAGGCAACTCTCTAACCCCTCCGTGCGGCCGTATCCAGGTGATCTAGCACACCTTCTACTAGCTATGCAGGCTAGTACCCGGGGCTTTTGAGGCAACCCTCTACCCCCTCCGTGCGGCCGTAGCCAGGTGATCTAGCACACCTTCTACTAGCTCTGCAGGCTAGTATCCGGGACTTATTAGGCAACTCTCTACCCCCTCCGTGCGGCCGTATCCAGGTGATCTAGCACACCTTCTACTAGCTCTGCAGGCTAGTACCCGGGGCTTTTGAGGCAACTCTCTACCCCCTCCGTGCGGCCGTATCCAGGTGATCTAGCACACCTTCTACTAGCTCTGCAGGCTAGTACCCGGGGCTTTTGAGGCAACTCTCTACCCCCTCCGTGCGGCCGTATCCAGGTGATCTAGCACACCTTCTACTAGCTCTGCAGGCTAGTACCCGGGGCTTTTGAGGCAACTCTCTACCCCCTCCGTGCGGCCGTAGCCAGGTGATCTAGCACACCTTCTACTAGCTCTGCAGGCTAGTACCCGGGGCTTTTGAGGCAACTCTCTACCCCCTCCGTGCAGCCGTAGCCAGGTGATCTAGCACACCTTCTACTAGCTCTGCAGGCTAGTACCCGGGGCTTTTGAGGCAACTCTCTACCCCCTCCGTGCGGCCGTAGCCAGGTGATCTAGCACACTTTCTACTAGCTCTGCAGGCTAGTACCCGGGGCTTTTGAGCCAACCCTCTACCCCCTCCGTGCAGCCGTAGCCAGGTGATCTAGCACACCTTCTACTAGCTCTGCAGGCTAGTACCCGGGGCTTTTGAGGCAACTCTCTACCCCCTCCGTGCAGCCGTAGCCAGGTGATCTAGCACACCTTCTACTAGCTCTGCAGGCTAGTACCTGGGGCTTTTGAGGCAACCCTTTACCCTTTCCGGGCAGCCGTAGCCTGGCCGGAGGTACCCAATTTCTAGTGGGTGTCAGGAACACACTGCCCCCTCGAGTCCAACCCAATCCGAAACACTCCCCAACGGGAGGGGCTCGAATGTTCGGCCCAAGGTTCCTTTAGTAACATCAGAGGTACCACGAGTGCTAAGGGTTCACAGCATCTGCACCACGGCAGCTGAAGGGAACGGATCCCCTCCCCTTGTAGCTACAACAAAATGTGTGAATATGAAAGTTTATCTCTCTTAATAAGGGGTAGAAGAATAAGCTTTTGTAAACCGGTTTGAGGAACAAGTAGCGAAAATCATGTGAATGCAACATATTAGATTTCTTACATAAAGGATTTGTTTGTACTATACTGTACCTAATATATATTTTAGAAAATGTTTGTTTAAATTGTTTTAGATACAGGAATATGAGAATAAATTCAACAGAAACTTCTAAGGTTTCAAAGTTGGGTCTGGAGATTGTGTCTTGTGTCTGAGGCATGTTCCTAGCACTTCCTACCAACTTGTCAACAAGGTAGAGTGATGGAAGTACTTGTCTTTATTTTCAACATATTTCTGATTACTTCTTATACCCATTTTTGTCTTAGTTCTCTTTGAAACTGAATTTACTTCTAGGTGAACAATAACTAAAGTGTACATTTATTTTATACAATTTATCTTTAAATGATCCCCAGAGATAGAAGTCATAAGTTTCAAATGATCTTCAAATAGTCTCAAGATACATTAGCACATAAAAGCCATAAGTAAACACTTAATGTGGAATAGTTAGACATACTGTAGTACGGCTGTTGGATCTCCGGCTCTGACATTTTGCGGTTGCAGGAGGTGGAGGGGGAGGTTAATAGTACCAACATACAGTAATGTGCAATTGAAAACATATTGTCAAAATTATTTTTAGAATGAAAATATAGGACTAAATTAGCTTTAAAACATTGAATGCAACTTGCAATTTTATTATCATGCAAGATATTCATTACAACACCACTCTTGAATATGTCGTTCACATCTTTCACACACACTAACTGCTTCTGTTGGTAGTACTGGCAGTCTCTACATCTGTTGTCGTGGTCAGGAAGTTAAAACTGTCTGCTAGCGCCAATCAGCATTGTAGGCATGGCTTCCGAATCCAACACACTGTTGCCAAGTTAATTTTTTTAGACCACATGGCTTCAGTTGCTTGTGTTGGTGAACTTTCTTTGCTATTTTGTGCATGCATGAATTCTGATTGTTAGTGATCGTAAGTCCTATTATTATTGTTATTATAATAATATGGCTACTGGTTCATGAAATATGCAAATGCCTGAAATATTGGAAATTTCTGCTAAAGAACTGGCAACAGCCTGCTTCCCCGTCTCGAGAAATGTCAGAGCCGGAGAACAGCTGGCCCAACTGTATTTGCCCTTACTCTCAGTTTGTATTTTGCTCTGAATCTTGATACAACCTAAGCAGCTCAGACCAGTTCCTAATACAAAGCAGAACCTGATGTCATATATGGATGACCCAGAACCTAAGAGTGTACAACACTCCTATAACTGTGTTTAGTTATGTGTTGCTAAAATAAGCAAGGAATTCATTAACTATAACTCATTTATGGTGGCATGAATATGGATCATTTTCAGTTCAAACAGTGTCAGTTAAATGAGCTTCCAATTTTTTAGAGTATTTAAAAGTACATTCTTTAGATTCTAACAAAAATACACTTCATAAGAAAAACAAAGCAGGCCATTAGCAGTTGAAACATCAGTGGTATTCAACATTTAGTATTTGATATATGTAATTTTGAGTCAAACTAGTACTCGATGCTCCATATATTGCTAGTATTTACCTAGAACATGATTTGTTACGACCTTCCTAACATCCTCAGCTAATGTTGATTGTTGAACTTTGGTTTGGTGAACTCCTTGCAGGCGATAGGGCATATCTGTTGCTATCTTGATTATCATCATCCTGATTGCCAAGTGAACTTTCAATTCTTGACAGTATATGACGTAAGATTGTCTCACATGATTTATCTTGTGAATAAGCATGTTGGTTTACATGTAAAAGCCTCTGTCTCAACAAAGTCTCTCTAATAAGCTTGTCAATTAGTTTCTCTAGTGTTGGAGAAAAATACATTAACCTTCCTTTCTTGGAAGTGTTGAAAACAGTGTTGTTATGATAAATTAAATTTAAAGGGAGTCGATTAATGACACTAAACAACACTTACTTTTAAATTTTTCTAGAAGATGTTTCAGAGACTTTGCCTCCATGCTCAGCCGGCCATCCTTTTTTGAGTCGATGGCCTGCTAAGGATAGAGGCAAAGTCTCTGAAACATGTTCCGGAAAAATTTAAAAGTAAGTGTTGTTTAGTGTCATTAATCGACTCCCTTTAAATTTAATAATACATTAACCTGTTATGTGTTTCAAATGGGAAGGTGTTTGTCCTTGAGCGCTACTAGGTGAGCAACCAATCGGAGTACTGTGGTGTTGTCGTATTGCATTCCCCCTAAGTGTTGTGCAACAAGCGGCAAACTAATTAATCTCTAAGAAATACTATTCGCGCTAAGACAAAAATTCAGATTTTGCCAAAACTGATCAATGAGGAAGGAGAGAGTAATGTATTTAACATAACCATAAAACCCCCATATTTTTAGCTCAAATAGTTCTCCTAATACAAATAAATAAAGTAGATACCATTATATTATAACAATGCATTGTGACGTAAGCACTGTAATGAATATCATTATTGGTTGGCATGTATGTGTGAACGTATATTTAAAATTACTCAGAACTGAAACGTAAACATTTGACATGACGTGATAAAAGAAATATGTACTTTGAATAAGCCAAGGTGTTTGTTAAATTCGATGAGAGGAAACAATACACTTCTTGCTAGTCTGACAGAACGTGTCTGGTCACATTATATATTTGTTTATGAATGGTTCATAATCTCTATTTACTCTAGAGAGTTCAAAGCAGCATTATTCAGTTACCTCTTCCATGACAAAGTGTATCAGCTGGATCAATGAGGTACGATCCACATTCCCCCCCCCTCCCCTCCCCCTCTTACTACTGCCAGAACAATCCAAATGAGTTAATGTCGGCTCAAATTGTGTTGCAAACAGAAATAATACTTTCTAAAGTGAATGACGTTGAATGACTTATTCATGAAGACATGCACAAGGAACACAACAGGACTGGGAAAACTGCATGAGACATCAGATAAACTACAAGAAGATGACTGTTGAAAAGAAATATCATGTAACGAGATTTTGGAACCTATCATCATAAATTTGCAATACTCAGATGTTGAAGACAATGACAAATTATCTCTTAATGTAAGTAACATTCACAGCTATGCGGATGCACCGCTGGTATTTTCATTGGACTAGAAAGATAAGTAATTCATAAACTATAATTAACTTTAAACTAAATATTTAAAACATTTGCATAATATACAAATATTCATATTGCAGTTGTGATTTCAACAACTGCATTATTATATATAAATCTTTGGAAAATTCAGTTTGCATTCCTTTACGTCTAGTGCCATGAACACTTGCAAGTGTGCGAGAGAGAGAGAGAAATATAAAAAAGAGTGGGGATAACGAAATGGTTAACGGTGAGGGCTCTAACGCATCTGATTCGCTACAGGCGAGAACTCTTCCCATTTGAAACACATAATGGTCTTACAGTAGAATTAAAATTACTTTAAAATCCTGACAGTTTCCATGAAGTACGTGGTCGGGAAAGTGACATTGCTCCTTATGAACGCCTTGGCACGTGAGAAACTGCTGAAACTACCTAAACTAACTTGTTGACATTTATATGTATTTATAACATATGGGAACAGTTTTGAATGATACTCTGTTAAGGCTATGTATAAATGAAACTGTAGCAATGCTGAAAATGTTCAGCAGAGTTTAAATTTGGTTTTTGTAATGCTTCTGCATTAACTGGGATTAAGGATAAGAGAAACCTAATATACCTACAGTTTGGCACTAAGGGTAATCCTTTACTAAATTTTTTTCTGAAAACACAAATAATAGAATAGTTTTTAAAATGTCTACTTTCTGTGTATGCTGTATTAGATTGGCAAATACAAAACTGAAAGCCTTTTCAAAACTAACAAATGCAGAATGTGCATTTTAGCTTGAAATATACTTAATGTAGGTTCAGTATACAAGATACATTTCTAAAAGCTTGGAATATTCACTGTGCATTGCTTTAGGAAAGATTCCATCTATTTTTCAAAATATTCACACAGTGCACATACTAATTCCCTTGCTTGTTCCAGTGTGCAGATCCCTGTCCACCTTTTGAATACTTTTGCTTGGAGGAGCGAGTACTTGGTCTTCCTCGTTTTTGAGTGGTACTGGTAGTTTGGGGCATTGTTTCCTTATGCTAATAATAACACTAAAATACTGATGATCTGCAAAATATTAATATGCTAATGAAAGTACTAAATAAGTAACAAAGAAACCACCTTTTTAACAGATGAACTATAACCAAACAATTAGGTACGCTTAGATCATGCACTGCAAAGAAAATGAAATAAGCAATATCCACACTTTACATGATACGTGTGTCAACGTGACAGCACAGTAACATTTTTGGCAAAACTTAGACAAGGTGGTAGAGGGGAATGGCTCGTCTAATTGGTTGAAGTTATGTGGTGTAACCTAAGCGAGGTGCAGTCACAGTTGTTGCCATAGCAACCCTCCCTTATTTAACCTTCGAAGGAACTGTCAGGACCTTCACGTAATTTAAATTTGACCATAATCACTTCACCAGGTTTTGAAATATAGATCACATTTACATGCCTTGAGGTCATTGGTACATATAAGAATGCCAAGCTGGCCCTGAAAATCAAACATAAAATGTAGTTTGCATTTTAAAGTTTTCATTAACCCTTGGTTAGTCGTGTGGGGTCTGGGAGGCCCCTAGGTTTATGTAAACATTATATTTTATGAACAAACACACCTATGTAATTATCTGACGAGAACATCTAACATTACACCTTACTCAAATGACTGCTGCGGCGACAAAACTTTTATGTCTATTATTGTAGCTGCAAGAATGACGAATCAGCAGTTATGTGTCATACAGGTCTAGCAGGCCCCTTGCGCCTACTCCTGTTACATGTTGATGACATATTTTTCTTTGATAGTAATTTGTGGAATATTGCTTTGCCAGTGGAAGGAGCTATTAGTACTTCATCATGAGTATCATTGGTATGGTATTCATTGCTATTGGACAAATTGGCTGATTCCTTTCTTGAAAGTGTTGAAAACAGTGTTGTTATGATAAATTAACTTTAAAGAGAGTTGATTAAAGACACTAGACAACACTTACTTTTAAATTTTTCCCCCTTTAATTTTTTAATTAAATTTCCCCCTTTAATTTTTCCCCCTTTAAATTTAAAATTTAAAAGTAAGTGTTGTCTAGTGTCTTTAATCGACTCTCTTTAAAGTTAATAAATTGGCTGATTATTAAATTTTAGATGAGTCGTATTTCTTACACATCTGCTTCACTTTCGTACCTATTTTGAGGACATGTTTCGCAAATCTTCGTTTGCATCTACGGCTCTTGTGCGACTGACGCTAGATCCAGCGGTGTGGGTAATTCTGGGGTTGTTGCTGCCATCTGTTGATTTAGTGATGAACTGAAATGTGGGATTCTCTTCTAGCGGGATTTCAAAGTTCATTAGTTGGTTTTTATGTTTTTCTATGTATATCCTCTCCCATATGACGAGTTCACTATGTTTTTGTGCGTATTTTAGTAATTCTGTGCTATCTTCAATTTCATGATTTTCAGACCAGAAATGAGCTGCTATTGCGGACTTATCAGTGCCTGAAGTGTTCTTTCTTTCTAGTGCCTATGTTTCTTTTTGTCCTCCCTATGTAAGAAGCAGATGTGTAAGAAATACGACTCATCTAAAATTTAATAATTTTTCGCTTCACTGTGGTGTTCCAATACAGTTAAATCTCGATAAATTGGCTGATGTTAGAGAAATGTTTGCAATGTTTGAGAAGCATTATTCTCTTTGGACCAAACGTCACTGTCGTCGAGCAATTACTTATGGTCGATGTGGTTTTAGACAATATATATCATCTAAGCCAAACAAGTATGGCATAAAAGTATTTTTTGAGTGATGCAAAATGTTTTACACCACTAATATGGAAATTTATTATTGTCAGTAGCCAGAAGGACCACATTTGCAAAATAATTCCGCAGAGGCTGTAGTACTAAGAGTAACTGAACCAATCTATAACAATGGCGGAAATGTTTCAGCACATAATTGATTCATTGGTGTAATCCTGGTGAATGAGCTGGGCAAAACACGACTTTCTTTTGTCAGTACAGTACACAAGAACAAGTATTTGCCTGTAATTTTACTTCTCCAAAAGGTCGCAGTCAATACGAAAGTGTATTTGGCTTCACAAAAACAAAACACTTGTTTCATATGTTCCAAAATGCGTAAAATAGTAGTTTTGATCTCAAGTCTATATATGCTTCATCAGAACAACTGTCAGAAGATGCTGAAAAAAAACAAGCTTGAAATAATCATGCATTACTAATCTGAAGTTGATGTAATAGATAAATTGTGTGCTACGTAGGATGTAGCCAGAACATGAAGGTGACCAGTGGTAATCTTTAACCATAGTGTGACTTTGTGGGTTCGTGAAGTGAAAAGTCCAATTGCACCACTCAAAAATGTTCTTTATTTCCACCGAATTACAGTTGAACACTTGCCGATTACACAGAATTACGTAATGCACACAATTACAATTCACCAGTTCATCCGTTACAGTTCCACTTTGCTCTCGCAGTTACGTACACTCTTCCGATGCACGTACACAGTCTTCTTGTCCATTCACTAGCACGGCGCTCATACGCTGCTCGTCAAGCACTGACTGAACTCACTCATTGCAGCCCTCTTTATAAGAATATCACTGTTTTTCCAGAAATCTCTCGTTTCAGTGAATCACCGCGAAGCTTCCAGACGGCAGGGGAGGGGGGGAAGAGGCGGCCAGCCACAAGTGACACTTCCCTAATCATCCCCTCAGTTAGTGACTGAGATTGATGAGTGGGTGTGGCTGCATGCCTCTGGTCCCATCTCAGCTGTCGTTGGTCGGGCTTTCCGATAATGGGGTGACACTGCTCCCTCCTCAAAGCTGGTCGTCCCGAACAGCACCATCGTAGCGGGCTAGACGATCCAGGTGTACCACCAACATCTTTTCTCGGGGCACCTTCTGCATGCGGTAGACCACGTCATTTATCCTCTTCACCACCCGGTACGGTCCTTGCCATGGCTGCTGAAGTTTCGGGCAGCGTCCCTTGGTCCGGGTAGGACGGTACAACCAGACTAGGTCACCTAGCTGGAACCCTTGGCTGTTGGCTTGCCTGTCATATCTTGTCTTCGTGCGGTCGCTCGCCTTCTGGATGTTCTGGCGAGCAATCTCGTGCATGTCGTGGAGATGGTCCACCAAGTTCTCCACATACTCGGTCGCTGGCTGTTTCGCCTCCGGAGGGCTTCCAAAAGCCAGGTCACAAGTGAGGCGTAACTCTCGGCCGAACATTAAGCTGGCTGGCGTCATTCCAGTTGTGTCGTGTGTAGACGAGCGGTAGGCCAGCAAGAACAGTGGCACCTTGACGTCCCAGTCTCCCTGATGGCTGGCCACGACCTTCCTCAGGTGTTCCTCTAAGGTCTTGATGTATCTTTCGACCATGCCATCCGACTGGGGATGTAGAGGTGTAGTGCGGGTCTTGTTCACCCCAAGCCTTTGTAGTGCCTCCTTCATTAGGTTGGACTCAAAGTTGGTACCCTGGTCACTGTGTAGCTCTAACGGCACCCCAAATCGACAGAACACTTGCTCCACGAGGCAGTCTGTGATTGTCTTTGCCTCTTGGTTTGGGATGGCATACACCTCCGGCCACTTGGTGAAGTAGTCCACGACCACTATTAGGTACTTGTCTCGGTCGGAAACTGGGAACGGTCCAGCAATGTCAACGGCGATCCGTTCAAATGGTGCTCCGACGTTGTACTGCTGCATGTGACCCCGGCTCCTAGTCTGGGGGCCGCGACTCGCCGCGCACACGTGACACTGACGGCACCATCTCTCAGCATCTGCTCGGAGTCTCAGCCAGTAGTAGCGCTGCCGTAGTTTGTCAATCGTTCGGTTCGCTCCCAGGTGTCCTCCTGAAGTACCGGCGTGCACTTCTTCCAAGACTTCCGGGACCTTACCCCGGGGAAGTACCAACTGTTCTCTCTGCGTTCTCCCATCGGGTGACTCCCATACCCGGAACAGCACGCCCTCTCTGTTCTTCAACGAGTTCCATTGGATCCAGTACGACCTGTAGGTGGCGCTCCCCGGTGCGATGTCCTCCCAGGTTGGTCTCGTCCCTGCCTCCACTTCCCTCAAGAGTGGCCCCAAGTCTGCGTCCGCCAGCTGCTCCCTCCTCAGGCCTGCGCTATCCCAGCCGTCCGCAGGCGCTGCCACAACTACTCGGACTGCTGCGGCACGCTCCTTCTCTTCCACTCTTGTGCACTGGCCGCACTCTTCTGGACAGGGTCTTCGGGACATGACGTCTGCGTTATCGTGGCTCTTCCCTCTACGATGTTCCGAGGTGAAGTCGTACTCCTGCAGCCTCTGGACCCAACGTGCTGTCTGGCCTTCCAGGTTCTTAAAGCTCAATAGCCAGGTTATGGCGGAATGGTCAGTCCTCAGGTGAAATGGCTGACCGTACAGGTACTTGTGGAAGTGCTCCAAGGTCTTTACTACCGCCAGTAGCTCTCGTCGGGTGACGCAGTAGTTCTTCTCTGTCTTGGATAGCGTCTTGTTGTAGTAGGCTATCACCCGCTCATGGCCGTCCTGGATCTGCGATAGGACACCTCCAATGCAATGGTCGCTAGCGTCGGTGTCCACAATGAAGGCGCCACCCGGTTGTGGGAAACCCAAAATTGGAGCACTGCACAGGGTCTCCTTTAGCTGCTGGAAAGCGTTTTCGGCGTCCTCCGTCCACACATAAGGATGGTGTTCCTCTGTCAGGCGGGTGAGGGGTTTTGCGATGTTGGAGAACCCCTTTATGAAGCGGCGGTAATAACTGTACAGCCCTAGGAAACTGCGCAACTCTTTCTTATCCTTTGGGCGAGGCCAATCCCTCACAGCCTGTGTCTTCCCCGGGTCTGTGACCACTCCGGTTGCTGAGATTATGTGGCCTAAGTAGTTCACTTCCTTGCGGAAGAGCTGGCACTTCTTCGCGTTCAGCTTCAAGTTGGTCGCCTGCAGTCTCTGTAGCAACTTACTCAGATTCTCGAGATGATCCTCAAAGTCTTCCCGACGATGATGATGTCGTCCAGGTACAGCAGGCAGGCGTCGTAAGTCAGCCCGCTTATCACTGACTCCATGAGGCGTTGGAAAGTAGCTGGTGCGTTGCAGAGGCCAAAGGGCATAACCGTGAACTGCCAGAGCCCTTGGCCCGTCGAGAATGCGGACTTCTCCTTATCTCTTGGGTCTAGAGCTACCTGCCAGTAGCCCGACTTCAGGTCCAGGGTCGAGAACCACGTGCACCAGCTAGCGTGTCCAGGGTGTCATCAATCCGGGGTAAGGGGAAACAATCCTTTCGGGTGAGAGCGTTCAAATTTCTATAGTTTACGCAGAAGCGCAGCTCGCCGTTCTTCTTTGTCACCAAGACTACAAGGGAACACCAAGAGCTATCAGACTCTTCAATCACTCCCCTGGATCTCATGTCCTCCAGCATGTCTCGAACCGCCCCTTGCTTCGCTAGCGGAACGCGTCTATGTGGTTGCCGAATAGGCCGGGCGTCCCCGGTGTCGATGCGGTGAAGCACTTTGTCCGTGCGGCCGTAGTCACTGTCGCCTTGGCTGAAGACGCTCTGGTATTGCCTCAGCAGTTGTCGAACTTTCTCCAGCTGTTCTGCGGTCAGGTGGTCGGCCGCCCTCTCCAGTAGGCCTTCTAGCCGGGGCCCCAGTTGTTGCGTCGGCACCGGCTCCTGTGTCTTGTCGATTGCTGTTACGCTCACCAGCGGGCTCGCACGTTCCCAACTCCATCCCGGCCTGGACGTCGTGATCGGTGTCCGTTGGATTTAGCAGTGTCACTGGCACCTCCTCTCAGCACGGCAGCAATGCCCTGGCTACACCCAGTTCGTGTACAGGCGTCTTCTGGTCCAGCATCATGTTCCTGGTTCTCTGACCCTCCAGTCGCGCCGTCACCACCACCTCGCTCCTCGCGGGGACAACCACGTCTTCGATCAAGATGACCCTGCAGATTCCAAGGCGCTCTTCGGGTTGACGGAGTATAACCTCTTCTCCGTTAAGTCGCAGGACCTTCCTGCCGACGTCGATCGTCGTCTCGTGGCTCCTGAGGGCATCCAGTCTCAGAATCATCTCCTCAGCCACCTTCGCGACGAACACCCAAAGACGTACGACACTCCGTCCCAAGGTCAACTTTAGCAGCGCCTCCTTCTCCACAGGCAAGGTGTCGCCCGATGCCATCAGAAGCTGGTATGGTCGGCATGGCTTCCTCGTCGGCAAACCCTTCGCCACGTCAGGTCTGATGATGGTCACGGCCACCCCGGTGTCCACCAGCACGCGGCACGTCTTTCCTCTTACCCAGCCGTCCACGATGAGGCTGTCATCCGTCCGCCGGCTGACGGCACGCAGTGTCACTCGAGGAGATTGTGTGGACGGCGCTGACGTGCTCCTCGCCACACCGGGCCTTACTCGTTCTTCCGGCTGCCCTTTCTGATGTCGGCAATCTCTCTGCAGGTGTCCGGGCTGTCCACACCCCCAACAAAGGCCACTAGGTGTTCGCCGGCGTCCCTCGGTTGGTCTTCTGTCTCCGGTGTAGCGGACAATCCTCGTCCTCGAGGTCGGGATCGCTGTTACCTTGGCCGCCTCCATCCTTAATGCTGCTGTCAGCGCCTCGTAGATGGTTTTATAATCGCCGAGCATTAGGCGCTGACGAATCTCCGTGTCTCGTACCCCGTCCACGAATGTGTAGGCAGCTTCCCGGGATATGAACTCTGGTGGGAGGTCGACTAGGGCCTTGCTGGCCAGTTGTTCAACTGCCAGGGTGAACTCCTGCAGCGTCTCCCCTGGCTGCTGTGACCTTGCCTTCAGCTGGCTGCGGTACGCTGCGGCTAAGCGGTGGTTCCCAAAACGATTCTCCAGGGCCTCCCAGATGTCCTTGGGTGCCGCCGTTCACTGTACCACGTTCAAGACTTCCGCGGCCCTTCCCTGGAGGCTGGCTATTAACTATGTGGGCTCCTCTTCTGGTGACCATCTGTTGTGCTTGGCCACTGTGTCGAACTGGCGGCGGAAGACTTCAAACGTTGACGCGCCGTCATACTTGGGAGGTTTGACGCGCGCAGATGTTGTGTCGCGTCCCGGCGCGTCGCCCTTCAAATCCTTCAGTCTCCTGCCGACGACGTCCTCCACCATGTCGTTCAGGGACTTGACGCTGCTGTCGGCCTTTCCCTCCAGGTTGTTTACGCGGTTCGCAAGGTCTTCGACATCTTCAACCATGTCGTTCAGGGACTTGACGCTGCTGTCGGCCTTTCCCTCCAGGTTGTTTACGCGGTTCGCAAGGTCTTCGATGTCTTCAACCATGGCGTTCAGGGACTTGGCGTTACTCTAAATCATTAAGGCGGTCGTCTACTTGACCCATCCGCTTGCCCGGCTTCGCGACGTCACCCCTCACGCCGGCCAACTGCTCCTCAAATTTGGCGGCGAGGACCTCGTTCGTTATTTGCCGCTTCTGTTTTTGCAGCGAGGTTGTCATTCGCCGTCTTCATTTCCATCATCTTCTCCAAAATCTTTTCCAATGCCGCGTCTATGGCTGTAATGTTCGGTGATGTTGTCGTCCCGCTTCCTGACACCAGTGTGACTTTGTGGCTTCGTGAAATTAAAAGTCCGATTGCACCACTCAAAAATGTTCTTTATTTCCACCGAATTACAGTTGAACACTTGCCGATTGCACAGAATTACGTAATGCACACAATTACAATTCACCAGTTTTTCCGTTACAGTTCCACTTTGCTCTCGCAGTTACGTACACTCTTCCGATGCACGTACACAGTCTTCTCGTCCGTTCACTAGCACGGCGCTCATACGCTGCTCGTCAAGCACTGACTGAACTCACTCATTGCAGCCCTCTTTATAAGAATATCACTGTTTTTCCAGAAGTCTCTTGTTTCAGTGAATCACCGCGAAGGTTCCAGACGGTAGGGGAGGGGGGAAGAGGCGGCCAGCGACAAGTGACACTTCCTTAATCATCCCCTCAGGTAGTGACTGAGATTAATGGGTGGGTGTGACCCGCATGCCTCTGGTCCCTTCTCAGCTGTTGTTGGTCAGGCTTTCCGATAATTGGGTGACAATATGTTGAATATTGCAGGTATTAATTCTAGGGTTATCTTTCTTGGAAACCAAAACAAATATTCCACAAGACAGAAATATTTGAAAGTGTTGTCCTCAACTTTAATGTTGCAACAGCTATAGAGAAGAGCATCAGCATCAAAGCTATCCAATGATCTGAAAGTGTACCTAAAGAAATATAAAGCCAAACAACAACAGATGAGTTGCCGAGTGCACCAGAATCATTAAAAAAGAAACGATGTGAACCCTGCAGTAAAGACGAAAAGAACAGCAAAACTGAATATGCAAGTGGTAAATGCAACGCTCCTCTCTGTTTGAGAAAACATGCCAAAATTATTTGTGATAACTACTTAGTCAGGGAAAACAGAAGAAATTGCTGATCACTCTGAGTAACTGTACATTTCCAATGAAAAGATACATTTTAAAAGTATAAGTTATTCTCTTTATGTATACTTGATACACATTGTAATGCACACTCTATTAGTATTATATTTAAGATGATTATACTAATAAAAGTCATGTATATTTAACCTAAATAAAGCCAAAAATTTCGGAAGGTGAAAGAAAAATGAAAACAGAAAGAAATACAGGTATATAATCATATAAATATAGTGCAGGCCTCCCAGGCCACACACGACCAATGGTGTTCTACCAAGGCATACAGCTAACGGAGGGTTCAAGTTATTGTAAATTAAGATTGCAGACTTAATGGTATATAGTGCTATGAGATCATCATTATGGTCCCATCTTTACTGGGATGCAGATTTAAAATTTGATTGCACCATTAATGACTAGCACAAACATTCAGTAATGGAATGACAAACTGTAAAGCCAATCCCCCACGTAAATTGTTTATCTTATTTGAGCTCCATTAGAACTTCAAGGATTCTTACAAAACCAACTTCCCATTTACGTACATGTAATTTTTGTTCATTTAAATGATTACACATTCTAAATCTCATGTAATTGCAAAACTATTATGTTTTATGGTTGCACTGCTAGAACGGTTACCATGGATTTATCTTTGTTAAGAGAAACCTATCAGATAACATACTTATTATTCTTGTAAGAGTGAGAGGGGTACTGATGCATCTCTCGTTCGTATGCTAAGCACCAATGAACACATCACTTCAGCCATTGGAATTTGCAGGAATCACAAATGACGGATATATGTTTACCCCACGTGGAGTAATCAGTTTGTTATCTGAGAGGTATCTATTACCAAAGATAAATCCATGGTAACCTTTTGAACAGCGCAACTATACTTGAATGAGGGAAAGCTTTAAGGATTTAAGCAGAAACCTATGTGTTTTGTTTTACTTTTGGAACATAAAAATTGTTGCAACAATGTACTCAATTCGTGTAATTGTCAACTGTAGCCAGAGGTGACAGCTAGCAGTGGGGAAGGTCATTGTTAGTAAATGTTCACATTATAAGCACAGCAGTATTTACTTCTTTCTTTCAACTTTTCAAGTTGACACATTGTGAATTACAACATCTTATATGACTAACTTAATGCTGAATACCACTGATAAATGCATGCCTTGGCTCTACAGCATAGCTTAAGACTATCATTCTTTGTATTGCAATACTCTCAAATTTAACTGCAAAACTATGCCAAAGGTTGGTTTATATTTTAACTATTTATTTTGATTTTCTTATTGTGCCATAAAATAATAAATGGAATTTGTTTATGTTTCCTTCAGTTTTTCAATTTCTTTACTTCTTCTCTTTAAGTTTTAATTATATAGTATATTTGCAATTATTATCATGCATATTATTTATAGTCTAGATATAAAACTTTATGATATCCAAGTCATCTGTTTAAATTTCTTTATGTTAATGGATTACAGGTTGGCTTTAGGACTTATATGTTTAATGGTTACTTAACTTAGTAACAATAAAGCAAAATGTGTTTTAACTCATCAGTTTTATATGATATTTGAAGCTGGTGTGTGTTACATAAAAGCATTACAAATTCAGTTCATACAGGATGGGGGAATCAAGTGCAAATATTTGGGCTCTGTGAACAATGTATTCTATTTTATTTCTACAAGGGTGTTCGTTAAGTAATACAACAGCAGCAGTAGTTTTGGGTTTCCCAATTCTTTCGCTACAACATGATCTCAGTGCGAATCCACGGCCTTATGCCATCTTGAAGGGAAAGCCTATGAAGTGAGCAACTTGGTACAGTGTCAAGAACTTTGTCGATACCATCCTTCAGGGGTGACATCCAAGCAGATGAGATGCCTGGATCTCACAACTGAAGAATGAAAGCTGTTGATACTGTAAGAAGTTGGCAGCGACACAGACTGGAAGAGTAGCATAGCCATAAGACTATAGACGTGCATGTTGAAATATAGATATTTGTAGCTGATGAATATGAGAGAAATATGGTTACATTGTATTGAACACTCCTTATATTAATGTGTATTTTACATTTGAGAATGGAGGTGTAGTAAAAGTGCATAGGATGTGATGCTGCCTCAGTCCTCATATCATGTGGAGGACATTATAAAGGCAGTCTTAGATGCATAAGTTTGAAAAATTGGAACAAATGCATGGACATATTTGAACAGAAGCTATTCTCCCACCCTGTATTTCATGTCGATGAATAAGCAATGAAATATATTCACAACATGCATTGCTGCAAGATGTGCCAAGTGCAGAATAGCTCAAAATGAAACTGAAAGACAAAAAAAAGTGTGAAGAAAAAGAAGTAAATAAACAAGATTTACAAGAAGTAACAGTGACTTGTAAACTGCTATTTATTTGGTTCTTGCAATATTTGTATTCAGACGACCTATGTATAGTGTAGCACTTTCTGTTGTGATTGCAATATTTGGGTTGTGCAGAATGTTTTTATCAAGTTTATTTACTTACATATGCACAGCCAGGATGAGCATGCGCTAAAAGTAATCAATGCACAAACAAAGATTCATGATTAATTAACAAATGTGTAAATCTTTTAATCTCTTTTTTTGACATTTTGTAGAGAAACTACTTTGTATTTTGTTTATTGCTTATCGCCAACGTAAGTATTGTTACTTAATCGCAAGTTTTGTAAGAGTTAAGATCAGGATTATGGAAGCAACACAAAATTTACATAAAACATCAAGCACATCATCATTACTCACATGATAAGTAAAAGTAAAAAATAATAATATAAAACTGAGTTATGGAAATCTAATTAGAAACAACATTGATATAGGATGCATGCTTTTTGGGAATTTGCACACTCAAGCTACACTACGCTACATATACACACTACAGCATTAAATCCAGCTGCACACAAAACAAGAAGACAAGCAGCAAGAGAGCAGTGATGAAAAAACAGTCTCTGAAAATGAGATAAAAATTTAGCCACGTGATCGATTAAGTGATTAGTAAATTCCATTTTAACCATACGCATTGTGGACGAACCTACAAAGCAAGTACCTAATTACCTTACCGCAGTAATGTAACAAACTGAACATATTACTGCTAGAACAATCCACACATCTACTAGTGTCCCAATTAGCTACAACAAATCATAAAAGAAATATATACCGAAAACACAAAGTCCATCATATACTGAAATAATTTAAGTTGCCCACTGAAAACAAAATATATTGGCACATGCATTTGTTGTTAAGTGAAGATTTAAATAAACAAAACACTCTACATTAACATAAAATAATCTAGGAAAGTAATAAACTAAATATTATGTTATCAAAGAAGAACAATTTAATTACTCACATTTTACTGTTCATATTTCCTGAAATTAACTCATATATAGTGAAAATATATTAAATTGTTTTAATACTTCCAGAACATATATATAGATATCAAATTGTGTAACTATTTTAGAAAATAGTTTTCTTTTGCATTTACTAATATAAAGTGCAAGTTTCATGAATGTGCAAACACTAACACTTAAAAAATGTCACCACTGCCATCTTGCTTTTTTGTTTTTTCACGACACAGAACTGCCACGAGCACATTTGGAAAGAGAAAAATGTTTTAAAGATTAGGCAAACAAATCCGAAATGTCCTTTTTTCATGAAGGTTACTCACAATAATTATTTACAAACATTTATATTGGAGTTTTTCAAAATGCTTCCATTTGTACTAGAGTAATTTGGGTTAGATTGTGATGTTGCTTCGTAACGATTATGGCCTTTAGGTGTGTGTTTGTTAACTTATGCTCAAGTTTCTGCTGTTATGGTCTGTATTTGTTATACTCTTTTAAAATTTTGCACTGGCTAATTTATAACTCATCTTGTTGACATAAAGATAAAATTCATATCTTAACTTGTATTAAATATATGTCAAATTTATGTAAAAGGAGTTTTTTGAAATCTGCGGCCATTACCAGATAAAAAGCAAGTTTAGCAACGTCCATGTTAAAGGAAAAAAAAATGTTCTAAGCAAGAATAATTCACATGAAGAAGAAATAGTAAAGAGAAAGTAGTCAAAACCTATATAAGTCTACCATTTGTAACTACTGTACTAATTCAATTTCTGATCTAGAACTGCACCATTTTTCAGAAACTATTAATCCAAATTCCTAAGAACAGGCTACATTTAACAATGAGCTCTGAAAGGAAATGCTACTAAGTACAGGAAACTTAGGTATTCCACTGAAAACTGAATACTCAATTTTCACCCTAAATCCAAAAATGCATTTTTTAGAAAAACATCCATATTAGTTTGTTAACAGCATAAATAATGTGTGTAAATATCAAATTTAACATTAGTATCTTCTATAGATTTGACCCAAGAAAAACCTGCATCTCAAATTTCCTTTACATATTTTGAAGTTTTCAATATTCTCAACAATGGCTCTTTTAGCAATTTTGAGAAAAATACTATATGTTTAAGATATTTGCTTGATAAATGAAATGTATATCATGAATTTTGTGGGAATAGCCTCAAGTTCCCCTTTATTCTCAATTACTTTTGCATAACTGTAAGATATACACAAAATCATACTGCACAAACTTATGTCATTAACCATTTCCAGAATATTCTTTGTTATTGGTTTGAATTTTCAAATATTTTTACTTTTCTCTAATGGAAAGCTGCTTTCCATTATTTCTCATGGTCATGCACGTTGCATGGGGTTTCAAAACTCTAACTTAGAGATCTCTTTTTAATTTTTTTAATATAATTTACGACCTCCAACGTTAAGTCATATAGGATGATGAATGAATGGATGAGAGGATGCTGAAACGAGTCTGGGGTCCATTGAGCTTAGAGTTACCCGACATTCGTCTATCAGCATAAGGGAAAATCCCGGAAAAAACCTTATCCAGGTAACTCATCCTGACCGAGATTCGAACTCAGAACCTTTTGAATGTGAGGCAGACACGCTACCACCTACGCTACCGAGGCAGGCATTTTTAAATGTGCATCACTTCTTATTACTAAAGGTAAACGTATAATAAAATTTATTTGAAGAAGTATTCTTACAGAAGAATGGTTTATAGAAATGTGAGTAGAGAAAGGCATGTGAGTGCAACACTCAGTACTTTTGCTTTTGTTTATTCCTCTAGGGATAGATCAATCAGTTTGGAATGCTGATTTTGCTTCATGTTGCACTATATTATTATGGCATTTCTAAGCTACCCGTAATGATACCCTTAAAGTTGTGACACAGTTTGAAATACTTTTTATTGTAATCTGAGCTTTCCAGAAAAATGTTCTTGAAATAATTTTTACCCAGAGAAAGAAATGAAGAGGTCCATTCCAAACCAAATAAAGTCCACACAAAACTGAATGTTATATGATTGTACATGTCCTTGAGTATGCTATATCATCCTGTATTAAATTCACTTTTATTCATCCCTTAAAATCAAATATGTACATAGTACCTTGATATAGGATATGTCAGTAAATTTACTTAAACATTAGATATACTTGATGGCAAACCATATTTAGTCCAAAAGTAATTAATATTAAATGTTCTTTCCAAATTTGTGTGTCAACTGTCATGTTTTCTGCACTGAGAAAAACTGGTGCCAACTTATAGTATTGACTATTGTTGACAATATCACTGACACTTGGAGTAATAGCTAGGCTTTGTTCTGTATTGTTAAGATATTGAAGGCAGTTTATTTATTTATTATTATTATTATTATTATTATTATTATTATTATTATTATTATTATTATTATTATTATTATTATTATTATTATTATTATTATTATTATTATTATTATTATTATTATTATTATTATTATTATTATTATTATTATTATTATTATTATTATTATTATTATTATTATTATTATTATTATTATTATTATTATTATTATTATTATTATTATTATTATTATTATTATTATTATTATTATTATTATTATTATTATTATTATTATTATTATTATTATTATTATTATTATTATTATTATTATTATTATTATTATTATTATTATTATTATTATTATTATTATTATTATTATTATTATTATTATTATTAATAATAATTAATTTATTTATTTATTTATTCATTTATTCATTACTACACTTAGGATGAGTGTTTTGGTCTGTGAAGAAGCTAGACATAGATTATTCCACAAATATTGGTAGTAATATTGTATGCCCATGACAAGAAGGCTAGAGGGGTATGAACAGGCATGTATTTAGAAGTCATTTGCTGGGGAGGGGGTCCAAAAAATCTACATTGAATTATTTGCTTTTAATAAATAAGTAATGAGGGATGTGTTTTTATCATGTTAGTAAAAAATAAAAACACATGTGATATATTATATCCACACAACTTTCTCCACCCAAGCTTCTACAAATTGTTCTTAGAAAAGTTTGTTTTTGTCTTGTTTCTTTAGATAAAGTGTGTAGGGCCTTACACGTTGCACATTTTTTGTTCTTATACCTGGGATAGATAGATAGATAGATAGATACTTTATTTCACTGCTTAGAGCATGGCCCGGTGGCAGCGCTGTCAATATAATATACAATTCTTTACAGTATGATATACAATTCTTTACAGTATAATATACAACTCCTTACAATATAAAGTGATATAAGCAGTAATCAGATATTTAAAAAGTGAACCACTGATTGATGCATTTGAAGTATTAGTTCTCCTTGAATGAAAAAGGGAATAGGAACTTAGAAGTTAAAAATTACATACTTTTAAGTAAGTATCTCGGAATTCTAATCAACAAATTATAATATATCCAAATTGGTTAACTTTGCAATACATTATTGTAATTGACATTATTTGTATATTTTAATGAGTCCTACAGCTGCTGTGCAGTAACTTTTTGTTTATCTCTTAAATAACTTAATGTTTACCTGACAATGAATAGAGACGTTAAGGTGAGAAGCTTGAATAAACGTTTTCGTTTTATTTTATAACTAAGTCTTATATCAAATATTTGTTAAAAGTTTGAAATGTAATTCATTTGGGGGGGGGGGTCCGGACTCCATGCCACCCCCCCGTTAAATATGTCCCTGGGAATGAAGGGCAGAGGAGCTTGAACTGTTTATCTGTTCCGGTAATGGATCTGTTTCCCAGGAAATGAGTGTATGAGAGTACATATGAGTCACCAATGCTGTCAGATCTACTATTTGTTGCAGTAAATGCAACGATAGGTATTATGTATAAGTGAGTTATGTGACAACACTAACATATCTATCTTTGTCATACTGGGAAGAGGAGCATTTACACCGTGCGGACAGCAAAAGTGATTACGCTTGCCTTCTTGTGGTGGGGAAACAGTAATGTACATTATTAAATTTTAGATGAGTCGCGTTTTTTACACATCTGCTTCACTTCGTACGAAAGTGAAGCAGATGTGTAAAAAACGCGACTCATCTAAAATTTAATAATTTTTCGCTTCACTGTGGTGTTCCAATACAGTTGAATCTCGATATAGTAATGTACATATTTAGCTTTATTAAAGACAGTATTATGTTTGTAAGTCAATAACGCTAGTGTTAGTGCTGGCTGTTTCCTAAATAGTATCATTGGTTGAACTTTTCCAAAGAATACAAGCTGAGAATTTATGTTTGTTTGTTTTGTTCATGTAAAACCATATTATGTACAAAACTGTTCTTATTTACAGGTCGGTCCGATTGACAAGTGATGTTTTATAGAGTAGATTGTCATAAATGAGGTACCTCTATTTATTCATTTTAATATTTTGATTTGCCGCCCTTAATTTATATGTAAAGATTTGTTCTTCTCTTCTGAAAAATTAACTTCAGCAGACTTAATGTGGTTTGGAACTGAATTTTCAAAATTTTAATATTGTCACGTGACCTTTCCCTCCATCTTTTTGACAGTAAAGTTTGTGCAAACTAGTTTCTCGCCCTCTCTGTTAGCAACTGTTATCCAGAATGGACGTGTGTACCTGCAGCATGTCAGGGGCAGGTAACTGGCCAGTGTGGTCAACTATGTATCCTTCTTTATACTTATTGTAAAGTTTTTCTTGTCTAGAGTTGTAGTTTTTGGTATGTTGTTATTTAATTACACCTGATAGAAAGCCCCAAGCTCCTCGCAAAGCATGTGACTCGTACCTAATGAGCTATCCCCCCATGTGCTAATTATCCATTAACATCTTTGGTTAGATCGTTACAATATGAAGACTTAAACATGTTTCTTCATAAATGGAATGCTACTAAGCAACAATTGCAGGGTAACATTTACTATAAAATATTTTCCAGTCAGTTTTGGCTACGAGTAAGATTACTGAGGTAAACTGCACATGATATAAAATATTTTGGAATGCATTAAATATGTTGTGTTATTATTGCCCAAAACAAACAGTTGAGGCATTAAAGAAACTTTTATTTGCTTTATACTCCTATGTTGAAGGCAAAGTACACAATAAAAGTCTGCAATCATTTTTATTCTTCTATTTCAGTGTCCTGTTTGTATCAATTTCATTCTTTGCAAAACCTAACTTTACTTTCCTAATATCAATCAAGTCATTAACATATTTTTCAATCTTTCAGAGTTGTAAATGAGGAAAAACAAAACACAGACGTGGCTTAAATAAATACTATTCACAGAGATTTGGTCTTTCTAATGATTTATAAAGCAAACATTCTTAATAAATTAAAAAAGATAGAAGAAAAGCCAAAGCACATCGAAAGCTGCAACAAAAAGTTAGAGATGCTGTTTTTCTATTTATGGTTGCAGGATTTGGATTAATATTTTGTGAACAATGGTTAGCTATGCCCCTAGAAAACTGAAGGGTAGACTGCATCATTGTCTATAACACCTTAAAATGATATAGGAGGAATGTCAAACGAAACTTAACGTGCACAAGAAAAAGAAATCTTGAAATTCTGTACTGTTTTGTTTTTAAATTTAGTTGAGGTAATAATTTTGTGAGAATAAATGAGAAAGAGAATTTAGTGAACCTTATCGCGGTTGTTCTGTGAGGGGAAAAGAATGGTGATGATGATGATGATTATTTCGGTCGATACGCAGAAGGTTTACCCGTACGCGCAGACACTTGTTGCTGTGGAGTAGCCTCTTGGTCCGTGTCCTCGTCAGTTTGGTCAGTGGTTGCGGCGGCGATGTCAGCACCCGTGGCAGCCGTGGCGGTCGTGAGGTGGCACGAGATTAGCAAGATGGCGGCGGCGCGTGCCGCACCTGCTCGCGACGCTGGGACCAGCACCCCCCGGCTCCCCCCGCTGCTGGGCCGTCGAGAGAACCCCGACGCTATCGTCCCAACGCTACGCTGACTGGACGCCCTAGACGAAGGCCGTCCTCCATGCACAGCCAAGGGAATCCCTGCAATCAGCCCCCAAACGATGTGCTCTACCAACTTTAGAGATAGGTACATCTTATAACAATGTTTAAAAAAGGAATAGAATCCAAAAGAAGCAGCTTCATTTGTTGATTAATTTTAAAGCAAATAATATGACAACTTTAATTGATAATTCATTTGTTATCGTGGGCCATGGAATTCTCCCAATTGTCATTTAATAAACATTATTACCGCACAGTAATAATTCATTGTGCTAGCAAACGAAAACATAGCAGGGTAAAGGGAAGTATTTTTGTGACATAGGCAATTTCGTGATACTTTCTTGAAGCTATGTCACAGAGAAACCAGTTGGTGAGCTCCTGAGCTTTAGGAACAACTATGTCAACTGCCAGCAGTGAAGGACGAGTTAACACCAACTGGTTTCTCTGTGACATCCCTTCGAGAAAGTGTCACGAAAATACCTCCCTAGTAGAAGACTCCCACAATCTGTTTCATTCTTATTTGTTACAAACTTATATTGAACTATGGTGCAGCAAAATAAGGCAAACTATTAATACTGTAAAGAGTTTATAATTGTTCCCGTATTGTTTTCTTTAAAATTAAACAACAAATCAACTTGCTGGTTTCAGATTCTTGTTAGGAAATGTCTCGCTAAACTGAACAGGGATGACACAATTAGACAATAACTGATTTCCCAACTTAAATCCTATTTGTGTAAGCTAATAAAATATGACAGTAGCATGAGTGAAGTATGTTATCTGTACATTTGGTTCAGTGTCGACTTTGTCCTACACAGAATGAGAAAGTGTGAATGTTTAAACAACATGTGACCATAGATCGTTTGTAAGGCCCTAAAGACAAGAAACAACCAGGAAGCTTTGCCATGTCTTCCTCTGACAGACAACACATATCAACTTCTGCTCTTTCACATTTTATCAGCTTACATTAGTTACCGATATTACCACAAGTAGTCACTATTGGCACTAATTTGTTGTAAAGCTGAAAATAAACAGAAGAAAATATAACAGCAGTTTGTCAGTCACGCTCTTTAGATGTTAAAACTACGTAAATGAATGTTAGCTTCAAAACGTACGATTGAAAGAACAGCAACCATACTTTAAAGACAAGATAAGCTTGGCTACCGTCACTTGTTTATTCGGTGGGTGACTACAGCTGCTGTTGCCCCGGTCTGTGTAGGCAGGCAGTTTACCTCAACAGAACTGACTTCGCTACGTCACGGTAGACAAGATGAGCTCGTTACGGTACATTCTAATGCCTATTACTGTTAGATTTAGGTTTTCTGTAATTACGAGGGTGGTCTAAAAAGTTTCCGACCTCAACATGAAGATGGCAGCGCTCGTAAATAAAAGCTAGTAAATTTCGTTATTCATCTGTTGATAGCTACTCACCAAAGTTTCAGCTATTTTAGACGCTCAGTTGTTATGTAACAGTCGTTTGAGTGACATGATGTGTTTTTATGAAAATGGACAAAATCGAGTTTCGAGCTGTTATTAAATATTTGTTTTTGAAAAGCAGTAGGCCTACACAAATGAAAGATGAGTTGGATTCTGTGTATGGGGACTCTGCACCATCATTTACCACAGTGAAATGTTGGGCAGCTGAATTTAAACGTGACCGTAGGAGCTTGGGAGACGATGAACCTTCGAGACGTCAAAAAACTGCAACTACCGACCAAACCATCGCCAAAGTTGACCAAATGGTGCTAGACGAACGCCGAATTAAAGTGAGAGAGATAGCAGAGGCTATGAACGTGTCCAAAGAACGTGTTTGTCACATATTAAATCAAAATTTAGACATGAGAAAGCTGTTCGCACGTTGGGTGCCACGTTTGCTCACGTTTGACCAAAAACGTGTTCGAATGAACATTTCCAAAGCTCTGTTGGCACAGTTAGAACGCAATAAATTTGGCGCCGATTAATTACTGTAGATGAAACTTGGATACACCAGTATACGATAGAAACAACAATACAGTCCAAACAGTAAACTGAAAAGGGGGAACCGGCTCCGAAAAAAACTGTTCCTTCGACTGGGAAACTGATGGGACTGCTTTTTGGGATAGTCATGGAGTTATTTTAATCGATTATATTAAAAAAAGGAAAAGCCGTTACAGGAGCATATTATGCATCATTACTTGACAAGCTGAAGCAGAACTTGCGGGAAAACGGCCACATTTACGGAAAAAGAAAATCCTGTTACAACGCACCGTCTCACACCCCAGCGCTTGCAATGCCGAAAATCCACGAATTACTCTTTGAACTGCTTGACTCACCAGATATAGCACCAAGCGACTTCTTTTTGTTCCCTCATCTGAAAATTGCGCTCGGAGGACAGAGATTATCGTCAAATGAAGAGGCAATCACCTTTGTGAACAATTATTTTGCAGAGAAAAACGCCGAGTTCTATTTAGACGGGTTACAGAGATGAGGGCATCACTGGGAGAAGTGTGTAGAGTTACAAGGAGACTATGTTGAAAAACGCCGAGTACTATTTGGACGTGTTACAGAGATGGGAGCATCGCTGGGACAAGTGTGTAGCGTTACAAGGAGTCTATGTTGAAAAACGCCCAGTACTATTTGGACGTGTTACAGGGATGGAAACATCGCTGGGAGAAGTGTGTAGAATTACAAGGAGACTATGTTGAAAAACGCCGAGTACTATTTGGACGTGTTACAGAGATGAGAACATCGCTGGGAGAAGTGTGTAGAATTACAAGGAGACTATGTTGAAAAACGCCGAGTACTATTTGGACGGGTTACAGAGATAGGAGCATCGCTGGGAGAAGTGTGTAGAGTTACAAGGAGACTATGTTGAAAAACGCCGAGTACTATTCGGACGTGTTACAGAGATGAGAACATCGCTGGGAGAAGTGTGTAGAATTACAAGGAGACTATGTTGAAAAACGCCGAGTACTATTTGGACGGGTTACAGAGATGAAAGCATCGCTGGGAGAAATGTGTAGAGTGACAAGGAGACTATGTTGAAAAACGCCGAGTACTATTTGGACGTGTTACAGAGATGAGAGCATCGCTGGGAGAAATGTGTAGAGTTACAAGGAGACTATGTTGAAAAACGCCAAATACTATTTGGACGTGTTACAGAGATGGGAGCATCGCTGAGAGAAGTGTGTAGAGTTATAAGGAGACTATGTTGGAAAACGCCGAGTACTATTTGGACGGGTTACAGAGATGAGAGCATCGCTGGGAGAAATGTGTAGAGTGACAAGGAGACTATGTTGAAAAACGCCGAGTACTATTTGGACGTGTTACAGAGATGAGAGCATCGTTGGGAGAAGTGTGTAGAGTTACAAGGAGACTATGTTGAAAAACGTCGAGTACTATTTGGACGGGTTACAGAGATGGGAATATCGCTGAGAGAAGTGTGTAGAGTGACAAAGAGACTATGTTGAAAAACGCCGAGTAGTATTTGGACGGGTTACAGAGATGAGAACATCGCTGAGAGAAGTGTGTAGAGTGACAAAGAGACTATGTTAAAAAACGCCGAGTACTATTTGGACGTGTTACAGAGATGGGAGCATCGTTGGGAGAAGTGTGTAGAGTTACAAGGAGACCATGTTGAAAAACGCCGAGTACTATTTAGACGGGTTACAGAGACGAGAGGATCGCTGGGAGAAATGTGTAGCGTTATAAGGAGACTATGTTGAAAAACGCCGAGTACTATTTGGACGGGTTACAGAGATGAGAACATCGCTGAGAGAAGTGTGTAGAGTGACAAAGAGACTATGTTAAAAAACGCCGAGTACTATTTGGACGTGTTACAGAGATGGGAGCATCGTTGGGAGAAGTGTGTAGAGTTACAAGGAGACCATGTTGAAAAACGCCGAGTACTATTTAGACGGGTTACAGAGACGAGAGGATCGCTGGGCGAAGTGTGTAGAGTTATAAGGAGACTATGTTGAAAAACGCCGAGTACTATTCCGACGATTTACAGAGATGGGAGCATCGCTGGGAGAAGTGTGTAGAGTTACAAGGAGACTATGTTGAAAAACGCCGAATACTATTTGGACGGGTTACAGAGCTGGGAGCATTGCTGGGAGAAATGTGTAGAGTGACAAGGAGACTATGTTGAAAAACGCCGAGTACTATTTGGACGTGTTACAGAGATCAGACATCGCTGGGAGAAGTGTGTAGAGTTACAAGGAGACTATGTTGAAAAACGCCGAGTACTATTCGGACGTGTTACAGAGATGAGAGCATCGCTGGGAGAAGTGTGTAGAGTTACAAGGAGACTATGTTGAAAAACGCCGAGTACTATTTGGACGTGTTACAGAGATGAGAGCATCGCTGGGAGAAGTGTGTAGAGTTACAAGGAGACTATGTTGAAAAACGCCGAGTACTATTTGGACGGTTACAGAGATGGGAGCATCGCTGGGAGAAGTGTGTAGAGTTACAAGGAGACTATGTTGAGAAACGCCGAGTACTATTTGGACGTGTTACAGAGATGGGAGCATCGCTGGGAGAAATGTGTAGAGTGACAAGGAGACTATGTTGAGAAACGCCGAGTACTATTTGGACGTGTTACAGAGATGGGAGCATCGCTGGGAGAAATGTGTAGAGTGACAAGAAGACTATGTTGAGAAACGCCGAGTACTATTTGGACGTGTTACAGAGATGGGAGCATCGCTGGGAGAAATGTGTAGAGTGACAAGGAGACTATGTTGAGAAACGCCGAGTACTATTTGGACGTGTTACAGAGATGGAAACATCGGTGTGAGAAATGTGTAGAGTTACACGGAAACTATGTTGAAGAAAAAAATTCTTAAAAAAATGTCTTGTATCTTTATTAGGTCAGGAACTTTTCAGACCACCCTCGTTTATGTCTCAAAACGCCAATTAAATAAAACGTCTCTACGTTGGATCCGTTCGGAAAGTTTTCAATAACCCTTTTCTACGTATTAAAATAGTTTAGGTTATTATTATTATTATTATTTCTATTATTAGTGTTATATCTTTGTGTTTATAGCTGTTGAAAATTCATGCTTCCAACAAAGCGTAAACATGCTTTGAAGTATTTTATTTCATAATTATTTATTCGCAATTTTTTCCACCCTTTAACTGAAGCCGCGAAGCGCCACCTCCCGATTTGATGCAGGAACTTTCATAGAAAGTGATTTCTGTGTTAATGTTTCTTCGCCACACAAAGCTGTACAGGGTGGCGCACGATAAGTCATCTGATTAATTTCATGAATAACATATTTGTTGTTGACAGGATTTGTTATGTATTGATGTAGAATTAAAGCATAACGCTTGAAAATGCAACCTAATGAATCACATTTTCAATATGACTTCTGTTTTATTTTACAACTTCAGGTCGCACACGTGCATTTGTGATGACTCTTCGATACAAATCTTCCGGAATGGCCTGGCATAACTCCACAATGATGGCTCTACTAAACTGCACCGCATTTTCGGGTTTTCTGTGGATTATTCGCGGAGGTTCACGTGCCCAGAATCAAACGTTCTCATCATTCACGTAAAAATAAACTTGGTCAGTAAAACCAAGCGTTGTGTAGCATTGCCTCTTATTCTTGCTCGATTGCCCAGCTCGCAAACTGTAGTCTCCGCTCCTTATCTCTCGCCGTAGGCTTACGCGTCACTGTCATCTTGTATGGATACAAGCGAAGCTCGGATTGTACAGATCGGCGATGGCTCTTCTTGTTGATTTACTCGGATTACGAGTCAAAGCCACTCGAACTGCTTCAATGTCTTGCGGCGAATGTACGGTACGTGCATGTCGCCACTTACTCTCAAAAGCAGTTCCGGTACCTGAAAATTTGTGATGAAATCTGCGTATTATCTGTGGGCTGGGAGCCCACCGTGTACCAAATGAGCGCGAAACCTTCACTGTTCGTCACCGCGAATCTTCGTCTTTTGTTCCACGGTTAACCGTCCTTGTCCGCTGTCGCGGTAAACTGAAATGGCGGACTCAACACGGAAGCGATGAACTCGTAGCGACATCTGGAGTAATTTCCATGAATTGCACGAGGTTGTGCGCATAATTTGAAAGCTATTGCCCCAATAGTATACTTATAGGATCAAAATTCAATCGGATGACTTATCGTGCGCCACCTTGTATAAGAATGTACAAATTGTAAAACATCAAAGCACATTAGAGTTAAAACATCTAATAATGACGCAATGGACAGTGGGAACCAGAGATAAAATGTTGTGATCTGTAGAGGTTTAAACGTTGTAAAATTGATTACAATGATTTAAAACATCCTTAATAGTTTTTGCTGTTATTTAGAAAGAAATTATTGGCACCAGCAAAATTTCTGAGCAAAGTCATGTTGGCCGAGCGTTAGCCATTGTGTGCCATGATTCTGCTCCCGAAGATTCACTTGGGCCGTTTCCAGCAGCTCCGTTTTCCAGAAGACAAAAGTTGAGCTGAGCTAAATGTGAACAGCTGACGATCATTTTAATAGACCGTACCTTTTGGACCATTACTTCATATCACCTTCTCACATTGGAAGCACAGTGAGCCACATACGGCCCAGTTTAGGGACTCCTTCGTATTATGCATTATTATGGGAAAAGAAGAAATGGTGGTGGGAGCTGATCAGTAAAAAACACATTCCAATTCGCAATGTTTACTTTGTAAAGAATATTGATATGTAAATGATCGTGTCCATGGAGAGAGGCATAAGAGATTTCATTGGTTGAGGTACATCCACGTACAGCACACTTACAATGTGTACTTTCTCATATGGAGTTGTGTGATCAAACTAAACCTACTGATTTACAAAGGTCTCCTTGCTCATTCCCTTTGCTCTCTGAGACGTCGCAACGTTACAAACATCTAATCACCGTCACATTATACCCAGTAACTTTACAAAACGTAGTTTAATATTAATTTAACACTGTTTTGATGTGGCTGTCTTTTTTTATTTTTTTGTTTTCTTTAGTCATTGGCAGTGCCATTATTGGTTATATAGCTGCACAATCTTGTTTTTGACTTTAATGGAACGTGATTTCACGCAATATTACTCCTGTGCGAACACCAGAACCAATATAGTGATATTTGTGGAAGTTTCTCACTCTCTCCGCCTTTCGAACAGTCTAGAAATCTCTCGAAAACTTGAGCGAATGAGTGATACCACATAAGTGCAATTTTACAAGTAAGTTGTAACAAAAGTTGTGGGGTGCAGAGACTCCCGAAAGAGAGAGCGCTGCGTGCATATTTCATCACGTTGCTACGTTAGGAAGGAACAGTTTACTAGGGCACATAGTGAATTTGCAGAACTAAGTGAAGTGATGGTGAGAACTAAGTGAATTGGCAGGGAAAATGAATGGAGGAAGGTAAGACAAACATGAAGTGAAATGGTAGAAGTGGGCAAGGGAATGCCAGAGTAACATAAACCTGCAGATTGTATCTCATATACAAATACAGCCTCTACTGACTTCTCAACATAGAATACTTGATTCAATTGCTGTAGTATGACAGTTATTTAGTTTAACACCTGTTTATCGACTTGTTTTAAGGGTAAAGATAAGGGTGATACTCCTACAGACTTCAGAGTATACACCGCCACGACCAAAATTGGTGCCGACGTTGGCGTATGTCTGTTCTATTCACGAAACGCCACAGCCCAGCTGACTACTCCACGTTACGATTAGAGGCCGAAGAATTGTGCAAGGAAATTCATTCATCTATCTGGGGGTGAAATTGGACAGGGACTAAGTATCCGCGAGCACATCAGTATCCGCCTCACTGTTCCCGATGCGGATATCTGGGATGCCTGTTTGCCGTTAAGTTGCACCTCCTCCGAGCGCTCATAGTCCGTCTCATGTTATATTTGGGACATGGCAGCAGACTGCTGGTTTCTATGGCTACAACGGACACTGAATGGAGAACTCAGGTCCATCTATTCTGTTCACCGTGAGATTTCTTCACGAAGGCTCATCTCTTCCACGCGTGAGGATGAAATAAGGCGCCGGGTAGCAAATTTCTACGCCAAGTTACCATTTCATCAAAGTTCCCTGGTTACGCCTCTAGGTGATTATGACCCCAGAAGAGGCCACTTCAGGTAAATCGGGTCCCTCCTTGACTGGAGGACACCCAAGATAACACCGGAGTAAATCAAAGTCAGAGTAAATGCTGTATTCCATAAGATTCCCCCATACCGTTGATTGGCCTCTAATTTTTCTCGATCAGCAATGACAATGCAGAATTTCTATAAGACGTACAGGCTCTGAGGGGCAACCTGCTGCCTTTTTCGCTCTTTTAACCTAAAAGCAAAAAAGTAACAGTACTAAAAGCTATCCTGAATAATGCTTTCTGCGGCTAGACCCTTTAGAGGAGAGCATGCAGGAAGAACATTCAGACTGAATTCAGCCTGCCAGAGCCTAGGAGAAAAGAGAAAGACTTTCGCCTATCTTTCGGGGGAAGTTTTGTTATTCACATCACTACTATTGTTACTATGTACTCAAGCCATGTGGCTTTTCTCTTTGTAAGTACATGCCAGATTTATCTATATTCATTTCAAACAGCTTTTCCTGCGAGTCTCATTTTCTGGTACAAATGGCCTATTTTATCAGAAATATTGCAGATAGCTGGACTATACTGTGACAAAGGACGCCAAAATATTCACCTTAAACTTCTTTATTTGTTAGTAAAGTCATTAACTCAGTATCGTTATACATTCAGCCTTGCTTTTACACAAATGCACCAGTTCGAAATGTCTCTACGATGTTACTTTAAGTCTCTGTGGCATGTATCCTTGGTGACCCACGCACAGGTCTACCTCTAACACGGAGCTACACAACAACTCGTAAACTTGCTCCACTGCCAGTTTCGCAGGTCTGGCCTGCCTATTCCTTAACACGGAGTTTGGTACATAGGACAGGAATATCAAACAGATACTCGATATGAGGACTGACATTCTGGAACGAAGAGTGACATTTGGTAAAGACTATAGTCACCTCTCGACAATACAGTGGGTGGAATAGACTGAAGTTTGGTAGACTGCTGGTTGTAAAACTAAGTCAGGATGGCAGCTGGTCTCCTTAACAATTGTAACAAGATTTCTTATAGCTTAGGCACAATTGCCACATATTTGCGGGTAGAGAGAGATTTGTGATCTTAGCCAGTTCTATGGAAAGCATGAAGAGGGGACATTTTCTCAGATAACCATGCAGCCCTTAAAGCTCTTGAGACACCAACAATTAAATCAAGGCTGGTCTCAGAAAGCTGGAAATCCCTAGTGACACTGACAGAACACAACACAGTTCAACTGAGGTGGGTGCCAGGACATATGGGCATGCCAGGAAACGAAGCAGCAGATGCAGCAGCCAAAAGATATGGCAAAATCTTATTTATGGGACTGGAGTCTGTCCTGGGAGTATCATATAGACCAGTAAGGCAAGCAGTTAGTAACTGGGCTTAAAATGAATATGGGAAATAGTGGAACTGAGTAAAAAGTTACACTTATTACAAGACTCGACACTTGCTAAGGCTGAATAGGAAGAAGCTTTCCTGGCTAACATGACTCTTGCTCTGAAGTGGAACTCTGTAATGATCCGATCTGTATTAGATATAGGCAAAGAGATGATATGTGACTGTCCAGATCTTGCTCATTGGCAGCCAATTTAGAAGGATGGTTGATCTATCAGAGGCATTAATAAGTAGTCTGATTAAATTCATTATGAATTGCGGATTAAGTTTATAGCAATTGCGTTAGAGGTGCATAATAGATCTGTAGAAGGTCGCAGTGGTAGGGCTTTTTAAGGCCGCCCCTTTACAAATTCAACTGATACCGAAGTTAAGGTTCGCCAGAAGTAAAGAATCATGATGGATGTCAAAGGAATGTTGGTTCTTTGTTACGACAAGTAACAAGTTGAGTTGGGGGAAAGTGTTGTAACAAAAGCAATGTAAGAAACAGCGTCCTTAGCAGTGTCTAAAGGGGCTCACTTGACTTGTATGAATAGGAAATTCTTTGGATCATTTACAATGGCGACAAAACAGCCACAAAGGGATTTTGGTTGAAAAGGAACTTCCTGAGAGTGAAAGTTACATATACACAAGCGCGCAGCTGTGGTCAGTGAAGCAGTCTTCGGCGTGGAGCCGATGCGTGCAGTTCGTGGCTAGGAAGCCATTAGAGGAGTCTTCGGCGTCAGGCAGATGAGAAGAGTCCGAGGCGTGAAGCCTATTAGGGCGGTCAACCTGTTCTGTGTTTGATATTTGTCGGTTCATATATATATATATATATATATATATATATATATATATGAGGAACGAATAAAAATATCAAGTAATAAACATTCTGCAGTCAGTAACACTAAACAGAGATTGGTAACCCTTGGTCGGCAACTTTCATTTCGATGTTTTAAACGAAGAAGCAGTAAATAAATAAGTTGGAAACGGGCATTCCAGTTTTATTAAAATCTCCTTCTCACACATCCACGCATACCCTGAGAGAAACCTCATTGCTCGCCGACTTACTTGCACGCCATTATATTTTTGTATCAAATTGGCGTCCACAACGTGGAATTGTGTTCACCCAGAAATATTTTAGTTACACAACTCAATGACACTCAGCTCGAAGCATCACACTACTCACTGTACCACTGTAAGCACACTGGCTGACTATCGGCCTTGAACGACTTTCACACACCTGCCAGGCGCGGTAGATCTTTGGCGAATTGGATCCTTCTCATGCCACAGTGAAGAATGGTCTTCTGCGTAATAAGAACAAAGTTCTCGTGACTATCTTGAAGGTGTACCAACCAATAAGCAACGAGGTCATTCCCCTACTCCTGCTTCTTCCTTATGGTGGTTAAGTTTCCTCCAAAACAGGTTCTCGTTCGCCAATGTGCAATATTTGTTTATGATTAAGACACCGTGGCTTTATTTTGATGTTAATAACACGGTTGGTTATTTAAAGAAATGGGATCACTGATAAATAAAAATAAAAATATAGCTAATTTAGAAAATAAATGGCATTTATCTTAATAAACAAAGTTATTGGTTAAAAGTATATCAATGAAGTTAAAGTAAATTAACATGAATAATTTAAATGGTTGATGTGCGTTCTCAGTCACAAAGTTTTGTCAAATGTTCGCAAATTGATGTTTGGGAATGTCGCTAAATAAGTTAGATATTTCTTTTGCAGAAGTGTATCATTTATAGACCGAACGGGAAGGCTAAGGCGGTCCGGGTTCATTCCCATAGCCGAACTATGTGACACGTGGGATTTTCCGGGGATTTTCCGGGTCGCTAGGTGAATGCTGGGTAGGTTAATTACATCCCCCGGAATTTCTGGTCCCTCCATTTCATCTCCATTATCACTTCACATCATCTCTTATCTGGTAGAAGTGTCGGCGCGTGTCTCGGCGCTGTATGACAGGATGATATACGCCTTCGTCCTCCCTAGTAGGCCGTTTCAGGACCAAGGGAGTGGTACGCAGGCTGTACTGGCCTGTCGGGGAGTTTACAACTGGTAAAATATATGGACCCTGCTCTCTTCACTGTCGCGACTCCTTGTGAAGGACGTTCTCTGTCTCCTCTTGCGTCATCCTTCCTCTCGGGGATGCCCCACTTGAACCTCCGTGCCGAATCCCCTCTGTAGCGTAGTCCAGTCCAGTCTTCTACTTAGCTGAGTAGTTGTCAGTTGTTAACGCACCATTTACATCACATGTTGTGGCTGGTTGATGTGACTACATTCCCAAAGCCTAAGACATTTCTTCTGCTCTTGATGTAATATGTAACAGTGCAGTTGTTGTTAGTACGTATTTGGCTGCTTGTTTGATGTGTAATCAGTAATTCTGGTCAATGTTCAAACCGCCCAATAGCAACGGTGAGTGGCTTATAATCCTGCTGTAAACATCTGGGTGGGGAGACAGACAGAGACAGAAAACAGTTAAGCTGTTGATTGGTTTAGCGAAGTTTATTTGCATACGTACGATGAACCTCTCCTTTAAGTACAGTACTGTAAGTAGTTTACTGATCACTGCTCTGTGAGAGCTAATTTCGGAGAGAGAAAAGTATGCAAATGTTTCGATTCTTATAAATGTAATAGCCCCACATCTTCACATACCACATAGGTGTGTTCTGTATACTATATACAGATTAGACAGAAGACAGGTGAACTTATGCACACCCTATAATGTTAAATTAAGTTGCATTACTAAATTACTAAAGGACACTTCGATTATATGCATTCTTATACCAGGCAGCTCTCTCACAACGAGTTGAATGCTAATTAAGATGTTATTGTTTATAGGTGGAGTTGCTTCTCTGCGTTTCCTGTACCTCACAAGCCCAAGAACAGTTATGAGTATGCAATTTAAACTCAGTAAGCTTTTCATCGTAGAATAGGCCTATGCAACACCAACTCCAATACTCAGACCATAATGCGAGAATCGATTGTAGGAAAAATGGCGGCGCTTGTGGCCCAGCTTGTTATGTTGTGGTTATATCTACAGAGTAAAGTGTGTGTTCGTTTACTTTGATTGTGTGTTTGAAGAATTAATGTAATTCATATTACAGTGGCAATTAGTGACAAACGAGTTAGTTTATAGTTGAGTATTTAACATAAAGTGATAACGTTTACCTAAATATATACAGTGAAGTATTGTCGAAATGCATCGTTATTGTGTTCCCAGCTGTTGTAATGTACCTCACACGACATTTAAATTTCCGAAGGAAAAATCGTAATGGGATAAGTGGATCAGGAACATACATTGTAAAGATTTTAAAGTAAATGACAAAACTGTAGTTTGTATTCATCATTTTGAACAGTGCTTTGAGGTTAAGGAAGACATCTTTCCAGTAAACGATGGTGAACCAATTCGTGCCCTTCGAAAAGTACCAAAATTAATAGATGATGCATACCCCACGATTTTTAAGAATCAGCCATCCTATCACACATTAAAGCTCAACCAGAAAATACGAAATCCTGAAAAATGTATCCAACACATTTTACAGAGGGTAAAGATAAGTTTAATATTTGGTGTGCACAAGATGTTATTGACAGTTTTGAACCGAAGTGGTGAGGAGATTTTAACCCATTGATAAGCATTATTAAAGACGATTAGTTACGTTCTTTTCAATAACATTCAAGATCCCAGGTTCACTTATGTTCCTTCACTTAATGAGTTTCAAAGTATTTCATAACCTAGAAGCAATATTATTAGCCTACCAGTGGAAAATTTTAAATGGATCTTGCAGTGTGAGGGAACTGACACCTTCAAACGTGACAATTGGAGTAAACTGGACAATCTGGTGAGTTCTCTTAAATATTATAGTATAAGCAGTATGTCCTTGCCAGAAAAGGTTACTATGTAAACAATATAAAAGAAACTTTAGTACTTGCTACAGACGATAGGATGATACAGCCCAATAAGATAAAGTTTGCTGTGTTTAATGCTTATGAGTTGTCATGCCTTATAAATTAAATTTTGATTGGAGGTATAAGGTGGAAAATGCATAGTACTGGTCGTGCTACTATATAATGTGATAAGCTCTTAGGATTTGTCATGATGCTCTTTATTTATGTTATTACACGTTTTAGTTGAAAGTATAAAGTGATAAATGCTTAGGAGCTACCTCGCTGCTCCGTAATATGGATTATATTATGTCCATTGTGTATAGGTTTCTATTCTGCGTAACCAGAGTCGCTGGGCTTCGACGGGCGCCATCTTGGAATCTGTATTATGGTCTGAGTATTGGAGTTGGTGTTGGCCTATGCTTCAGCCGAAATAAAACACAATCGAGGCAAACGTTTAAAAAGCGACGAGGGGCGAATGATCGGGCATTGCTTTGCGGTGCTTAAAGAAACTCGGAATCGTGTAATTGGTGTTTCCGCAAGTAGTGAACTCTAAGAACACTGCGAAAATCGCATAAATGCAAACAGCAAATACGACGATTTTACGAAAATTGCTATACGCAGTAAAGTTCATAATTATTTGTTGAGAAATGAACCAACTGGTAGATTTAATAAGTTAATGTGTAACCCAACTCTATTGTCTACAAGTTAGCGCTGCTATATATTGTGACTTTGTGGGTTCATACATATTCCAAATGTTCTTTATTTCCACTGTTCAATTCTCACGTAACAACATTACAACACTTCACAGCTGTTTACTGCTTACCTCTTCACCACTGACTCTCGTTTTACAACTGTCCGGGTATCCAAAAACATCCCAAACACTAAGCGACATGCAAACCTGGTGTCTCAGCGTAAAACTGAACGTAGCAGCTCATAAGACCACCTACATGTTGCTGAAAGGAAAACTTAAACGTGATCCCATAATATGCCACAATGGAATATCAATAAAAAGAAACAGGGAAACCAAATATCTAGGACTATATTTAGATGAAAATGGAAACTACAAGAAACATGCCTCCTACATCCGCAATAAAGCAGAGAATATAATGATGAAGCTTGCAAGAATAGGACAGTCCCATTTTCATCTAAAACTCCAACACATACACACCTATCACAACAGCATACTGACAGGTATAATGGCCTACGGGGCGGGAATATGGGCTCACAAAGCAAGAGAAACAAATATGAAAAGAATGCTTAGACGCACACAACGCAAAGTCCTCCTCCGCATGACAGGAGCAGCCCGGACAACACCTACACTAGCTTTACTAGTGATCACAGCTACGTGGCCAATCGACCTGGAGGCAAGACGCCGAGGTGCCCTTCATTGGCTCAAACAAAAGGAACTAACAACTGTTGAACAAATAATTAGAAAACGCTGCACAACAAAAGGCGAAATAAGAAAGGCCCTCTTGGACGAATGGCAGCACGACTGGGACAACGCGGAGGAAGGCAGACGAGCACACAGCATATTACCAAACATCCACCATAGACTAAAACTAAACACATTGAAACCAATAGAAGGATACATACACTACCTTTCTGGACACGGCCCATATGGAACCTATCTGAGAAAGATCAACAAGACCGACACGGACATCTGTGGAACTTGCAAAGTAACCGACACACCAGAACACGTCACGTTTAGTTGCCTTAAATATGCCAAAGACACCGAACAACTGAGACAAATACTAAAGGACATGCCAATAGAAGAAATCACAAAAGACTCTATCCTATCCAACACAATGCAGGCACTAACGACCAAAATATCACGGCTGGCCCTCGAAAACAAAACACCAACGAGAAAACCAACTAAAACACCGACAACAACTAATCAACGCCAGAGCCCAAGGACAAGGACGAACGACCAGTCACGAAGAACAAGACCTACCAAACCAGACATCGAAGTAAACACCAACAAACCGAACCGAAGAAAACACTACATCGTCAGTCTACGGCAGTGAACCCCAACTAAGACCACGAGGATGAGGACGCCCTACAAGACAAATAATGTAAAATATATCACTAGAATAAGAACAAACCTATCATGTAAACTAGAATAAGGAAACTTAGCTTAAGTAAACAATGTAAAACACACTCTGATTGTACAAACTTAGTTGTAAGTAATAATTGTAAACTTAGTCTTAGGAACATATCTGCTCAAACCAAAAGAAACATTGTAAAACCAAAACATGTAAACAAATGAAAATAAAGCTGCAAATTCCGTCCTGAATTAAAAAATAAAGCATCAGGACCAGATTGCAGATGATATTTTTTTTTATTTTTTTTTTATTTTTTATTTTTTTTATTTTTTATTTTTTATTTTTTTTTGTCCGGGTATCCTTAGCACTCGTGGTACCTCTGACGTTACTAGAGGAACCTCGGGCCGAACAGCCGAGCCCCTCCTTCGGGAGTTGTTCGGATTGGGATGGACTCGAGGGGGCAGTGTGTTCCCGATACCCGTGGAAATCGGGTACGTCTTCGGACGGGGTTGAGGGAAGCCATTAAGTTTCTGGGTACTAGCCTGCAAAGCTAGTAGAAGGTGTGCTAGATCACCAGGCGGCCCCACCGAGGTTTTCGGTAGTCTTCACCTTGAGTGTTGACGCGCGTAAGTGGCGTATCCACTTTCATCCCGTCTTGTGTCCCTAGGACCAGATGGGGGGGGGGGCTTGTTAGTCTCTAGGTCTTGCCCTATGGAAAGCCCCACGGAGGATGCCGAGCGCCCTTTGGGACAGCTCGGATACTCCCTGGTCGAAGGAGGCCCGGGTCCTGTTCCTACGGGTTCAAGGCTAATGGGAGTAGAGCCTCTGGGCTAAACTGTCCGGGTATCCGTCCCCTTCAGCTGCCGAGATGCGGGCGCTGCGGACCCTTAGCCCTCGTGGTACCTCTGACGTTACTAGAGGAACCTCGGGTCGAACTGCCGAGCCCTTCCCGTAGGGGAATTGTTCGGATTGGGTTGGACTCGAGGGAGCAATGTGTTCCCGACACCCACGGGGAAATGGGTACTTCCGGCCAGGCTACGGTCGCCCAGTGGGGGTAGAGGGTTGCCCAAAAAGTCCCGGGTGCTAGCCTGCAGAGCTAGTAGAAGGTTGCTAGATTACCAGCCGGCCCCACCGAGGTTTTTCGGTAGTCTTTCCTGCGGGGTTGACGCGCGTAATTGGCGTATCCACTTCCATCCCGTCTTGACGTTGTGCTCAGCGGGGGGGGGGGCTTTTAGACTCCAGATATTGCCCTATGGAAAGAGCCCCGGAGTATCCATCGCTCCCGGGTAGAAGGAGGCCCGGGTCCAGGACTAATGGGAGTAGAACCTCTACCCTTAACTGTCCGCTGGCGTGTCACAATCCCTTATACGAGAATCGTTTTTTTCCAACCTCCGATAGGCTATAAATAAAACACAAGTTCAAATAAAACAATAATTTTATTACCAAAAGAATAGTACACTTATGGTTACTTTTCGACATAATCACCGAAGAGATTGAGACATTTGTCATGTCTGTGGACAAGCTTTTCAATTCCCTCTTCAAAGAAAGTTGCCGCCAGTGAATTCAAGTAGTCCTTGACTACATCACTATTCAGTGATGGTGAATCTGCCATCAGCCTGTAGAAAACGAATTACACTTCGCAATTCGCACTTGGCGGGAGCATCAATAATGGCGGCCATGTTTACGTGGCTGTAGCACAATGCCGACTGACGACTGAATGTCAACAATGGCGGAGTGTGTAGTGCGAGAGCTGCGCAGTCGCCGACAGCGCATACCCGCTTTCTGCTGCCCGCGTAGCGTCGGCATGGAGCGATCGGAGGTTGAAAAAAAACAGCCCTCGTATATCTCATTCATAAATTCGAGAGATTTCTGGGACAAACAAAAAAACACTATCTATCTGTGCCGGCAAATCCTTTATCTCAGCTATCTTTATTTGCCGGCTCTTTGTGTACACTATCCGACTGTTATCTTTATCAGTTCCTTTGTGTAAACAAGCCGCGTTTACGCTCCGCGCGAATCTTTTATGTGCGTTGCCGCGACGATATACTACTAGTGTTGCAAAACTTATGTGCGTGCATATAGCATCTAACACGTGGCGAGTGGAGTCAGCTTCGCCTTGTTTACAGCAGGATTAAACTAGCCTGAGATAGAGTATAGGAGAGTTGAAATGTTGAGTCGTGCATTATTTGACCTCTAGGATTGCCCTCGTTAGAGCTTCATATTTATTGCTGAAGTGAGGGCCCATTAAATGTGTAATTTTCTAAAATGTAGTAAATATTATTTTATTATCTGGGGTCAAATCAAAAGATCCAATCAGCAATGTTAAATTGTTGGTGTACATGCGACTCTAACACTGGTATCTGATCATTAGAAAGGGAATTTGTATGATTGCTTACCCATCCTTGTGGTGTCTGATCGGTGATCTGTGCAGTACAGCGTCACGACGACGGCCGAGGGCGAAATTAAATGTGAATTATACCATTCTGCCAGTTCTGTTGTTTGTCGGCGAGAGAGTGAGAGAGAAACACAACACTTAAGGATAGCCACTATCTGACGTCCCCAACACGAAAGGATGCGATGCATTTCTTCTAGATTGTTCAAATAACGGAACTCGAAAGCATTTTGCTGCCAAAAAGTTCTCGGCGTGACCGACAGGAAGGCGGTGGTAAGTCGACATCACAGATAAGATCAAAGAAAGTTGTGGAATCGGTCTGCAAGAGTGATGAGTCTGCAGACAGTGCGTGCAGTGCAAAGGACAGTTGACTAGTGAATATCGGAGTTGTGTAGAGTAGAGTAAAAGGGAAACGTTGTGTGTATGTCAGTGAAATTACAAACAGCGCAATTTTGTGCGTGCAATACGGACATAAAGGAACAGAGACGTATTTAGTCTGTAAATTTGCAAAAAGTGCAAGTGATTATAAGTTAGCATTGGGCTAATTAAGTTAGTGACAAATAACGTGAGTTATGGTTAACTTCGTCTTCTCATGGTGTTACAATATTTTACATCATTTCTTAGAGATGAGACATATTAGTACCTATTTGTTGCAATGAGTTCTTCAAAGAGAGATAAAAGGAAACAATATTGAATATTGAGCTTCGGCGTATGTTTGTGTTTGGCGTGAAAACAGAGTTCGTATTTTGGTTTATAGTTATTTGAATAACCGTCCTTCACAGTAAGAGAAAAGCTATGTTTTATAGAGTTTTGTTTCCACACGTACCTTAATCCAAAACAAACTCAATGAGGGCTTATCTAATATGTTGATGATATAAGTGCAACTGACAAGCTATCGGACTATATTAGAATTTACAAAATGTAAGGGACGTAACCATGCAGTCTTTTTGTGTCTGCATGTCATAAACCATCAATTATATTAGGACATAGATACGAAGCAATTGTTTGTTTAGGCTCATGAGTCATGCCACTCTGACAGCGAAAGTGAAAGGTGTTTACGTGGTGTCCTTTAATCAGTTTTGAAAGTGAAAGTGACACGTCCGCATGGAATGGTCAGCATATCTTATAAGGCTGCCAGCATTTCTGTTTTGCATTCCCGAGAAACCTAAAATACGAGGGCTGTTCAATAAAGATTGATCACAAACTTTTTTGACAACGTATCTTTACTCATCCTCATAATTTTGATGACCTTTCTCAAAATAGTCTCCCCTGAATGCGATGCACTTGTCCCAGCGTTTCCGCCAATCTTCAAAGACATGCTGGATACCATTTTTTGAGAGATCCTTCAAAATCACCTTCACAGCCTTCACCACTGCTTCTGATGATGGATAATGTCTCCCACGAAGGCGTTTATTCAAGTTAGGGAATAGAAAAAAGTCCCATAGGGCTAAATCCGGACTATAGGGAGCATGAGGGATGCACTTTACGTTCATTTTTGCAAGATATACAGGTACAACATTGGCAATATGCGACCGCGCATTATCGTGGTGCATCATCGAACCTGCTTCACGTAAATGTGTCACCCAAATGAAATGTTTAGTATTTCAGGTAATTCGTTGATCCTCTCTCACAGTGGCAGCAGCAGTGTTGATGTTTTCTTTCGTAAGAGCAGTAACTGGAGCACCGGGTCCACCTTCCTTTGAAATTGATTGTCTCCCCTCTTTAAACATTTTCAAGCCCCTTCAAGCTGTGCTGTAGGGAAGAACAGACTCACCATAGGCCTCCTCTAACATTGTATAGGGCTCAACTGAAGATTTGTTGAGACGAAAGCAGAATTTCAAACCCGCATATTGTTCCTCAAGTGTTACCCCCATTGCAGTGGTAAGCGATACTGAACATGTCTGAACTTGCCAGGTTTTTACAGGCGGGAACCAGGAGTACCAACAATGAAACTACTACGGCGTGATTGTTTCACATTAAGCTAACAGAATATAATAAGATTGAATTTTATTGCGAAAAATTATGACCGTAAAAATTATGATCATTCTTTATTAAACAGCCCTCGTATATCGGCAGGAAACGTCATAAAGATGTAAGTCACTAAATAGTTGATGAACTAGTTTGAATTAATGTAAAACAGTGGTCTTCACGACATGCTAATACGGGTGTTGGGTAAGCAGTGCACCGGTGAATGCACAATAGTGGGGGCGGGGAGGGCAGAGAGGTGCAGCCTGTTAGCTTATGGAGTGATCAGTATAGGTTCGTTAGTTACCGTGTATGGACGAGGTGTACAAGGTGACTAAATGTTCACGAAGATCTTCTACCCCTACGTTATTTAACCCTTCATGGGAGCAGACATATTTTTCCCCACCATTTGATAATACTGCACCATCTTTAATATGCAATAAAGTCCTGAATGTGATACGAAAATATAATCTCCAGCGCCACTATGACATTTGTCATGCTGTGTAGTGATTACAGCAAATTAGAAGGTGATAATCGAATCACATTGCTGGAGCAGTAACGTGACACCGGCAGACAGGTACAGTACTGTTGTTGTTATTGTAATGTCTGTTGTGATTATGATTATCATCATCTTATTAACCTTATGATTCATAATTTCTTCTCGGGCAGCAAGCCATGTGAAAAGACGAGAAGAAAGTGAGCATATTCCTCGCTAGGAAAGCTTCAGATCTTATTTTAACATTACTTTATTATTATTATTATTATTATTATTATTATTATTATTATTATTATTATTATTATTATTATTATTATTATTATTATTATTATTATTATTATTATTATTATTATTATTATTATTATTATTATTATTATTATTATTATTATTATTATTATTATTATTATTATTATTATTATTATTATTATTATTATTATTATTATTATTATTATTATTATTATTATTATTATTATTATTATTATTATTATTATTATTATTATTATTATTATTATTATTATTATTATTATTATTATTATTATTATTATTATTATTATTATTATTATTATTATTATTATTATTATTATTATTATTATTATTATTATTATTATTATTATTATTATTATTATTATTATTATTATTATTATTATTATTATTATTATTATTATTATTATTATTATTATTATTATTATTATTATTATTATTATTATTATTATTATTATTATTATTATTATTATTATTATTATTATTATTATTATTATTATTATTATTATTATTATTATTATTATTATTATTATTATTATTATTATTATTATTATTATTATTATTATTATTATTATTATTATTATTATTATTATTATTATTATTATTATTATTATTATTATTATTATTACTATTATTATTACTATTACTATTACTATTACTATTACTATTACTATTACTATTACTATTACTATTACTATTACTATTACTATTACTATTACTATTACTATTACTATTACTATTACTATTACTATTACTATTACTATTACTATTACTATTACTATTACTATTACTATTACTATTACTATTACTATTACTATTACTATTACTATTACTATTACTATTACTATTACTATTACTATTACTATTACTATTACTATTACTATTACTATTACTATTACTATTATTATTATTATTATTATTATTATTATTATTATTATTATTATTATTATTATTATTATTATTATTATTATTATTATTATTATTATTATTATTATTATTAATTAATTAATTAATTAATTATTATTATTTATTATTATTAATTATTATTATTATTATTATTATTATTATTATTATTATTATTATTATTATTATTATTATTATTATTATTATTATTATTATTATTATTATTATTATTATTATTATTATTATTATTATTATTATTATTATTATTATTATTATTATTATTATTATTATTATTATTATTATTATTATTATTATTATTATTATTATTATTATTATTATTATTATTATTATTATTATTATTATTATTATTATTATTATTATTATTATTATTATTATTATTATTATTATTATTATTATTATTATTATTATTATTATTATTATTATTATTATTATTATTATTATTATTATTATTATTATTATTATTATTATTATTATTATTATTATTATTATCATTAATTATTTGTAATTTACGTCCTCCAACCTTAAGTCATATCGGGCGATGAATGAGTCCATAGAGCTTAGAGTTACCTGACATTTGTCTTTCAGGATAGGTGAAAGCCCCGGAAAAACCTTATCCAAGTAACTCACCCTCACCACCGTACGGGAGGGAATCCGTCCCCTTCAGCTGCTGTGATGCGAGCACTTAGTACTCGTGGTACCTCTGACGTTACTAGAGGAACCTCGGGCCGAACATTCGAGCCCCTTCCATCGGAGAGTTGTTCGGATTGCGTTGGACTCGAGGGGGCAGTGTGTTCCCGACACCAACGGGTAAATGGGTACTTCCGGCCAGGCTACGGCCGCCCGGAGGGGGTAGAGGGTTGCCTAAGAATTCCCGGGTACTAGCCTGCAGAGCTAGTAGAATTTGTGCTACATCACTAGGCTACGGCCGCCTGGAGGAGGTAGAGCGTTGGCTCATAAGTCCCGGGTACTAGCCTGCAGAGCTAGTAGAATTTGTGCTACATCACTAGGCTTCAGCCGCCCGGAGGAGGTAGAGCGTTGGCTCATAAGTCCCGGGTACTAGCCTACAGAGCTATTAGAAGTTGTGCTACATCACCAGGCTACGGCCGCCCGAAGGAGGTAGAGGGTTGACTCATAAGTCCCGGGTACTAGCCTGCAGAGCTAGTAGAAGGTGTGCTACATCACTAGGCTACGGCCGCCCGGAGGGGGTAGAGCGTTGGCTCATAAGTCCCGGGTACTAGCCTGCAGAGCTAGTAGAAGGTGTGCTACATCACTAGGCTACGGCCGCCCGGAGGAGGTAGAGCGTTGGCTCATCAGTCCCGGGTACTAGCCTGCAGAGCTAGTAGAAGGTGTGCTAGATCATCAGGCTACGGCCGCCTGGAGGAGGTAGAGCGTTGGCTCATAAGTCCCGGGTACTAGCCTGCAGAGCTAGTAGAAGGTGTGCTACATCACTAGGCTACGGCCGCCCGGAGGAGGTAGAGCGTTGGCTCATAAGTCCCGGGTACTAGCCTGCAGAGCTAGTAGAAGGTGTGCTACATCACTAGGCTACGGCCGCCCGGAGGGGGTAGAGCGTTGGCTCATAAGTCCCGGGTACTAGCCTGCAGAGCTAGTAGAAGGTGTGCTACATCACTAGGCTACGGCCGCCCGGAGGGGGTAGAGCGTTGGCTCATAAGTCCCGGGTACTAGCCTGCAGAGCTAGTAGAAGGTGTGCTACATCACTAGGCTACGGCCGCCCGGAGGAGGTAGAGCGTTGGCTCATAAGTCCCGGGTACTAGCCTACAGAGCTATTAGAAGTTGTGCTACATCACCAGGCTACGGCCGCCTGGAGGAGGTAGAGAGTTGCCTCATAAGTCCCGGATACTAGCCTACAGAGCTAGTGGAAGTTGTGCTAGATCACCAGACTGCGGCCGCCTGGAGGAGGTAGAGGGTTTCCTAATAAGTCCCGAGTACTAGCCTACAGAGCTAGTAGAAGTTGTGCTAGATCACCAGGCTACGGCCGCCTGGAGGAGGTAGAGGGTTTCCTAATAAGTCCCGGGTACTAGCCTACAGAGCTAGTAGAAGTTGTGCTAGATCACCAGGCTACGGCCGCCTGGAGGAGGTAGAGGGTTTCCTAATAAGTCCCGGGTACTAGCCTACAGAGCTAGTGGAAGTTGTGCTAGATCACCAGGCTACGGCCGCCTGGAGGAGGTAGAGGGTTTCCTAATAAGTCCCGGGTACTAGCCTACAGAGCTAGTAGAAGTTGTGCTAGATCACCAGGCTACGGCCGCCTGGAGGAGGTAGAGGGTTTCCTAATAAATCCCGGGTACTAGCCTACAGAGCTAGTGGAAGTTGTGCTAGATCACCAGGCTAACGCCGCCCGGAGGAGGTAGAGGGTTACCTCATAAGTCCCGGGTACTAGCCTGCAGTGCTAGTAGAAGTTGTGGTACATCACCAGGCTACGGCCGCCTGGAGGGCGTACAGGGTTGCCTCATAAGTCCCGGGTACTAGCCTGCAGAGCTAGTAGAAGTTACGCTAGATCACTAGGCTACGGCCGCCTGCAGGGATGTAGAGGGTTGCCTCATAATTCTCGGGTACTAGCCTCCTGCAGTGCTGGTAGAAAGTGCTAGATCACTAGGCTACGGCCGCCTGGAGGGGGTAGAGAATTGCCTCATAAGTCCCGGGTAGTAGACTGCAGAGCTAGTAGAAGGTGTGCTAGATCACCAGGCTACGGCCGCCCGGAGGGGGTAGAGGATTGCCTTATAAGTCCCGGGTACTAGCCTGCAGAGCTAGTAGGTGTGTTAGATCACCAGGCTACGGCCACCTGGAGGGGGTAGAGGGTTGCCTAATAAGTCCCGGGTACTAGCCTGCAGAGCTAGTAGAAGGTGTGCTAGATCACCAGGCTACGGCCACCTGGAGGGGGTAGAGGGTTGCCTAATAAGTCCCGGGTACTAGCCTGCAGAGCTAGTAGAAGGTGTGCTAGATCACCAGGCTACGGCCGCCCGGAGGGGGTAGAGGATTGCCTTATAAGTCCCGGGTACTAGCCTGCAGAGCTAGTAGAAGGTGTGCTAGATCACCAGGCTACGGCCGCCCGGAGGGGGTAGAGGGTTGCCTAAGAAGTCCCGGGTACTAGTCTGCAGAGCTAGTAGGTGTGCTAGATCACCAGGCTACGGCCACCTGGAGGGGGTAGAGGGTTGCCTAATAAGTCCCGGGTACTAGCCTGCAGAGCTAGTAGAAGGTGTGCTAGATCCCCAGGCTACGGCCGCCTGGAGGGGGTAGAGGGTTGCCTCATAATTCCCGGGTACTAGCCTCCTGCAGAGCTAGTAGAAAGTGCTGGATCAGCAGGCTACGACCGCCTGGAGGGGGTAGAGGGTTGCCTTATAATTCCCGGGTACTAGCCTCCTGCAGAGCTAGTAGAAAGTGCTAGATCCCCAGGCTACGGCCGCCTGGAGGGGGTAGAGGGTTGCCTCATAATTCCCGGGTACTAGCCTCCTGCAGAGCTAGTAGAAAGTGCTTGATCACCAGGCTACGACCGCCTGGAGGAGGTAGAGGGTTGCCGCATAAGTCCCGGGTACTAGCCTGCAGAGCTAGTAGAAGGTGTGCTAGATCATCAGGCTACGGCCGCCTGGAGAGGGTAGAGGGTTGCCTAATAAGTCCCGGGTACTAGCCTCCTGCAGAGCTAGTAGAAAGTGCTAGATCACCAGGCTACGGCCGCCCGGAGGGGGTAGAGAGTTGCCGCATAAGTCCCGGGTACTAGCTTGCAGAGCTAGTAGAAGGTGTGCTAGATCATCAGGCTACGGCCGCCTGGAGAGGGTAGAGGGTTGCCTAATAAGTCCCGGATACTAGCCTGCAGAGCTAGTAGAAAGTGCTAGATCACTAGGCTACGACCGCCTGGAGGAGGTAGAGGGTTGCCGCATAAGTCCCGGGTACTAGCCTGCAGAGCTAGTAGAAAGTGCTAGATCACTAGGCTACGACCGCCTGGAGGAGGTAGAGGGTTGCCGCATAAGTCCCGGGTACTAGCCTGCAGAGCTAGTAGAAAGTGCTAGATCACTAGGCTACGGCCGCCTGGAGAGGGTAGAGGGTTGCCTAATAAGTCCCGGATACTAGCCTGCAGAGCAAGTAGAAAGTGCTAGATCACTAGGCTACGACCGCCTGGAGGAGGTAGAGGGTTGCCGCATAAGTCCCGGGTACTAGCCTGCAGAGCTAGTAGAAAGTGCTAGATCACTAGGCTACGACCGCCTGGAGGGGGTAGAGGGTTGCCGCATAAGTCCCGGGTACTAGCTTGCAGAGCTAGTAGAAGGTGTGCTAGATCATCAGGCTACGGCCGCCTGGAGAGGGTAGAGGGTTGCCTAATAAGTCCCAGGTACTAGCCTGCAGAGCTAATAGAAAGTGCTAGATCACTAGGTGGCCCCACCGAGGTTACTTGGTTGTCTTCTCTGCGGGGTTGACGCGCGTAAGTGGTGTATTCACTTCTATCCCGTCTTGACGTTGTCGGTGGGGGGATTTTTCAGAAATTAGTTACTGCCCTATGGAAAGAGCCGCGGAGTTTTCCATCACTCCCGGGTAGAAGGGGGCCAGGGTCTTAGGACATTTGGGTAGATCCTCTGCGCTTAAATAAGTAAAAATGTGACCGAGATTGGAACTCGGAACCTCGGCATAGATTAATAAGACTGTCGTAGAGTATATTATGTAATTGTGTTAGCCTGTTAATTTCCTATGAGAAACGGCTGAATAACTGGTGTCCTAATTACAATGTGAGCGCTGCGGTCCCCTAGCACTCGTGGTACCTCTGACGTTACTAGAGGAACGTCGGGCCGAACATTCGAGCCCCTCCCTGATGAGAGTTGTTCGGATATGGTTGGACTCAAGGGGGCAGTGGTTCCCGATACCCGTGGGAGATCGAGTACGTCTCCGGACAGGGTTGAGGAAAGCCATATATTACCGCGTACTAGCCAACGTAGCTAGTAGAAGGTGTGCTAGATCACCAGGTGGCCCTACCGAGGTTATTCGGTAGCCTTCCCTTTAAGGGTTGGCGCGCGTAATTGGCGTATCCACTTAAATCCCGTCTTGTGTTTTCCGACCAGTTGGGGGTCTTGTTAGTCTCTAGGTCTTGTCGTATGGAAAGCCCCACGGAGGCGCCGGAGGCCCTTTTGGTACAGCTCGGTAACTCCCTGGTCCTTAGAGAGGAGGTCTGTGTGGATTACCCTGTTAGATACTCTCGAGCTTATACATGTATTTCTAATTACATAGAATATAATTACTTACTTAAATACATGTGGACATTGTAAACTTCGATTGTCTCTGAACGTGACAAAGGAGTTGTGTGACACTGCGTCACTGCACCACTGCTTACCCGTCAACAGATCCGAGTACACGAGCGTGCATGCTGCTGCCGATCACTGATGTTAAACGACCCTCCGCCCGACATATTTAACTACACGAATACATTTCCTATTTGTTATAAAATCTGCTGTCTGATTTATTAAAACATTGGTGATTTCTTTGAAACCGATTTAGTTTTCTTTTTAGATTTTTGTACGTTTACTTTACAGTATTCTCGTTTTCTTTATTCCCCTCCTAAAATAAACCTGGCGCGACAGTCCTAAGAGGGGCAAGGCCTACTAACGCGACTGCCGGCCTCACGCCCACTTACACAAGACAGAGGTGGACGATCATCCAACCGATACGGGGAGGAGATGTGGTCAGCATCTCGGCATCCCCCGGCCGGAATGTTGGTTTTCTTGACCAGGAGCGCTTACCTATCGTAAGCTCCTCACTTTCCTCAGGATGCTGAGTGGGCCCTATACCCGGGACCTAAAATCCGCGCCCCAGGGGTGGGATCCAAATCTCTTTACGTGGTCAGCGACCAAGGCATGTTGCCTTAGCCCACTACGCCACGGCAGAGGACAATTTCCCTCCAAACCTGCATTAATATGATATGTAAATAACAGAAAATTGTGAAAAGAATGACTAGTTATGGGGATTATTACGTCACAATCCTGAAAACAGAAATAAAAGCAAATTGATACGATGTTCATTGATTGCCGCTGTTCTTAATACCAAAGCTTTTCATTATTATGATTTAGTTCATATATATGTATGTATGTAGCTATGTGCATCGTCAACGGTGCATGGAATAAGAGAAACAAACTCATATTGTTAACAGAGTTCTGGAAATCGCTACAAACACAATAAAACAAATAATTACAAATTCGTGCAAAATGTGCAAGTTTTAACTGCTAATTCTAAAATACCACATTTCATTTTCTCAATATATTTTGCTCAATGGTTAGAGCTATAGCATTAAACTGAATAGGAATATGTAACATTCTGTTTCGTATTATACACAGAAAATGAAATGTAACAAAATGAACATTTAATTGATATTAGTGCACTGTGAAATAGATAAAGTTTCTACAGAGCTAATTGGATGCCACTGTACAATGGCACATAAAACATAGGCAAAGAGTCGACATAATGTCCCTTTGGTGTAAATGTTATAAAACTTTGAGCTATTTGCTTCATGGAGTGGAACTATTTTGGTTTGGAAATAACATAATTTTAAGTGTAAAAGTATATGTTTATTATTTAGAAATTAATTATGCATGTAAATTATTTCTGTAGATGAACGAGATATTCAATCAATGAAAATTACCGGAGAGGTAATTTAATTACTGGAGTTGCCACTGCACTGCTAACCTTGTGATATAGTTAACATAACCTGCTTCACCAGTTCCGTTGTCTGAACATAGCATATAGGCTTCCTAGATACTTAACTGAATCTAATCAGAAGTTAAAAACAATAATACAAATGCACGTACATTTATAAGAAAATAACCCATCAGTTGTGCGATACAAGTACCACGTTTCAAAACACGAAGTTCAATTCTAATTGAACTGATACATTAGCTGAAAATCGTTCACATACTTGAAGTCTTGTCGCACTAGATTCGCAGATGTTTCTGATTTGGGAACAGATAAAACGTTGTTACGGAACATAGAAGGCTATGTTGTAGACAATGAAATTGTATTGCATTGTATTTTACATTTTATTTAGTAAATAGTCACAACTATCGATAATATCGATCTCACGAATTGTACTAAAGCACATTCACAATAAGAATTAGTGCACAGTTAAAGACTAGACGATATTGTGTTGTAGTGGAACCGTTCACATAGAATTACATAAAGACACGCATTTAATTAAATCTAATCTTACGTCAAACAAGAGAAACTAGCCAGTCAGAGAAGGATTCTGTCAATGTCTGGGTAAGATTACATCCACACAAATTGTGATGGCATTTCTGTGACTTTAACCAAGTTGTTTTATTCAAAATATTGGCCCAACTAATAAATACGTAAAATATGAAGCCATTATTCTACCCTTAAACACTAAAAGACGATTATAATTTTAAAAAATTTACTTACCATCCTTGGATTAATAAACATTTTCAAATTTGTTTTAAAGAGTTTGGTATAGCTTTAGTTTCTCAAAATAAATACAGTATTAAAATTTTACTGCATTTCTCTAAAAAGATAAAATTCCTGATAGTAAAAATTCTGGTATTTATCAATTTAATTGTTTCGATTGTGATAAAGTTTATATTTGAAAGGCAAAACGTAATTTGGAAACCAGAACGAAAGAACATTTTCGTAACATTAAGTATAAACAAACTGATCAATCGGCCGTGGCAGATCATTTTTGGTCATTTAACCGTGAAATAAATCCTGAAGTTAAATTATTAAAACAATTAAATGGTAAGATAGACTTAATGGTTTGGGGAAAATATTTATTTAAAAATAAACATCGCGTAATGAATTTTGAAATACCCGCAGTTGATTCTGTGTTTAAATTTGTTTCATTTTCAGATGTTGGTAGTACTAAAATAAACATAGTGACATCTAGCGACGTAACGTTAACGAGTTTGTTGATGGTTCGAGCTGATGATGTGAATGATTTATTCACGAAATAGCGATCCTGTTCAATTTGTAAGTATAACGGTTATCATTTCTTATAAGATAAGTGAAGCTTTTCAAGTTACAAATCATTATATTTGTATATATTAGCTCACCTGTCTGAGATCTCTTGTGTTAGATATCACTGACAACACATTAACGTCGTTATGTCAATGCATAACTTTCACTGTGAACGTCCCATAAGCATGATAGTTTTATATTTCTTTTAAAGAGTACAATAGACAGGCTAAAATCGCATTTTTAAAGTGTGTATATGTATAAATAATTACGCATAGGAAAGAATTTGCTTTATTTAAACAAACATTACTTAAAATTAAATTAATAAACATTTATTATATCGATTTTAAATGGAAAGAGTTTGTTCATTGTTATGGTTAATGTAGATGCAGATATTGTTTCTTAACCACAATACCGGAGTGATGTTCCTAATTTAGTAGTTGCTGTATTACGCAAGGTGAAGGTGATAAAGATATGACTGAGTGATTCAGCAACGTGATTAGTTGAAAATGATCAGTTATTTTCTGTCATTTGGTACCAAGAGTGAAATAGTCACAATAAGTGCATGCTATATCTGCTCACAATGTGAAACAAGGTGCTTCTGATTGGAAAGAAAGGATGCTCTTTGTGGTTTTATGTTCTGGTTTATGACATTTGAACATATCGTCTATGTTCTATACTTAAAGGAACAGTGACATCCAAAACAAGCTACATACATATTTGTCTTTATACAGTGCCTTAGTATTTTAAAACGTATGCCAAGCAGATACCTTTTGTAAGAAAACCTTGTTATACTGAGTTGTGGTGAATATTTTAGCAGATTTAAATATTTACAAACTGAGGTATTTGCTTGGCTAAAATGTATATACAAATCTGTTGAGAGTACTGTAATACTGAGCGTACTGCAGCCATGTTAGCACTCGTCATTAAATGACAAACATTTTAAGCAACGAAGTGACAAAGCCAAACATAGTGCATTAACAGTTATCTGTCCCCTGAAAAAACAGTGTTTCAGTGGCTACTTTTGAATATATTGCCAGGAATATACCAATTTATATTTTAAATTTTAGAAAACAAAAGTTTAGTGCGCTTTTGATGTCAGTGGAACAGAGTAACTTCAATTTGAAAGCTGGTTTACTTACAAATTAGTACATAGAATGTAAGGCGGAGACTTTTCCTCATGGGGGAAAAAGTTCTGTTGTATTTCATTCAATATAATTTAACATTTCTGTAATTTGAGATATTGGTGCAAAACATCAATTATCGAGTTTTCCTGGCATCATTCCTTTCTATGAATGCCGTTCTCAGGCTTAATGCCATGTCAAATTACGAGCAGTGTAACAAAATATAGTGGCAAACAGATATGGTAGTGTAACCTGAGGGAATTATTTGTTGTTAGGTTTAGCACATGTTTGTCTATGTCCAACTTCCGCTCCAGCAGATGGACGCTTCTGTTAGATTTACAGTTTATGCGCTGTGGAGATATGAAGTTAGTCTGCCTTTAGTTACCTCTAAGCCGAAGTGTTGCTCTGTTTATAAATCAGGAACAGCGATATTGGCTGAAAATTCAGTGTACACGTGGCCATACAGCACGACAATGCCATGAAGTTTCTGTTGAAGCATGTGGGTAGACGGCATTACTCTGCAGGACTGTGGCGAGGTGTAACTGCATGAAAATTCAGTGTACACGTGGCCGTACAGCACGACAAGTTGCTGTTGAAGCATATGGGTAGACGGCATTACTCTACAGGACTGTGGCGAGGTGGATTAGATCCTTCATGGACGGGTGTATCCACATGAAAATTCAGTGTACACGTCGCCATACAGCACGACAATGCCTTGAAGTTGCTGTTGAAGCATATGGGTAGACGGCATTACTCTACAGGACTGTGGCGATGTGGATTGGACCCTTCATGGACGGGTATAACCACATGAAAATTCAGTGTACACGTGGCCGTACAGCACGACAAGTTGCTGTTGAAGCATATGGGTAGACGGCATTACTCTACAGGACTGTGGCGAGGTGGATTAGATCCTTCATGGACGGGTGTATCCACATGAAAATTCAGTGTACACGTCGCCATACAGCACGACAATGCCTTGAAGTTGCTGTTGAAGCATATGGGTAGACGGCATTACTCTACAGGACTGTGGCGATGTGGATTGGACCCTTCATGGACGGGTATAACCACATGAAAATTCAGTGTACACGTGGCTGTACAACACGACAATGCCATGAAGTTGCTGTTGAAGCATATGGGTAGACGGCATTACTCTACAGGACTGTGGCGAGATGGATTAGATCCTTCATGGACGGGTGTATCCACATGAAAATTCAGTGTACACGTCGCCATACAGCACGACAATGCCCTGAAGTTGCTGTTGAAGCATATGGGTAGACGGCATTACTCTACAGGACTGTGGCGAGATGGATTAGATCCTTCATGGACGGGTGTATCCGTATGGAACACATGCCTCGGCCGGGTCGTTTGAGTGTTAGTGAAGAGGACGTGGAACCTGTTGCCACACTGCTAGACACCGATAGCACTGGAGATAGGACTATCGCATAGGTTGCGCTTCGTATTCTCCACAATCATCCTGAGAGTACCAAACATCGCCTGTCGGTGGTTTCCTTGGGTTTTGACGGAGGTGCAGCGATGGTAAACTCATCTGGAGCGTTATAGAGTGATGGAGAAGCCTTCTTGCGGCGCATTATTGCCATTGCTGAAACATGGGCCAGTTCGTATCAATCCCTACCTAAGTACCAATCCAATCAGTGGAATCATCATAGGTCAGAACACAAAACAGTGGTGCTTCATGGCCCTACAAATGTGAAAGTTACGATCATTCAGGCGTACGACTGTGATGGTGTCACCCTAACACATACCATCCAACAATGACAGAATGTTACTACACGTATTTCCGCCATTTTTGGAACATAACCTAAGACGTACGTTACGAAGGAAACGCCCACGTGTTTTGCAAACACCTTTTATCATTTTACAGGATAATGCTTGGGCACACAGCCCATACTATAGCTGATCTGTGCCGTCGCTGGGGTGGAAAGTGCTTCTTCAACCATATTCACCGGACTTAAACCCCTACGATTATGATCTTATCCCAAGGATGCAGGAACCAGTTCGTGACCTTCCATTCCGAACTGTTGCTGAGATTCTGCAGGCATTGGGGCATTCCATCAGGACAGGAGCTACTACAGCGATACCACGACCTCCACATCGCTGGCAATGAGGTATAGACAATGCTGGGCACTACATCGAAGGACTGTAGACTTTTCACACGTGTATTACTTGTACACTAGTGGTAAATAAATAGTTGCCACTATTTTTGCTACGACCTATGTACTAACGATATAGTACCACATGACGCGCTATAGAGTGTTTGACAAGTGACATCTGCGAAACAAATTTGTTTTAACATTTCATATAACATGGATAAAGCTTCTTTATAGCTGAATATAAGAATCGCTAGTGATTGCTTATCAAATTTATGTGCAGTACTCTCAACTGTTACTGTGCTTTATCAAAGTAATTAGTGCATTAGCATACATCTATTTCGATCGTGTTCTAATGTTTGAAATTTCATTGCAAATTGTTTAATATCTATTTTCTTTACAATGAACATTCTTTCACTAGAACACTTTCGTAACTAATTGCTGTTTATAAATATATGGTTAAAAGTTCTAAACTAACAAAGGGTAACACTTACAGAGGTGTTCAACATCTACACATAAAGATAGAGGGAGACATGAAAAAACAACAAACAACAATCTACAACACCCACTTCAATTTACTAGCTAAATGTACTTACATCTAAACACATATATATGTACAATTGCATATTGCATCATATAAAATTGATTGTTTAAGTTTAATCAATGTTTTATTTAAAGATAGGCCATGCTCATGAATTCGTACTTTAACTCTCAAAGGTCGTATACATTGTGACCGTAAAAATTAACCAATCAAAGAGCGAAATTTTTATTATACTTTCGCACGAGATACTTCCTATCCTGCTACTTTTGGTCGAATTGACTGAAGCAGAACTAGACTTTATAGAGAGACAGCTGAACGACCGTTTCTGTGTATTTGTGAAGGAGCTCCGATGCGCTTTTTTTTCAACACATCACAGCCTTCTGCGTTTCGGTAGCAGACAGTTATTGCGAGATGATTTTCTTGATTGTTTGAGGTTAGAATTGCGATGTTAGCTGAACTAATGTTTCACTATACAAAACAGCGTTATTATGGAGGTATTCTCTGATGTAAAACGCCAACAGAAGCTCATATTTTAGGAGAAAATAGGCGAGATCTTGCAATGTACGTATTTCTCGCAGGTGGTAAGCAACTGCGGCAATTTTATGCTAACAAAAGGCAACATTAAAAGTGCATCATATGGGAAGAAAGTGACGGAAATTTATCACTTATCACTGATAGAGGATGGAAACGTTCCAGATTAACGTAACATAAACTGCCGGTAATGTAAAATCCCAAAATAATTAATACTTGGGACATGTGTCTCGTAACATTTGTCATATTTCCTATGAAACTGTGTTCACAACCGTATCGTGTGAAACTGCTCCTTGTGCAGGTTTACACATTCATTACGCTGCACTTCTTTGGTAAAAATGTGCTTAAAACTCTAATTACAGCAACTTCACAATCACTTCTTAGCAAGTGGAGGTTAATATAAGGTTTAACACAGCGTTACAGATGACATTATTCGACGAAAAGTAATTTGGGTTACCTTCAACGTTTAATCACTTTAACATAAATATTTTGTCTCTAATTGGTTTTGGAATACGGCCCTGGTGAGTTGGTATTCGAATTCATGGACAAGCCATGTCTTTTTATCTTTAGTTTTTATTTCAATAACATTACTAAAGTAAATAAAATGTAAATTGTACACACTTATTATTAAAAGATGCTTGATGTGCTCTTAGTGTCTGCTCGTTCTAGATTCAGAATGAAATGTTAACTGGTCAGTTCATCTAATTAAAGAAAATTAAAATGTAGTAATTCAAACGTCATTATTGGATAAGAGGGGTGCTGTGTATTACTTTGAGGTGCTCTGAATGCCAAGTACTTTTACATTGTGATGAGTGATTGATTATTAGCTAGTTTATATGTACAAAACGATCTTACTTTAAACATATGAGAGGGGAGAAGGGCCGCTCATCTAAAGTTTACAACAGTTCGTTAGTTATATTCCTTTAATTCTAGAATAACTGAAATTTTATAAGATTCCATCAATTTACTAAAGTCCTATAACTGTATTTAGGCTAATTGATGGAAATTAATCATTTCTCCACACTAGCCATATATAGACTAAGGTTGTGGATACATAGAGTCAATTTGAAAAATTCAATGCCACGGCAAGGATTTGAATCATGGATCTCCTGGTTTTCGTCCAGTTGCTCTAACTATTGAGCTACTATGGCCAACGTGCCATCCTGACATTAAATTCTCCAACTGAGTCGTGTTTTTCCCGGTAAACCACTAGAAAACCAGGTTGAACCGCCAGGAAATAAGGGTGCGTGTCTCATAGCACATGAGTACCCCTAGTGGTTCCACCTGGTTTTCTAGTGGTTTACCGGGAAAAACACGAGTCAGTTGGAGAATTTAATGTCATGTTGGCACGTTGGCCATAGTAGCTCAAATGGTTAGAGCAACCGCACGGAGAGCGGGAGATCCGTGGTTCAAATCTCGGCTATGCCACTGAATTTTTGAATCTGATTGTACTCATTCAAACTTACAATATTACGGGGTAGAGCCAGGTTGAAAAATTCAATGCCATAGCCGGGATTTGAACCATGGATCTTCTGGTCTCCATACAGCCGCTCTAAACCATTGAGCTGCTATGGTATAGAGCGGCTGGACGGAGACCAGAAGATCCGTGGTTCAAATCCCTGCTATGGCATTGGATTTTTCAACCCAGTTCTATCCTTTCATAGTGCGGCTTACACACGACTAGAGTGAAAGAACAATTAATTTACAATAGTAAGTCTCCACAAACGGTGTATCTCGAAAACGAGAGCCCCTAGTTGTTTACTGGGGAGATATATAAGCCGATTGGAGAATTTAACGTCAGGACGACGAGTTGGCCATGGTAGCTCAATGGGTAAGAGCGATTGGACGGAGACCAGGAGATCCGTGGTTCAAATCCCGGCCGTGGCATTGAATTTTTCAAGTTGACTTTATCTATCCTATAACTGTAGTTCAAGAATTATGATAATATGAGTAGAGTGTTAGATGACCGTGTTTTAAACTGCAGTGCAGTTCCAGGTCACTACATGATGGGAAATTCTGTCATCAATATTAAATCCAAAATGAAAACCTGAAATTAGTTCATATGTAAAATTTATATGTTTATTGCTGGCGTGACTATCAATGAATAGTGTAATATTTTAATGAGCTAACGTCGCATTAATTTTGAAAACTTGAAGAAATGTTTTTAGCACATGTAAAATTACTATAAAGCTTACATCTTTTGCAAATTTTGAAGGCTACTGCTTAAAATATTCGTAATTGGTATTCATAAAACTAAGCTGAAACTGAGCACGTTTAACCACCCACAGCTATTCACCAATACAGCTGAAGTAAGTCACGTCCTATTTGTTACTTTTGTACTGTTAAAAACTAGGAATGGGTCGACACTCGATACTCGACATCGATACACGATACTTCGATACTTCAGTAGTCGATATCGTCATTTCTACTTCTAGTTTCAATACAAAATAGAATATTGACAGAACTGTGTAATGTCAATACAATTAAATAAGTGTACATATTTAATGAAACATTAGTGTTTTTATTTTTAACGCTACATTAGATATTTAAAAGCAAAATAGTCTACTTTTACGAGGTGCGTTCAAGTTATATCACGTCGTATGTTTTTGCGGTACTGGAACCAGATAAGAACTTTTTTTTTAAATACACATGGACTCTTTGTGAATTTTTGTTGTTGTAATTTATGTTCTCCAACAGAGGACAGATGAGGTAGATGCAGGGGGAAGAACTGATGCAGTGGTAATTGACTTTTCTAAAGCTTTTGATGTAGTGCCACATAGTTTACTTATTTGTAAGCTAGCTAATACAGGAATTGACAAACGCGTAGTATTATGGGTTAAACATTTTTTGAAAGGGAGAACGCAAAAAGTTAAAGTATGTAAAGAGCTGTCCGATAGGGGAACCGTAAGTTCGGGTGTGCCGCAAGGCTCAGTACTAGGGCCTTTACTGTTTCTCATTTTTGTTAATGACATTGCTGTTAATATTAACTGCCAGATAAGGTTGTTTGCAGACGATTGTATCATTTATAATAAAATTCGGAATACAGTGCATGAAACCGCTCTTCAGGATGATTTAAATGAAATCTGTAATTGGGCTGCGGCTAACAAAATGTCAATTAATGCCAAGAAAAGTAAGTCCATTGTTTTTAGTAGAACTAAGGGCAAAATTATTGTTAACTATCACATGGGAGGGGTGCAAATTCCACAGGTGGACAGCTGCAAATACTTGGGAGTGTACCTGGCAAGTAATGCTGGATGGGACGAACAAGTAAATTCCACATCTAGGAATGCGTGGAAGGCATTAAATTTCGTAATGAGAATGTTGAAAAAGGGGAGCGCTAGGTCCAGGGAAATTGCCTACAAGGCCTTAGTGCGGCCGGTTATGGAATATGGAGTAGCATGCTGGAACCCGTATAGAGCTAACCAAATCGATCCATTAGAAAAAATACAGAAGAAGGCAATAAAATTCATAAAAAGAGGCAAGTATTTTGGGCCTATAAAAGGAGATGAGACTAAATGGGAGGAATTAAGAATTAGACGTAAAAAACATAGGTTGGTAGCATTATTCAAAGCTAATGCTGGTGTAAAGGCATGGGTGGACGTTAGTGTAAGGTTAGATAATCCGGATTATTATAGACGAAACGATCATAGGTATAAAATTAAGGGTAGAAGATACAGAACCGACGTAGGAAAATTTTCTTTTGTTAATAGAACCATTGAAGAATGGAATGAATTGCCTGTAGCAGTCTTTCAGGGCTGTCCCCTGTCGCTGAAGAAATCTAGAAAAAATCTAGATGGTTTATAGTTTAACTTTTGAATTATAATGATGTAAAATGTAAATAGAGAAGTATGTAAATAGAGAAGTAGTTAGATATGCTTTAAGTCACTAAAGTAAAATAATATCATGTTTGTATTGTTTACTGTGTTATTGTTGTAAATCTAGTATATGTAGTTTGATCTTTATTCTTAACTCTGCCACCGGGTAGTACCCAATTGCAGTCAATAAATACATACATACATTGTCATATCGGACGATGAATGAAATATGTGAAATAGTGCTCACATGTGTCCAGGGTCCATGGAGCTTAGAGCTACCCGACATTCGTCTTTTACAGATAACGGAAAAACCCCAAAAGAAACCTTATCCAGGTAACTCACCCTGACCGAGATTCGAACTAGGGACCTCTTGAACGTGAGGCAGACACGCTATTATCTACGCTACCGAGGCGGGCTCTTTGTGAATGCGTGATAGAGATGGCAGCACTGTCGAGTGAATAGTGGCAGCGACGAGAGCTAGAACTACTATTGATAATTAAATTAGCGACGTTTTCATTGCAAGAACAGAGTGTAATCGATGTTGCATTCAGGTCGTCATCACGCGTCAACATCGCCTGACAGTTTGCCATGCGCACAGCCTTGTGATCATCCGTCAGCATTCGTGGCACCCACCTGGAAGACACTTTCCGCATTTTCAGACCTTCATACAGGATTGTGTGCAAAGATCCTACGGAAATGCCAATTTTGGAGGCGATGTCTACAACGCTCATTCGGTGATCCTCCAAATCAACGTTTTCTACTTGCTGGATTATGTCATCAGACCGTGAATGTCTTGGTTTGTTGTCGTACGATGTTCCGTCTTCATTGAACTGTCACACCCAGGAACACACATTAGACACATCCATGGTACCATCACCTCATGCCTCACTTAACTGTCTTGGTTTGTTGTCACACGATGTTCTGTCTTCATTGAACTGTCACACCCAGGAACACACATTACACACATCCATGGTACCATCACCACATGCCTCACTTAACTGTCTTGGTTTGTTGTCACACGATGTTCTGTCTTCATTGAACTGTCACACCCAGGAACGTACATTAGACACATCCATGGTACCATCACCACATGCCTCACTTAATTGTCCTGGTTTGTTGTCACACGATGTTCTGTCTTCATTGAACTGTCACACCCAGGAGCGTACAATAGACACATCCATGGTACCATCACCACATGCCTCACTTTTCTGTCTTGGTTTGTTGTCACATGATGTTCTGTCTTCATTGAACAGTCACACCCGGGAACGTTCATTAGACACATCCATGGTACCATTACCACATGCCTCACTCAACTGTCTTGGTTTGTTGTCACACGATGTTCTGTCTTCATTGAACTGTCGCACCCAGGAACGCATTTTAGAGACATCCATGGTACCATCACTATATGCCTCACTGAACTGTCTTGGTTTGTTGTCACACGAAGTTTTGCCTTCATTGAACTGTCGCACCCAGGAACGCATATTAGACACATCCATGGTACCATCACTATATGCCTCACTGAACTGTCTTGGTTTGTTGTCACATGATGTTCTGTCTTCATTGAACTGTCACACCCAGGAACGTACAATAGACACATCCATGGTACCATCACCACATGCCTCACTTAATTGTCTTGGTTTGTTGTCACATGATGTTCTGTCTTCATTGAACAGTCACACCCGGGAACGTACAATAGACACATCCATGGTACCGTCACCACATGCCTCACTTAATTGTCTTGGTTTGTTGTCACACGATGTTCTGTATCATTGAACTGTCACGCCCAGGAACGTACAATAGACACATCCATGGTACCATCACCACATGCCTCACTTAATTGTCTTGGTTTGTTGTCACATGATGTTCTGTCTTCATTGAACAGTCACACCCGGGAACGTTCATTAGACACATCCATGGTACCATCACCACATGCCTCACTCAACTCTCTTGGTTTGTTGTCACACGATGTTCTGTCTTCATTGAACTGTTGCACCCAGGAACGCATTTTAGAGACATCCATGGTACCATCACCACATGCCTCACTCAACTGTCTTGGTTTGTTGTCACACGATGTTCTGTCTTCATTGAACTGTTACACCCAGGAACATACTTAGACACATCCATGGTACCATCACCACATGCCTGACTTAACTGTCTTGGTTTGTTGTCACACGATGTTCTGTCTTCATTGAACTGTCACACCCAGGAACGTACATTAGACACATCCATGGTTCCATCACCACATGCCTCACTCAACTGTCATGGTTTGTTGTCACACGATGTTCTGTCTTCATTGAACTGTCACACCCGGGAACGTACATTAGACACATCCATGGTACCATCACCACATGCCTCACTCAACTGTCTTGGTTTGTTGTCACACGATGTTCTGTCTTCATTGAACTGTCGCACCCAGGAACGCATTTTAGAGACATCCATGGTACCATCACCACATGCCTCACTCAACTGTCTTGGTTTGTTTTCACACGATGTTCTGTCTTCATTGAACTGTCGCACCCAGGAACGCATTTTAGAGACATCCATGGTACCATCACCACATGCCTCACTTAATTCTCTTGGTTGTTTGCCACAAGATGTTCTGTCTTCATTGAACAGTCACACCCGGGAACGTACATTAGACACATCCATGGTACCATCACCACATGCCTCACTTAATTGTCTTGGTTGTTTGCCACATGATGTTCTGTCTTCATTGAACAGTCACACCCGGGAACGTTCATTAGACACATCCATGGTACCATTACCAAATGCCTCACTTAACTGTCTTGGTTTGTTGTCACACGATGTTCTGTCTTCATTGAACTGTTGCACCCAGGAACGCATTTTAGAGACATCCATGGTACCATCACTATATGCCTCACTGAACTGTCTTGGTTTGTTGTCACATGATGTTCTGTCTTCATTGAACTGTCACACCCAGGAACGTACATTAGACACATCCATGGTACCATCACTACATGCCTCACTCAACTGTCTTGGTTTGTTGTCACACGATGTTTTGCCTTCATTGAACTGTCGCACCCAGGAACGTACATTAGACACATCCGTGGTATTACTCGACTGAGCGATGAGGCGTATCGACCTTCAGGTGACCAGCGCTGCGATTGTCTGTTATCGGGTCTTATCTGGTGGATAAGAAGAGTGAAATATTAGTAAGTTGACGTACAGCAAGTTAGGAACAACAAATAGAGCGATTGGTAGCTGCGTGTGTCTATATGATATGTGTTGTATGACGCGTTGCTGTCATGAAGACATGATTATATCTGAACAGAGTGTAGATACACTGGACTCGTCGTGTATGTACGATAAGCTGAGGTAAAAAGCTCTGTGTTGCGAAATTTTTCCGATAAACTTTCTCGCTTTGTCAAGTAGTACCATCACTACATGCCTCACTCAACTGGCGATGAGTTTCAATAGCTGTCACTCTACGAAAATGGAGAAAACGAATGATTACACGCTGTTCTTGCAATGAAAACAGTATTAACTCTCGTCGCTGTCGCTAGAGTTCTATGCATTGTACAGTGCTGCCATCTCTGTCACGCATTGACAGAGAGTCCACGTGTATTTTAAATAAAACAACTTTCTATCTGGTCCCAGTCCTGAAAAAAGGAGGTGTTATCACTTGAACACATTTCGTATAAGTTTTTGTTGAAAATACTAGCATTTTCATTGTTTCGGGGTCAGGTCTACTTCTGTCACATACGAATTCTGCTGTACTAAAACTGTTTCAGAGAAAACTGTTGCAGGTGGAATACACAAACATTTAGCGTCTAATCTTTTTATATTTGGAAATGTTTAATTTGTTTTCCAGTAATGCAGTGTACTAGAAAGAGGAGGTGACAGGAGATATGTAGTGATTTCTTCTTGAGAACTGTTAACTGACAGTTGACACACGATTACTTTCACACACACACGACTGGACATTGAAGATCTGAACGTCAGACCTTCGGTCTCAAGTCAGATCAGGGCTAGGCCCTCTACTGACAGTGGAGTGTTTTGTAAGGAAGGATAATATGCGGCAGAAGATGAGGTTGGAGTTATATATAAGCCATCTGATGTGTTATTTTATGTGTCTAGAAGCAGCTTTGGGCGTTTGTAGCGCTCTCCAAGATCGATGTCGTACTCACCTAGACCGCGGATGAGGGAGTTGAAGTTGTGGGAGAGGTTTTGATAGAAGGAACGTGAAAGGGTATGAATGTAGTGTTATTGTGGGGATACGTAGGTCACGTCGGATAACTATATTGGGGATGTACCAAGGGGAGTCTGTGGCAATGCGGAGGAATCGGGATTGTAGAATTTCAAGGCGGTATAGGTGAGACTTGGCTGCTACTGACGTATGTGATGACTGGCCGGAGTACTTGCTTATACAGGACGAGCTTTTTAGGCAGAGACATGGCTGATCGTCGGTTATGGAGAGGGTATAGCATACCCATTCTTTTGTTAACTTTATTAGCCACATATGTAATGTGGTCTCTCCATGTCACTTTGATGTCAAGCAGAAGACCAAGATACTTAACGTAAGTTTTCCAATGGACGTCCTCACCAGCTAGGCGAATTGGTGGAAGATCCGCTATTCGTCTTCGAGGGAAGGTGATGGCCTGGTTCTTCTGTGGGTGGACGCGTAGGCGCCAACGTTCGAACCAGGTGGTAAGGAGATCAGCATATTTTTGAATCCTGTGGGTACACAGGTTGAGCTCTGATGACGTGGAGGTGACAGCTGTATCGTCAGAAAAGAGATACAGCGAGCAGCGTGGCAGGGATGGTAGGTTTCTTTTTTTTTTTCCTTTATTGATAACAATCAGCATGCCGCACTACATAGTAGTATTACATGCATTACAGTACATTTTTCCAACATTTGATTTTACAAATTGTACATATTTACATGTTAATATTACATTAGATCTTTTAGCAGTTGATTTCACAAGTTATACATATTTTCATATCTTTACAGGTTAATTGAATTTATGTATTTACAGAATGCTTTTAAGTGGTGTTTTACAAGACTCTCGTTGGTTACTGGCCACTTGCTTCCATTTAGAGTTACATCTTGTATTAGCTTGGCTCTTTGTTGACTTTTGTCTACACATTCGTATATTAAATGGTTTACGGTTTGTTGGGAGCTGTTACATGTGCATTTTGGATCATCTACTATATGGAATCGGTGTAAAAAAGCTTTGGTTTTTCCGTGGCCGGAAACTATTGCTGTGAAAATTGGTGTTAAAGGAAGCTTTCTCTTCAGTCTATCTTTTATTGTTTGAAAGAATAATTTGCTGAGAGCCCCTTTCTCCGTGGCATTCCACCTATTCTGCCAGACCTGATGTCCTGTTTCTTCTATTTCAGAAATAATTACAGATTTAGGTATCAAACTGTAGCTATTGGGCAGATCGGCATCTAGAGCGGCGGATTTCGCTAGTTTGTCTGCTAACTCATTTCCACATATACCTACATGGGCTTTCACCCAACTGAAATGTATTCTCCATTTTTGTCTTTGTAAGGTTTTACATATATTAAGGGTTTTCTCTGCTATGGAGTTATGTTTATTATTATTCCGCAGAATGGCTAGGATTACTGTACTGTCTGAATATATCGCTACAGTCTTCTCTTCCTCCGGTGTGTTGTTAAAGTTTTGAAGTTCTTGTAGCGCTTTCAATATGGCCAGTTGTTCTGCCCGATTATTAGTACATCTTCCGTCTAGCTTGTATTTTAACTCTCGAATTGAAGTCCCTTGTTTGAATATTACAACTGCTGCACCCACTTGCTCTCCTATTTTGCTTCCATCCGTGTAGATTTTGAATATAGAGTCTTCATCATCAGCTTCTTTAACTTCAGGTACTTCTGCAGGGTGGTTCCAGTCACTGGGGGGCAAGGGTGCGTCATAGTCTTGTTTATTTTGTGTGAAGTTGTACAGTTTGACTTTCCCTTCAATTGTGATATCAATGGGTTGGATGCCAGCAATGACACAAGATGCGTCAAATGAAACTGTGCTGTATGCCTTCGTAATTTTTATGTTAAACAACCTTTGGATTCTCTGGATTTTTCTCAGATTCTTCGGGTTGTGTAATGCAGATGTCCATAAGGGTGCTCCATACGTCAGTATAGGTTCTATAGCTCCTCTGTATATTGTTTCTAGTGCTTTGCTTCCAAGTCCCCAAGGTTGGGTGTTGATGTATAGAAGGAAGAGAGTGGGTGCCAGGACACTACCTTGGGGAACGCCGGCTCTAATGGGATTATTTTCTTGTGTAATGTAACTGTACAGATACCACACTCCTGACAATTTCCCGGGATTTGTAATGTTCTACTCACGGCAAAATTATTTTGTGATTTTAAAACAAAATGAAAACTGCAGACTCACCACTGAGGTATCGAAAAATTTCGAGCGTATTTTCTGAAATATCGTTCGAAGTCGATATCAAGTATCGAGTTATCGCAACTATTAAGGACCCACCCCGAGTTAAAACTGTGAATCTTCCAAATCCACATTCATCTGCCCATATTTCGACAAAGTGTTTTTATCCACTTTATTGTCGTGGTGGGAAGTTAATTCTCTGATTCGATGCCGCTGGCTCTATTTTATACCACATATATACATACAGCACATTAAATCCTGTAATTCATTATTGCAGTCATATTTCAAAGTTACTTAAATGTTACCTCGAACGTTATACTTCTTTCCCATGTGTTAACATGCACGTTAAGGCGGGCAACAATGCGTGGACAATATCAAATTTGACCTTGTTACTACAACCACCACGTGTAACAACAAGTATTATTATTACATTTCTCTAAAAGACATAAATCTCGGAGGTACAAATCCTTCTCTTGATGGACTATGTTTGAATGCTAATAGATAACAAATGTTTATATGACTTCTGCGAGCACCCCAAAGCAATTAAACTGTGTACCCCTTTCTCATAATTGTTTCATTGTTACGAGTAACCCTAAAATAGGAAACGACACAAAGTCAACGCCACATTCAAAGTAAAGGAAGACCTTGCTAAATCTTAATTTCATAATTTTCTATTTATAATAAATACAGGATGTAAAGATAGAAGAACAAAAGTTGTACGGGCATTTAACAAAGTCACTGAAGCATTTAGAGCAAAATGTATGTTACTTTTTGTGAAAATAAAATGTTATTTTTTTATAAGTTTATTAATCGTGTTAGGGAAGTGGATGAGTTGGATGTTATTCAGTGTTTGGAGGAAACTCAGAGGTTGGGTTCTGGAAATTTCTACAAAGATTGGATTTCTAACAATTCTGATACGATTTTGCTGACACGTACCTCAGTTTTTGGAACTGAGTACATATTGATCGTTAAAAATATTTTTGTTCATTGTTTAAACTTACAAAAATTGATATTGAAATTGGATATTACTGGATTACTGTTCTCCTTAGAGCTCCACTCTATACCGGACGAGAAAGAACCTCTTTATCAGGTTTGAGCTTGTTTTACGTGCCGTACGTCTACGACATAGGACCATAGGCTTTGCTTTCCTTATAGAGGATTTTTAAACCCAAAAAGGTCATCGCACTTCCACCAGATTTGATCCCGTGACTTCAGGAACAAGATACCACGGAGGACGACTTGAACTTACAACGTTGTTAAACATCTGGCAATTAAATCCTTAGACAAAAATTGTTTAAAAGAAATGTGTCAAGTTGTAGATAAAGTAAAGCCTCGTTAACCCGGACCTGTTTAACTCAGACAAAGTTGTGAAAAAATATGTTTATCGTAGTAAAGAAGACTTTATTCTTTTTTTAATTAATTTACTTAGAGTCGCTTTAACAACTAGGTCATATGGCGACTAGTTTGTATAATACAGTGTACGCAATAAATTGGCTACAATTATTTAAACAAAAACATGAAAACAATAAATAACTAATCAATATGACAAATGTATTCAATATCTATAAACCATAAGGATAAATTTCTGAATAACAATCAGTAGTATTGAACAGTATTTGTGGCGACTTACTATTGTAAGTTAAATATGTATATTAACTCTTATAATACGAGTTAAATAATGAAGCCTGGGACTCAAGTACTTACGATAGTAAGTCGCCACAAACGATGTATCTAGTATGTGAGATCCCCTAGTGGTTTACCGGGCAAATATACGAGTCAATTGGAGAATTTAATGTCAGGACGACACGTTGGTCATGGTAGCTCAATGGGTTAGAGCGACTGGACGGAAACCAGGAGATCCGTGGTTGAAATCTTGGCCATGGCTTGAATTTCTCATGTTGACTCTATCTATATACTGATATAAGTTTATATACTCCGTTAAAATTATTTCGGTGATGTACATTTTTTTATCGTTTTTCCGTAATTCTCTAGATTGTCAAGATTTTCGTTAACTTGGATCGGCTCGGGTCCCTGTTGATCTGGGTAAACGAGGCTTTACTGTATTTTATTTTAGTGGGTCACTTTCCTTAGGATTCGCTCCCGTGAACATGAATTCATCCCTTTTTCTTCAATATCGTCTTACTTTTTCTACATGAAGCGATATTTACTGCCTGTTTGATATTTTCTGTAAATGTTCTTGGAGGCGGCAAGTATTTTCTTCTTCAACATTGTTTGTAAAACTTGAATTATTGACTGTGATTAGTGAGTTACTGATGAGAGTGCCATTTCTCGTTGAAGACACTTAACTTGAGCTATTTCAGTACGTAGTTACTTGACAAGTTACAATTTTAAACAAAGAATGAAGATAATATTTTTAACCTCAAATCAGGGATCCAAAAAACACAACACATTACAAATTCCGGCTCATGTATCCTTTACATCCTGTGTACGTATGAAACTTTAATATATCATAAAGTATATAAACAACCAAGTTATTAGTTTGTTGGGTGAACACTTAATACTCTAACTCTATCTTCTAAAATGTAATCGCAAATTTAGGTGCATAGGAATATATAAAAATCGTCTTTACTCCTGTTAATGTTTTATATATTTATTTCTTCAGGTTAATAAATTCAATAATTTGTAAGGCTTTATAAGCACTAAGTTTATCTATTCTTCTATTATAAACATGCATTTTTATTTGACTGCGAAATATCTGTAACTTAGGTAATTCAGAATCCATTGATATTGTTATTAAAAAATGCACCTTGTGTGACGTTATCTCAATATCGTCATTTGTCGCCCGACTTCTAATTGAATGAATATGGTATATTTGATGCAGTTAAAATCAAATTGAAACAATGTTGATCTCTATAAATCTGTCATCAATCCTGTTAGCGCATTAATGTTATTTCTAAAGTGAAGCAGAAAGTTTATACACATTTACAAACAACTTGGTTTTGATTAAAGTTAGGAGATTCTAACTTGAACTTATCTATTTATTGCGATTATGATATTCATCTTAGCGTATTATGACCATTATATTTTTGCAAGTTTCCGACAAGTATCCATTTATAGAATGAAGATATTCGAGATATAATTTGTTGAAGTCTAGATATACAACTTCTGTTAGCATTAGTGCAAGTCTAATCGTTAAATCACACCCTCCAATCCTAAAGTATAGCTAACAGTGGCTCCTGTCAGCTCGAATTTGATATTTAAAACCTCCTATGTTTGACTTAGCAGAGACAACTAAGCAAACACTGCTCCGAAAGCTTCCTTTGACTATCTACCAAGATGAAACTTGGGATGCTAACAATCTCCGCTGCTGTGTCATCACTGACAATCCCATTGTTGTGTAAATTAGCATCCTTATTTATGTAGATTAAATAATTTCTAAGACAGTAACAGCAAATTACTTCTGTAGGCTCTGCTCTTCAAAACTCTCCCAGCCGTACCTAGTAAGTGCTGCTTAAAGTCGCGGTACGCGAAGACGTCGTGGGCTTTCGTCACAGTGCCGTAACATAGCAACGCCAGATCTGGTTAGAGGTGGCGCCACTGTATTGCTAAATAACGTTTAGTACTGCCTCGCACGATATTATCGCATCTATTACTGTCTGACGAATGAGTACAGTTGTTATGGGAGATCGCTCGGTTTAGAGAGATCAGAGAAGACGGGAATATAGTACAGTACAGTCTGACCATCAGTACAGCGTACGTAACACGAGGTATATTGTATTATCTGTCTGACGAATGAGTACAGCTGTTATGGGAGATCGCTCGGTTCAGTGAGATCAGAAAAGACGGGAATATAGTACAGTACAGTCTGACCATCAGTACAGCGTACGTAACACGACGTATATTGTATTACCTGTCTGACGAATGAGTACAGTTGTTATGGGAGATCGCTCGGTTTAGAGAGATCAGAGAAGACGAGAATATAGTACAGTACAGTCTGACCATCAGTACAGCGTACGTAGCACGACGTATATTGTATTACCTGTCTGACGAATGAGTACAGTTGTTATGGGAGATCGCTCTGTTTAGAGAGATCAGAGAAGACGGGAATATAGTACAGTACAGTCTGACCATCAGTACAGCGTACGTAGCACGACGTATATTGTATTACCTGACTGACGAATGAGTACAGTTGTTATGGGAGATGGCTCGGTTTAGAGAGATCAGAGAAGACGGGAATATAGTACAGTACAGTCTGACCATCAGTACAGCGTACGTAACACGAGGTATATTGTATTACCTGTCTGACGAATGAGTACAGTTGTTATGGGAGATCGCTCGGTTTAGAGAGATCAGAGAAGACGGGAATATAGTACAGTACAGTCTGACCATCAGTACAGTGTACGTAACACGACGTATATTGTATTACCTGTCTGACGAATGAGTACAGCTGTTATGGGAGATCGCTCGGTTTAGAGAGATCAGAGAAGACGGGAATATAGTACAGTACAGTCTGATCATCAGTACAGCGTACGTAACACGACGTATATTGTATTACCTGTCTGACGAATGAGTACAGTTGTTATGAGAGATCGCTCGGTTTAGAGAGATCAGAGAAGACGGGAATATAGTACAGTACAGTCTGACCATCAGCACAGCGTACGTAACACGACGTATATTGTATTACCTGTCTGACGAATGAGTACAGTTGTTATGAGAGATCGCTCGGTTTAGAGAGATCAGAGAAGACGGGAATATAGTACAGTACAGTCTGATCATCAGTACAGCGTACGTAACACGACGTATATTGTATTACCTGTCTGACGAATGAGTACAGTTGTTATGAGAGATCACTTGGTTTAGAGAGATCAGAGAAGACGGGAATATAGTACAGTACAGTCTGACCATCAGTACAGCGTACATAACACGACGTATATTGTATTACCTGTCTGACGAATGAGTAGAGTTGTTATGGGAGATCGCTCGGTTTAGAGAGATCAGAGAAGACGGGAATATAGTACAGTACAGTCTGACCATCAGTACAGCGTACGTAACACGAGTATATTGAATTACCTGTCTGACGAATGAGTACAGTTGTTATGGGAGATCGCTCGGTTTAGAGAGATCAGAGAAGACGGGAATATAGTACATTACAGTCTGATCATCAGTACAGCGTACGAAATCGATATCCCATATTTATAAGTATTCTGTGGCCCCCTACGTTCAAAAGAGTCCTTTTCCTTATCAGTATTCTTAAATGTACGTACTGTGGGAATTTCTCTTCTGTGTTCGTAAAACTCGACAAAAGATATGTAGCAACACATCCATTGGATGTGGAAGCTTTTATAAGTTTTTGTCTCATACTCTTTGTATTTTGAACTTATTTTGCTATACATAAGGTGTAATTATTGTGCCAAATAGTGCTGCAGTAACAAATGGTGCAGTAATAATGGTGTAGTATATCTGTGCTGAAAGAAATTTGAACCAAGTACAGAGGATAGCTTCTGAAAGCTGTTGAAGTAAAAAGTGATTTAAAGTAACGTATTTTCTATATATGGATCAATCCTCAATCGGTGTTGTAAACGTTTGTTTACTCTATTTTACAGCAGCTTACATTTGTTTTGTCCTCCTGCAGTTGATTGTATTTTAGTGACGTTCGCGGTTGTGTTTAAGAGCGCGCCTTTCTTTCACGTAACACGCATGCTTCGGCTGCTCAAGAAGTTGCCGCTACAGCCAGGCGCTCTTACGCTCTACCGGTTTTCTATACAATCTGCACAGCTTTTGCGCTGTAACGCGATTCGGGCCTTTGTTACTGAGCACATCATCAGTTATTTTAAATAATTGAATGTTTAAAATTTGTTTCGAAACAGTCAAGACAGTAAAGAAAATTCCGTATGTTGGTTTTCATATCGGTTTTTAAAAATATTTATGTATTTATATTTTTAAATTACAGTAACTACGTCGAATGGAGCATCTGATTAATTGGTGTATTAAAATTAAAATATTTTTCCAAAAATAAATGCATTTACGCAAAACCTATAATACTTTATTACTGCGGCAGGTATATGAGAGCATTTTGAAAATATTCAGACAAAAACTGCAGGATTTATAATGTTACCCATTGGCATATTTAAACAACACAAGTAAGAAAGTGAATGTTGTGTATATAATTTGTGACATGGAATAATCTTAATAAAGCCCATTCCGACTTAAGGCTTTAGTCAGATAGCGGCCCTAAAATTGCAGCAGAAATTCTTCGTTTGATATTTCAATTATTGCGCGTCATGGCACTTCGATATGTCAAACCGGACCTGGCTATCCTTATCACTTCGTTCGTATCATAGTTATTTACTTTTTAAGGGTAGAAACAACATTGATATAAAACTTACAAAAATGATATTTCTACCCTTCAACATGAAATATTCTTATAATTTTAAAAACATTACTCATAATCCTGGGTAAATAAACAATTTCAAAGTATTTTTAAAGAGTTTCGTATAATACTGGTTCCTCAAAATAAATACAACATAAAAATTTACTACAGTCTTATAAAAAGATAACGTTTCAGATAATAAAGAATCTGACATCTATCAATTTTAACTGTATAAATTGTAACCAGGTTTACATTAGAAGGGCGGAACGTAATTTGGAAATCAAAGTGAAGGAACATTTCAGGAATATTGAATACAAACAGGTTGATAAATCAACTGTGTTAGATCACTTTGGTCATTTAACCATGAAATAAATCCAGGAGCTAAATTATTTAAACAATTGAATTTATTGGTAGATTTAATGGTTAGGGATAAAATATTTATCTTTACAAACAGAAATAGCGTGACGAATTTTGAAATACAGTCAATAATTTCGGTCAGTAAGTTTGTTTTGCTCCCAGTAGGTGGCAGAACGATGGCGAACTATTCGTAACCCAGCGGAAGTGACCAAAAGGTGTAGTCAGTGCCCCCTACCGCAGTGTGAGGTTAGAACGCATACAAAACAAGTGACATCATAACATGGTTACCACGAGGGTCAAGTCAAGCCGGAATTGCTGGCAATGGTCAAGTCTCGTGCTAAAGAGTACGAAAACTACGTAAGTAGCAGTTAATTTTGATGGATATTGTGACTTTGCGGGTTCGTAGAATTAAAAATCCAATTTGCCGAAATTCAAAAGTTCTTTATTTCCGTAGAAATACACTCCGTAGCAGCAAAATTGCATCACATATCACAACACAATCTTCCAAGGTCGATGATAAGAACAGCGTTCAGTTTACAACGACACTCTCAGCTGTTTTCGCGACTCACTACTGCTGCTGGCGTGTCACAATCTCTTAAATACCTCCCGATAATTTCTAGACGATTCGAAAATAAACCAGAACCCGAACAATCTCTATCAGTCCAGAAATTTCCCTTTATCTCAGTTTGTTTGTTTCGGCAGACCTTTATCTGCTTATGCCGGCTCTTGGTTTTCACACTGCCTGCCTATCAGTTCCTTTTGTGTAAACAAGCCACGCGATCGTAGATACGGGTTCGCGACAGTATTAATAGTGTGCTACGTGATACTTAGCTCGGAAAATGTGCCTTTTGTGTCAAACATTTATATGCATATTATACTTAACGAAGCGATTAAGCGATTGGCTTGAATAAATACGTGTTCTTTGTGTTGAAAATACATATTCATATTGTTGATTTACGTACATATAACGAAGCGGTAACTACTGTCATTCCGAACGTATGTGGACGCGGAGTGATACGCTACTTTATTCTCTCGTTGGACATAGTATAGTACCTGATTGGTTAGTGACGTATGTGTGACATAGTCAATATAAATATATTTATTCTTTTAAGACTTTGTATCGTGAACAAAATGCTGCAGAAGATACGTTTATAAACTGCATTGCAGAATATCACTTCACTCGTCTTTTACGACTTTCCCTTGTTTCGGTAAGAACCACTTCTAGACATTGTAGCTTTAAGATAAAGTACGGCATTTATGTTTGTTGATGCAGACATAACGGCTAAAATATCTTCATTCTATATAATCAGTTGGTACAACACATTGTGTTTGAGAAGAAAGCGTTACTACTAAAATCTTATAGCAATATTATTTATAGTTTATAAATGTGAAAGCTACTTCTGCTCCACTCTGCAGCTATTGACTAGTTACGTTTACCGTAAGATTATCAAATATAAGTATGTAGTAAACTGACCTGTCTCACTGGAGAAGAGGATAGGGGGCGCAAGGTTTGCATTGGCGTAATGTCGCGGCCTGGAGTAGCGCGCCCTGCTGAACAGCTTGAGCACGAAACAAATGAGCGCAGTAAAGATGGCCAAACCCGTCGCTACACCAAACAACGTGGGCACATCCGTGGTCAGGATCACGAGGTCTGCAAACAACATAACATCATTTATAGCTCAAATAGGGGTAGGTCACAAATGGTAACTGATTACACCCTGAAACATTCTAAGCTTGCAATATGTATTGTAGTAAACAATATCATAACAATGGAAAAAAGAATTATGGATGCAATGTTACTGTATACTAACGGAGCATGCAGATGAAGTGTGATAAATGAAACAAACAAATGAAGCGGTCAGAAGCAGAAATTGTTTAGTCAGTTTCAAAATAGTGCTGGAGAGCTGCTCAAAGATTTCAAAAGTAATTTTAAACATCAAAATAGTAAAAGAAATGAAGGAATTTTACGTGATAGGTCCGTTTGGAGATACAAAGTACTGTGTTGAAGTGTTTGTCATGGTTTGACATATGTAGCAAGTGTGACAGGATATTTTACTATTAGGACTTAACTTTTAATTTGAAATGAATGAAACGTTGTTAAGTCACTTGACTTAACAGCTTCTGATTCTTAATGTTAGACTTTTTCCATTATACAATATTATAATATGTGGCCACGGATAAACTATTACTTTATTTTCACAAATACATCTCTGCTATGGACTACATGGATTGACGTACAACATTGTCATCAAAACATCACTACATCACTTCCATATGTCATTGTGTCATAAAATGTGCTTCATGACATGTTCCAGCAGTGAACGAACATCGAACATCGCCTATCTGGTGTGTTTTAGCACTATCACATGTCTTGTGTAAGACTTACAACCTCACTCCTCTCCTCAAAAGAGCCTGGGGACGATAAAGTGAGGAAGACACTGTGTGACGAACTTCTGGTACACATCCTCTTTGGAAATACATACCCCCGCTAAAGTGAATTCAGGAATACTTCTTATAAGGACATGGTTGAAGACAACTTTGAGGTCGAATACTTCAACAACTGGAGTGCCATCATGTTCCCCGTTATCGGTCAGTAGATGTTTGACATGGACATCAATAGGCTTCTTTTGTAGTGAATCTTTTATCAGTTTCAGCCATGTGTAAGGGAGTAAGACTTTATTCATTGATCGTTTTTTCTAAATATTGCCAAAAATTCTGTCAATAGGCACGAAAGTTTGCCCTGGTATTGGGTAGTACAGATAAACTTTCTGAAAATGCATTTGAGGAATGTCTAATGTCTAAATATCTAATCTAAAGTGTATCAACAGTTGATATCAAAGAGCTTGTAGATGTATCACCAAACGGCTAATGCGGCAACTAATTGACTTAACAACATCTAATTCGAAAATGCTGACTTAACAACTTTTGTTTCTGAAATTGATGCACACTCAACATACCGGGGTCATAATATGTTCGGCTTAACATCTTGTGATCCGCAAATCTTTTACCACTATCACAGAGCTGGTATTCAGAGTGCTTATCAGGATATCTAAGAAAACATTGGCTTAACAACTTCTGAATCTGAGTGCTTCAAATGTGTTCAGAAGCGTACGTATGTGTGTGATATCCCCACATGCACAGGAATACGGTCACGGCGGCGGTGAGTGATTAAGTGTTCTCACCTCATTCCATCATGTTTTGTCATTTGCCAGCAACAGAAACACAATGGATAATTCAAGGACAGCTATTAGCAGAGGTTGCGAAACCCGGAAGTGCGAGTCACATTGTTGCGGCGGTAAGTTTTCCAGAATATCCTATTTCGACTGAGCTAGAAGATTCGACTTTGACGGTGTTTCGATCTTTCAACTTGAGAGATTTCGGTTTCTAGAACATTTCTTGCGTGACCAGCAGGATATAAAAGGAGGTGTAAAAAGAGCAGAGTAGTGAGTCAGTCTGCAAGAGGTTCAGTACAGTTCAGGTGTTAGCTATAAGTTTACGAGTGAGTATTGCAGTTGTGTCAAATCAGCAAGCAGAGCACTGTAACAGGGAAACGTTCTTTTTAATATCCTACCAGAAGTAGACAAGTTTTTAAGAAAGCAAGATATTGTTATCCCGCAGTTGTCCAACGAAACATGAATCATGAATCTTGCTTTCCTAACAGATCTATTCGATAATTTAAATCAGCTAAGCACCATTTTACAAGAAAAGGATCGCTGTATAGTTGACATGGCTAATAAGAATAGCAACTCCACTTAAATTATTAACTAATAAATATTAACATATAAAGTTAACATAAAACTATAATTCACAATGGAATTCAATACATACTGTGCAGATATAAATCCGAATAAATACGAGGGCTGTTCAGTAACTTTACTCATCCTCATAATTTTCATGGCCCTTCTCAAAATAGTCTCCCCTTAATGCGATGCACTTGTCCAAGCATTTCTGCCAGTCTTCAAAGACATGCTGTAAACCATTTCTTGAGAGATCCTTCAAAATCGCCTCCGCAGACTTCACCGTTGCTTCTGATGATGGATAATGCCTCCAACGAAGGCGTTTATTCAAGTTAGGGAATAGAAAAATTCAGATGGGGCTAAATCCGGACTATAGGGAGGGAGAGGGATGTACTTCACGTTGACTTTTGTAAGATATTCAGCAACAACATTGGCAATATGCGGCCGGGCATTATGTATGTATGTATTTATTGACTGCAATTGGGTACTACACGGTGGCAGAGTTAAGAATACAGATCAAATTACAAATACTAGATTTACAACAATAACACAGTAAACAATACAAACATGATATTATTTTACTTTAGTCACTTAAAACATATCTAATTACTTCTCTATTTACATATTATATACCATTATAATTCAAAAGTTAAACTATAAACCATCTAGATTTCTTCTAAATTTCTTCAGCGTCAGGGGACAGCCCTGAAAGACTGCTACAGGCAATTCATTCCATTCTTCAATGGTTCTATTAACAAAAGAAAATTTTCCTACGACGGTTCTGTATCTTCTACCCTTAATTTTATACCTATGATCGTTTCGTCCATAATAATCCGGATTATCTAACCTTACACTAACGTCCACCCATGCCTTTACACCAGCATTAGCTTTGAATAATGCTACCAACCTATGTTTTTTACGCCTAATTCTTAATTCCTCCCATTTAGTCTCATCTCCTTTTATAGGCCCAAAATACTTGCCTCTTTTTATGAATTGTATTGCCCTCTTCTGTATTTTTTCTAATGGATCGATTTGGTTAGCTCTATACGGGTCCCAGCATGCTACTCCATATTCCATAACCGGCCGCACTAAGGCCTTGTAGGCAATTTCCCTGGACCTAGCGCTCCCCTTTTTCAATATTCTCATTACGAAATGTAATGCCTTCCACGCATCGTGCTGAAGCAACCCGCCTGCTTCACGGAAATGTGGTCTGTTGTGCCTGATATGGACTTGCAATGCTTTCAGGACATCCCTGTAGTATTGTCCAGTTACTGATGAGTGTGCAGGTACAACATGCTGATAAACCATTCCACGAATATCAAACAAAGAGATGACCATAACTTTCCCAGCAGAAGCAGCCACTTTTGCTTTTTTTGGGGTTGGTGAAGAAGGAGATTTCCACACTGAACTTTGCTGTTTGCTCTCAGGATCAAAATGATGTAGTCAAGTTTCATCAGCAGTGATTACGTTTGAAAGAAACTTCGGATCTTCCTCTTACATCAACTTTAACTGCATGTTACCTCCATTACAGCGGTAGGCGATACTGAACATGTCTGAACTTGCCTGGTTCTCACAGGTGGGAACCAGGAGTAGCAACAATGAAACTACTACGGCGTGTTTGTTTCACATTAAGCTAACAGAATATAATAAGATTAAATTTTAGTGCGAAAAATTATGACCGAAAAAAATATGATCATTCTTTATTGAACAGCCCTCGTATTTTAAGAGCCTGTCAGTGAATCTTGCTGACGCTCTTTCTTACCCCAGTATCTATTACGTCACCTGCAAAGGTTAAATAGGACGGCTGGGGGGGAAAGGTAACCCACTCTGTTTCCCTTCAATGACACCTCTGATCTAGACACATAACAAATGTATTGAGAAAGTACAAATTGTAATGCAAAGGGCTGCATTGATGACAAAAGCCAGCTTTGTATCAGTTTACTCACCTTCAGAACAGAAAACCTTCTTGGTAGGTCTCTGGAGGGCCACGGTGTGGTACCCTGGCTTACACTGACAGATGGCGTTGTGGTTGATTTGTATGCACGTAGCGTGCTGGTCGGTGAAGGCACACGTCTGCCCGTAGAAACACTGGTCTCCCAGACGAACAGCTGCAACACACATCAAACTTTTATATAATAACCTCCTAACCTTATTACAACATTTGTCCCTGCACGGAGTGACCTTGGCCTTCCACTGTCCAAGTGACTGGGTCTGCAGGGATAACATCGTCACTACCCCACTCAGAGCACGTGTCTAACCACTCCACATCCTTATAGTCATGGCTTACGTCACTGGCTTAGCGAACGGTTGATATGTGTTATTTTATAGTAAAAAATATATACAATCTTAGATTTTAACTACACTCCTGGAAATGCAAATAAGAACACATTGACGCCGGTGTGTCAGACCCACCATACTTCTCCGGACACTGCGAGAGGGCTATACAAGCAATGATCACATGCACGGCACAGCGGACACACCAGGAACCGCGGTGTTGGCCGTCGAGTGGCGCTAGATGCGCAGCGTTTGGGCACCGCCGCCGTCAGTGTCAGTTTGCCGTGGCATACGGAGCTCCATCGCAGTCTTTAACTCTGGTAGCATGCCGTGACAGCGTGTACGTCAACCGTATGTGCAGTTGACGGACTTTGAGCGAGGGCGAATAGTGGGCATGCGGGAGGCCGGGTGGACGTACTTCAGAATTGCTCAACACGTGGGGCGTGAGGTCTCCACAGTACATCGATGTTGTCGCCAGTGGTCGGCGGAAAGTGCACGTGCCCGTCGGCATTGGACCGGGCCGCAGAGACGCACGGATACACGCCAAGACCGTCGGATCCTACGCAGTGCAGTAGGGGACGGCACCGCCACTTCCCAGCAAATTAGGGACACTGTTGCTCCTGGGGTATCGGCGAGGACCATTCGCAACTGTCTCCATAAAGCTGGGCTACGGTCCCGTGCACCGTTAGGCCGTCTTCCGCTCACGCCCCAAAATCGTGCAGCCCGCCTCCAGTGGTGTTGCGACAGGCGTGAATGGAGGGACGGATGGAGACGTGTCGTCTTCAGCGCTGAGATTCGCTTCTGCCTTGGTGCCAATGATGGTCGTATGCGTGTTTGGCGCCGTGCAGGTGAGTGCCACAATCAGGACTTCATACGACCGAGGCACACAGGGCCAACACCCGGCATCATGGTGTATGGAGCGATCTCCTACACTGGCCGTACACCTCTGGTGATCGTCGAGGGGATACTGAATAGTGCACGGTACATCCGAACCATCATCGAACCCATCGTTCTACCATTCCTAGACCGGCAAGGAAATTTGCTGTTCCAACAGGACAATGCACGTCCGCATGTATCCCGTGCCACCCAACGTGCTCTAGAAGGTGTAGGTCAACTACCCTGGCCAGCAAGATCTCCGGATCTGTTCCCCATTGAGCATGTTTGGGACTGGATGAAACGTCGTCTCACGCGGTCTGCACGTCCAGCTGGTCCAACTCAGGCGCCAGCTGGAAATGGCATGGCAAGCCGTTCCACAGGACTACATCCAGCATCTCTACGATCGCCTCCATGGGAGAGTAGCAGCCGGCATTGCTGCGAAAGGTGGATATACACGGTACTAGTGCCGACATTGTGCATGCTCTGTTGCCTGTGTCTATGTGCCTATGGTTCTGTCAGTGTGATCATGTGATGTATCTGACCCCAGGAATGTGCCAATAAAGTTTCCCCTTCCTGGGAACACGAATTCACGGTGTTCTCATTTCAATTTCCAGGAGTGTATTATGTTATCGACTGTAACTTTCCGAACACATAACCCTATTCACAGTATGTATAAGAGATGCGTTCAAGTCATAACACCTATATTTTTCTAGGCTGGGATCAAATAGGAACTTCTGGATTTTTTTGTAAATACACGTGAGCTCCTTGTGAATGCGTGAGAGAGATGGCAGCACTCTACACTGCATAGAACTCTAGTGGTAGCGACGAGAGTTAGAACAGCTTTTGATACTCAAAAAAGCGACGTCTTCATTGCAAGAACAGCGTGTAATCATTCGTTTTCTCAATTTTCGTGGTGTGAAAATTCATCGCCAGTTGAATGAGGCATGTGGTGATGGTACCATGGATGTGTCTAATGTACGTTCCTGGGTGCGACAGTTCAATGAAGGCAGAACATCGTGTGACAACAAACCAAGACAGTTAAGTAAGGTATGTGGTGATGGTACCATGGATGTGTCTAATGTGCGTTCCTGGGTGTGACAGTTCAATGAAGACAGAACATCGTGTGACAACAAACCAAGACAGTTAAGTGAGGTATGTGGTGATGGTACCATGGATGTGTCTAATGTACGTTCCTGAGTGTGACAGTTCAATTAAGGCAGAACATCGTGTGACAACAAACTAAGACAGTTAAGTGAGGCATGTGGTGATGGTACCATGGATGTGTCTAATGTACGTTCCTGGGTGCGACAGTTAAATGAAGACAGAACATCGTGTGACAACAAACCAAGACAGTTAAGTGAGGCATGTAGTGATGGTACCATGGATGTGTCTAATGTACGTTCCTGGGTGCGACAGTTAAATGAAGACAGAACATCGTGTGACAACAAACCAAGACAGTTGAGTGAGGTATGTAGTGATGGTACCATGGATGTGTCTAATGTACGTTCCTGGGTGTGACAGTTCAATTAAGGCAGAACATCGTGTGACAACAAACTAAGACAGTTAAGTGAGGCATGTGCTGATGGTACCATGGATGTGTCTAATGTACGTTCCTGGGTGTGACAGTTCAATTAAGACAGAACATCGTGTGACAACAAACCAAGACAATTAAGTGAGGCATGTGGTGATGGTAACATGGATGTGTCTAATGTACGTTCCTGGGTGTGACAGTTCAATGAAGGCAGAACATCGTGTGACAACAAACCAAGACAGTTAAGTGAGGTATGTAGTGATGGTACCATGGATGTGTCTAATGTACGTTCCTGGGTGTGACAGTTCAAAGAAGACAGAACATCGTGTGACAACAAACTAAGACAGTTAATTGAGGTATGTAGTGATGGTACCATGGATGTGTCTAATGTACGTTCCTGGGTGTGACAGTTCAACGAAGGCAGAACATCGTGTGACAACAAACTAAGACAGTTAAGTGAGGTATGTAGTGATGGTACCATGGATGTGTCTAATGTACGTTCCTGGGTGTGACAGTTCAACGAAGGCAGAACATCGTGTGACAACAAACTAAGACAGTTAAGTGAGGTATGTAGTGATGGTACCATGGATGTGTCTAATGTACGTTCCTGGGTGTGACAGTTCAATGAAGACAGAACATCGTGTGACAACAAACTAAGACAGTTAAGTGAGGTATGTAGTGATGGTACCATGGATGTGTCTAATGTACGTTCCTGGGTGTGACAGTTCAAAGAAGACAGAACATCGTGTGACAACAAACTAAGACAGTTAAGTGAGGTATGTAGTGATGGTACCATGGATGTGTCTAATGTACGTTCCTGGGTGTGACAGTTCAATGAAGACAGAACATCGTGTGACAACAAACTAAGACAGTTAAATGAGGCATGTGGTGATGGTACCATGGATGTGTCTAATGTACGTTCCTGGGTGTGACAGTTCAATGAAGACAGAACATCGTGTGACAACAAACCAAGACAGTTGAGTGAGGCATGTGATGATGGTACCATGGATGTGTCTTATGTACGTTCCTGGGTGTGACAGTTCAATGAAGACAGAACATTGTGTGACAACAAACCAAGACAGTTGAGTGAGGCATGTGGTGATGGTACCATGGTAGTGTCTAATGTACGTTCCTGGGTGTGACAGTTCAATGAAGACAGAACATTGTGTGACAACAAACCAAGACAGTTAAGTGAGGTATGTAGTGATGGTACCATGGATGTGTCTTATGTACGTTCCTGGGTGTGACAGTTCAATGAAGACAGAACATTGTGTGACAACAAACCAAGACAGTTAAGTGAGGCATGTGGTGATGGTACCATGGTAGTGTCTAATGTACGTTCCTGGGTGTGACAGTTCAATGAAGACAGAACATCGTGTGACAACAAACCAAGACAGTTGGGTGAGGCATGTGGTGATGGTACCATGGATGTGTCTAATGTACGTTCCTGGGTGCGACAGTTCAATGAAGGCAGAACATCGTGTGACAACAAACCAAGACAGTTAAGTGAGGTATGTAGTGATGGTACCATGGATGTGTCTTATGTACGTTCCTGGGTGTGACAGTTCAATGAAGACAGAACATTGTGTGACAACAAACCAAGACAGTTAAGTGAGGCATGTGGTGATGGTACCATGGTAGTGTCTAATGTACGTTCCTGGGTGTGACAGTTCAATGAAGACAGAACATCGTGTGACAACAAACCAAGACAGTTGAGTGAGGCATGTGGTGATGGTACCATGGATGTGTCTTATGTACGTTCCTGGGTGTGACAGTTCAATGAAGACAGAACATTGTGTGACAACAAACCAAGACAGTTGAGTGAGGCATGTGGTGATGGTACCATGGATGTGTCTAATGTACGTTCCTGGGTGTGACAGTTCAATGAAGGCAGAACATTGTGTGGCAACAAACCAAGACAGTTAAGTGAGGCATGCGGTGATGGTACCATGGTAGTGTCTAATGTACGTTCCTGGGTGTGACAGTTCAATGAAGACAGAACATTGTGTGACAACAAACCAAGACAGTTAAGTGAGGTATGTAGTGATGGTACCATGGATGTGTCTTATGTACGTTCCTGGGTGTGACAGTTCAATGAAGACAGAACATTGTGTGACAACAAACCAAGACAGTTAAGTGAGGCATGTGGTGATGGTACCATGGTAGTGTCTAATGTACGTTCCTGGGTGTGACAGTTCAATGAAGACAGAACATCGTGTGACAACAAACCAAGACAGTTGAGTGAGGCATGTGGTGATGGTACCATGGATGTGTCTAATGTACGTTCCTGGGTGCGACAGTTCAATGAAGGCAGAACATCGTGTGACAACAAACCAAGACAGTTAAGTGAGGTATGTAGTGATGGTACCATGGATGTGTCTTATGTACGTTCCTGGGTGTGACAGTTCAATGAAGACAGAACATTGTGTGACAACAAACCAAGACAGTTAAGTGAGGCATGTGGTGATGGTACCATGGTAGTGTCTAATGTACGTTCCTGGGTGTGACAGTTCAATGAAGACAGAACATCGTGTGACAACAAACCAAGACAGTTGAGTGAGGCATGTGATGATGGTACCATGGATGTGTCTTATGTACGTTCCTGGGTGTGACAGTTCAATGAAGACAGAACATTGTGTGACAACAAACCAAGACAGTTGAGTGAGGCATGTGGTGATGGTACCATGGATGTGTCTAATGTACGTTCCTGGGTGTGACAGTTCAATGAAGGCAGAACATTGTGTGACAACAAACCAAGACAGTTAAGTGAGGCATGCGGTGATGGTACCATGGATGTGTCTAATGTGCGTTCCTGGGTGTGACAGTTCAATGAAGACAAAATATCGTATGATAACAAACCAAGACAGTTAGGTGAGGCATGTGGTGATGGTATCATGGACGTGTCTAAGGTGCGTTCCTCTGTGCGACAGTTCAATGAAGACAGAACATTGTGTGACAACAAACCAAGACAGTTAAGTGAGGCATGTGGTGATGGTACCATGGTAGTGTCTAATGTACGTTCCTGGGTGTGACAGTTCAATGAAGACAGAACATCGTGTGACAACAAACCAAGACAGTTAAGTGAGGCATGTGGTGATGGTACCATGGTAGTGTCTAATGTACGTTCCTGGGTGTGACAGTTCAATGAAGACAGAACATCGTGTGACAACAAACCAAGACAGTTGAGTGAGGCATGTGGTGATGGTACCATGGATGTGTCTAATGTACGTTCCTGGGTGCGACAGTTCAATGAAGGCAGAACATCGTGTGACAACAAACCAAGACAGTTAAGTGAGGTATGTAGTGATGGTACCATGGATGTGTCTTATGTACGTTCCTGGGTGTGACAGTTCAATGAAGACAGAACATTGTGTGACAACAAACCAAGACAGTTAAGTGAGGCATGTGGTGATGGTACCATGGTAGTGTCTAATGTACGTTCCTGGGTGTGACAGTTCAATGAAGACAGAACATCGTGTGACAACAAACCAAGACAGTTGAGTGAGGCATGTGATGATGGTACCATGGATGTGTCTTATGTACGTTCCTGGGTGTGACAGTTCAATGAAGACAGAACATTGTGTGACAACAAACCAAGACAGTTGAGTGAGGCATGTGGTGATGGTACCATGGATGTGTCTAATGTACGTTCCTGGGTGTGACAGTTCAATGAAGGCAGAACATTGTGTGACAACAAACCAAGACAGTTAAGTGAGGCATGCGGTGATGGTACCATGGATGTGTCTAATGTGCGTTCCTGGGTGTGACAGTTCAATGAAGACAAAATATCGTATGATAACAAACCAAGACAGTTAGGTGAGGCATGTGGTGATGGTATCATGGATGTGTCTTATGTACGTTCCTGGGTGCGACAGTTCAATGAAGACAGAACATTGTGTGATAACAAACCAAGACAGTTAAGTGAGGCATGCGGTGATGGTACCATGGATGTGTCTAATGTACGTTCCTGGGTGTGACAGTTCAATGAAGACAGAACATTGTGTGATAACAAACCAAGACAGTTAAGTGAGGCATGCGGTGATGGTACCATGGATGTGTCTAATGTACGTTCCTGGGTGTGACATTTCAATGAAGGCAGAACATTGTGTGATAACAAACCAAGACAGTTAGGTGAGGCATGTGGTGATGGTATCATGGACGTGTCTAAGGTGCGTTCCTGTGTGCGACAGTTCAATGACGGCAGAAAAATTTGGAAGTGTCCTCCACCAGTATCTATACATGTTTGTACTCGTCTCACCATATTCTCTTAAGTTTTACGGAGAGTATCCTCGCCAATGTTACTTATTTCGGTTTGAATGGATTCCTTGAGAACATGAATTGGTCGTGGCCTATTCTAGTGCACTCTACTTTTAGATACGCCCACAAGAAAAAATCCGCAGATTGCTCCATCTTGCTGGAAATACCTTTCACTCAATTCGATGTCATATCCGTATCTAGATTAGGGCAGGTCCAACATTTTCTCTGAGATGTAATCTCCCAATTGTGTAATATATTCTCCCAAAGTTGTACGTGTTTCCTATTATTGGTTCTATGGCATATATATATGGATCGCACTGCATTCAGAATTTCTCTTCCATGGTGTTAATGTATAGTTATTAATTTTTCTATCTTAACGCTCCACTAGCGTTATAAAACAATGTCTTTCTAGAAATAACACAAAGCAATGTTTTGTTTATGATCGATTGTTACTGTAAGTGTATTTTCGTGTGGTTCGGAGTTCAAAGGTTTCCCTAACAAGAATGTTTACTTCCCAAAAAAACCACATTCACCGCGTGCCCTCAGGAACCAGGGGCTAGTTTGACCACAAAGGACGATAATCGCAAATTAAAACTAAAAGGAAATTGAAAATATTCTAATTTATCCATATTCTTTATTTCCGTAGAAATACTCTGTTCAATTCTCACGTAGCAACATTACATCACATACACAACAAAATCTACCAAGGTCGATGATAATACAAACAGCGTTCAGTTTACATCAGCTCTAGTTACAAACTACTCTACAGCTGTTTAATGCTTACGACTGACCCTTGGTGAGTCGTCGCCTTCTTAACTACCTCATTGATAATTTCAAGACTGTTCTAGAACAATAAAGAAACCGAATATTCTATCAACTTCCAATAGCGTAACTTAATTTGCCCCAGAAAGTCCTTTATCTCAGCTATCTTTATTTACCGACTCTTTGTGTACACAATCCGCGCTATCGTAGATAACGGCTTCGCGGCAATAAGCAATAAACAATAGATACAGCGCATAGCAGGCAAACGGCTTTTTCATTGTGTTAAATACAAAAATAAGACAGTTACCATTCCTTACGCTGTGCCAAACCCCTATCAACTCTAAGCTCTATGTGCCCTGTACTCATTTGAACATCATTTCATTCATCGTCCGATATGACTTAACGTTGGAGGTTTTCTCTTATCCTGAAATATGAATGTCTGGAAACTCTAAGCTCTATGTACCCTGTACTCATTTGAACATCATTTCATTCATCGTCCGATATGACTTAACGTTGGAGGTTTTCTCTTATCCTGAAATATGAATGTCTGGAAACTCTAAGCTCTATGTACCCTGTACTCATTTGAACATCATTTCATTCATCGTCCGATGTGACTTAACGTTGGGGGTTTTCTCTTATTCTGAAAGATGAATGTCTGGTAACTCTAAGCTCTATGTATCCTGTACTCATTTGAACATCATTTCATTCATCGTCCGATATGACTTAACGTTGGAGGTTTTCTCTTATCCTGAAAGATGAATGTCTGTTAACTCTAATCTCTATGTGCCCTGTACTCATTTGAACATCATTTCATTCAACGTCCGATATGACTTAACGTTGGAGGTTTTCTCTTATCCTGAAAGATGAATGTCTGGTATCTCTAAGCTCTATGTACCCTGTACTCATTTGAACATCATTTCATTCATCGTCCGATATGACTTAACGTTGGAGGTTTTCTCTTATCCTGAAAGATGAATGTCTGGTATCTCTAAGCTCTATGTACTCTGTACTCATTTGAACATCATTTCATTCATCGTCCGATATGACTTAACGTTGGAGGTTTTCTCTTATCCTGAAATATGAATGTCTGGTAAATCTAAGCTCTATGTACGCTGTACTCATTTGAACATCATTTCATTCATCGTCCGATATGACTTAAAGTTGGAGGTTTTCTCTTATCCTGAAATATGAATGTCTGGTAACTCTAAGCTCTATGTACCCTGTACTCATTTGAACATCATTTCATTCATCGTCTGATATGACTTAACGTTGGAGGTTTTCTCTTATCCTGAAAGATGAATGTCTGGTAACTCTAAGCTCTATGTACCCTGTACTCATTTGAACATCATTTCATTCATCGTCCGATATGACTTAACGTTGGAGGTTTTCTCTTAACCTCAAAGGTGAATGTCTGGTAACTCTAAGCTCTATGTACCCTGTACTCATTTGAAATTCATTTCATTCATCGTCGGATATGACTTAACGTTGAAGGTTTTCTCTTATCCTTAAAGATGAATGTCTGGTAACTCTAAGCTCTATGTACCCTGTACTCATTTGAACATCATTTCATTCATCGTCCGATATGACTTAACGTTGGAGGTTTTCTCTTATCCTCAAAGGTGAATGTCTGGTAACTCTAAGCTCTATGTACCCTGTACTCATATGAACATCATTTCATTCATCGTCCGATATGACTTAACGTTGGAGGTTTTCTCTTATACTGAAAGGTGAATGTCTGGTAAATCTAAGCTCTATGTACCCTGTACTCATTTGAACATCATTTCATTCATCGTCCGATATGACTTAACGTTGCAGGTTTTCCCTTATCCTCTAAGATGAATGTCTGGTAACTCTAAGCTCTATGTACCCTGTACTCATTTGAACATCATTTCATTCATCGTCCGATATGACTTAACGTTGGAGTTTTCTCTTATCCTGTAAGATGAATGTCTGGTAACTCTAAGCTCCATGTACCCTGTACTCATTTGAACATCATTTCATTCATCGTCCGACATGACTTAACGTTGGAGGTTTTCTCTTATCCTGTAAGATGAATGTCTGGTAACTCTAAGCTCTATGTACCCTGTACTCATTTGAACATCATTTCATTCATCATCCGACATGACTTAACGTTGGAGGTTTTCTCTTATCCTGTAAGATGAATGTCTGGTAACTCTAAGCTCTATGTACCCTGTACTCATTTGAACATCATTTCATTCATCATCCGATATGACTTAACGTTGGAGTTTTCTCTTATCCTGTAAGATGAATGTCTGGTAACTCTAAGCTCTATGTACCCTGTACTCATTTGAACATCATTTCATTCATCGTCCGACATGACTTAACGTTGGAGGTTTTCTCTTATCCTGTAAGATGAATGTCTGGTAACTCTAAGCTCTATGTATCCTGTACTCATTTGAACATCATTTCATTCATCATCCGATATGACTTAACGTTGGAGGTTTTCTCTTATCCTGAAAGATGAATGTCTGGTAACTCTAAGCTCTATGTACCCTGTACTCATTTTAACATCATTTCATTCATCATCCGATATGACTTAACGTTGAAGGTTTTCTCTTATCCTGTAAGATGAATGTCTGGTAACTCTAAGCTCTATGTACCCTGTACTCATTTGAACATCATTTCATTCATCGTCCGACATAACTTAACGTTGTAGGTATTCTCTTATCCTGTAAGATGAATGTCTGGTAACTCTAAGCTCTATGTACCCTGTACTCATTTGAACATCATTTCAATCATCGTCTGATATGACTTAACGTTGAAGGTTTTCTCTTATCCTGTAAGATGAATGTCTGGTAACTCTAAGCTCTATGCACCCTGTACTCATTTGAACATCATTTCATTCATCGTCTGATATGACTTAACGTTGAAGGTTTTCTCTTATCCTGTAAGATGAATGTCTGGTAACTCTAAGCTCTATGCACCCTGTACTCATTTGAACATCATTTCATTCATCGTCCGATATGACTTAACGTTGAAGGTTTTCTCTTATCCTGTAAGATGAATGTCTGGTAACTCTAAGCTCTATGTACCCTGTACACATTTGACATCATTTCATTCATCATCCGATATGACTTATCGTTGAAGGTTTTCTCTTATCCTGAAAGATGAATGTCTGGTAACTCTAAGCTCTATGTACCCTGTACACATTTGAACATCATTTCATTCATCGTCCGATATGACTTAACGTTGAAGGTTTTCTCTTATCCTGTAAGATGAATGTCTGGTAACTCTAAGCTCTATGTACCCTGTACTCATTTGAACATCATTTCAATCATCGTCTGATATGACTTAACGTTGAAGGTTTTCTCTTATCCTGTAAGATGAATGTCTGGTAACTCTAAGCTCTATGTACCCTGTACTCATTTGAACATCATTTCAATCATCGTCTGATATGACTTAACGTTGAAGGTTTTCTCTTATCCTGTAAGATGAATGTCTGGTAACTCTAAGCTCTATGCACCCTGTACTCATTTGAACATCATTTCATTCATCGTCCGATATGACTTAACGTTGAAGGTTTTCTCTTATCCTGTAAGATGAATGTCTGGTAACTCTAAGCTCTATGTACCCTGTACACATTTGACATCATTTCATTCATCATCCGATATGACTTAACGTTGAAGGTTTTCTCTTATCCTGAAAGATGAATGTCTGGTAACTCTAAGCTCTATGTACCCTGTACACATTTGAACATCATTTCATTCATCGTCCGATATGACTTAACGTTGAAGGTTTTCTCTTATCCTGAAAGATGAATGTCTGGTAACTCTAAGCTCTATGTACCCTGTACTCATTTGAACACCATTTCAATCATCGTCTGATATGACTTAACGTTGAAGGTTTTCTCTTATCCTGTAAGATGAATGTCTGGTAACTCTAAGCTCTATGCACCCTGTACTCATTTGAACACCATTTCAATCATCGTCTGATATGACTTAACGTTGAAGGTTTTCTCTTATCCTGTAAGATGAATGTCTGGTAACTCTAAGCTCTATGTACCCTGTACTCATTTGAACATCATTTCATCCATCGTCCGATATGACTTAACATTGAAGGTTTTCTCTTATCCTGTAAGATGAATGTCTGGTAACTCTAAGCTCTATGCACCCTGTACTCATTTGAACACCATTTCAATCACCGTCTGATATGACTTAACGTTGGAGGTTTTCTCTTATCCTGTAAGATGAATGTCTGGTAACTCTAAGCTCTATGTACCCTGTACTCATTTGAACATCATTTCATTCATCGTCTGATATGACTTAACATTGAAGGTTTTCTCTTATCCTGTAAGATGAATGTCTGGTAACTCTAAGCTCTATGCACCCTGTACTCATTTGAACACCATTTCAATCACCGTCTGATATGACTTAACGTTGGAGGTTTTCTCTTATCCTGTAAGATGAATGTCTGGTAACTCTAAGCTCTATGTACCCTGTACTCATTTGAACATCATTTCATTCATCGTCCGATATGACTTAACATTGAAGGTTTTCTCTTATCCTGTAAGATGAATGTCTGGTAACTCTAAGCTCTATGCACCCTGTACTCATTTGAACACCATTTCAATCACCGTCTGATATGACTTAACGTTGGAGGTTTTCTCTTATCCTGTAAGATGAATGTCTGGTAACTCTAAGCTCTATGTACCCTGTACTCATTTGAACATCATTTCATTCATCGTCTGATATGACTTAACATTGAAGGTTTTCTCTTATCCTGAAAGATGAATGTCTGGTAACTCTAAGCTCTATGTACCCTGTACTCATTTGAACATCATTTCATTCATCGTCTGATATGACTTAACATTGAAGGTTTTCTCTTATCCTGTAAGATGAATGTCTGGTAACTCTAAGCTCTATGTACCCTGTACTCATTTGAACATCATTTCATCCATCGTCCGATATGACTTAACGTTGGAGGTATTCTCTTATCCTGAAAGATGAATGTCTGGTAACTCTAAGCTCTATGTACCCTGTACTCATTTGAACATCATTTCATCCATCGTCCGATATGACTTAACATTGAAGGTTTTCTCTTATCCTGAAAGATGAATGTCTGGTAACTCTAAGCTCTATGCACCCTGTACTCATTTGAACACCATTTCAATCATCGTCTGATATGACTTAACGTTGGAGGCTTTCTCTTATCCTCAAAGGTGAATGTCTGGTAAATCTAAGCTCTATGTACCCTGTACTCATTTGAACATCATTTCAATCATCGTCTGATATGACTTAACGTTGAAGGTTTTCTCTTATCCTGTAAGATGAATGTCTGGTAACTCTAAGCTCTATGTACCCTGTACTCATTTGTACATCATTTCATCCATCGTCCGATATGACTTAACGTTGGAGGTTTTCTCTTATACTGAAAGATGAATGTCTGGTAACTCTAAGCTCTATGTACCCTGTACTCATTTGAACATCATTTCAATCATCGTCTGATATGACTTAACGTTGAAGGTTTTCTCTTATCCTGTAAGATGAATGTCTGGTAACTCTAAGCTCTATGTACCCTGTACACATTTGAACATCATTTCATCCATCGTCCGATATGACTTAACATTGGAGGTTTTCTCTTATCCTCAAAGGTGAATGTCTGGTAAATCTAAGCTCTATGTACCCTGTACTCATTTGAACATCATTTCAATCATCGTCTGATATGACTTAACGTTGAAGGTTTTCTCTTATCCTGAAAGATGAATGTCTGGTAACTCTAAGCTCTATGTACCCTGTACTCATTTGAACACCATTTCAATCATCGTCTGATATGACTTAACGTTGGAGGTTTTCTCTTATCCTGAAAGATGAATGTCTGATAACTCTAAGCTCTATGTACCCTGTACTCATTTGAGCATCATTTCATTCATCGTCTGATATGACTTAACGTTGGAGGTTTTCTCTTATCCTGTAAGATGAATGTCTGGTAACTCTAAGCTCTATGCACCCTGTACTCATTTGAACACCATTTCAATCATCGTCTGATATGACTTAACGTTGGAGGTTTTCTCTTATCCTCAAAGGTGAATGTCTGGTAAATCTAAGCTCTATGTACCCTGTACTCATTTGAACATCATTTCAATCATCGTCCGATATGACTTAACGTTGGAGGTTTTCTCTTATCCTGTAAGATGAATGTCTGGTAACTCTAAGCTCTATGTACCCTGTACACATTTGAACATCATTTCATCCATCGTCCGACATAACTTAACATTGGAGGTTTTCTCTTATCCTGTAAGATGAATGTCTGGTAACTCTAAGCTCTATGTACCCTGTACTCATTTGAACATCATTTCATCCATCGTCCGACATAACTTAACATTGGAGGTTTTCCCTTATCCTGTAAGATGAATGTCTGGTAACTCTAAGCTCTATGTACCCTGTACACATTTGAACATCATTTCATCCATCGTCCGATATGACTTAACATTGGAGGTTTTCTCTTATCCTCAAAGGTGAATGTCTGGTAAATCTAAGCTCTATGTACCCTGTACTCATTTGAACATCATTTCATTCATCGTCCGATAATTACTTAACGTTGGAGGTTTTCTCTTATCCTGAAAGGTGAATGTCTGGTAAATCTAAGCTCTATGTACCCTGTACTCATTTGAACATCATTTCATTCATCGTCCGATATGACTTAACGTTGGAGGTTTTCTCTTATCCTCAAAGGTGAATGTCTGGTAACTCTAAGCTCTATGTACCCTGTACACATTTGAACATCATTTCATCCATCGTCCGATATGACTTAACGTTGGAGGTTTTCTCTTATCCTGTAAGATGAATGTCTGGTAACTCTAAGCTCTATGTACCCTGTACTCATTTGAACATCATTTCATTCATCGTCCGATAATTACTTAACGTTGCAGATTTTCTCTTATCCTGAAAGGTGAATGTCTGGTAACTCTAAGCTCTATGTACCCTGTACACATTTGAACATCATTTCATCCATCGTCCGATATGACTTAACATTGGAGGTTTTCTCTTATCCTCAAAGGTGAATGTCTGGTAAATCTAAGCTCTATGTACCCTGTACACATTTGAACATCATTTCATTCATCGTCCGATATGACTTAACGTTGGAGGTTTTCTCTTATCCTCAAAGGTGAATGTCTGGTAAATCTAAGCTCTATGTACCCTGTACTCATTTGAACATCATTTCATTCATCGTCCGATAATTACTTAACGTTGCAGATTTTCTCTTATCCTGAAAGGTGAATGTCTGGTAAATCTAAGCTCTATGTACCCTGTACTCATTTGAACATCATTTCATTTATCGTCCGATATGACTTAACGTTGGAGGTTTTCTCTTATCCTGAAAGATGAATATCTGGTAACTTTACGCTCTATGTACCCTGTACTCATTTGAACATCATTTAATTTATCGTGCGATATGACTTAACGTTGAAGGTTTTCTCTTATCCTGTAAGATGAATGTCTGGTAACTCTAAGCTCTATGTACCCTGTACTCATTTGAACATCATTTCATTCATCGTCCAATATGACTTAACGTTGAAGGTTTTCTCTTATCCTGTAAGATGAATGTCTGGTAACTCTAAGCTCTATGCACCCTGTACACCTTTGAACATCATTTCATCCATCATCCGATATGACTTAACGTTGGAGGTTTTCTCTTATCCTGAAATATGAATGTCTGGTAACTCTAAGCTCTATGTACCCTGTACTCATTTGAACATCATTTCATTCATCGTCCGATATGACTTAACGTTGGAGGTTTTCTCTTATCCTGAAATATGAATGTCTGGTAACTCTAAGCTCTATGTACCCTGTACTCATTTGAACATCATTTCATTCATCGTCTGATATGACTTAACGTTGGAGGTTTTCTCTTATCCTGAAAGATGAATGTCTGGTAACTCTAAGCTCTATGTACCCTGTACTCATTTGAACATCATTTCATTCATCGTCCGATATGACTTAACGTTGGAGGTTTTCTCTTATCCTCAAAGGTGAATGTCTGGTAACTCTAAGCTCTATGTACCCTGTACTCATTTGAACATCATTTCATTCATCGTCGGATATGACTTAACGTTGAAGGTTTTCTCTTTTCCTGAAAGATGAATGCCTGTTAACTCTAAGCTCTATGTACCCTGTACTCATTTGAACATCATTTCATTCATCGTCCGATATGACTTAACGTTGGAGGTTTTCTCTTATCCTCAAAGGTGAATGTCTGGTAACTCTAAGCTCTATGTACCCTGTACTCATTTGAACATCATTTCATTCATCATCCGATATGACTTAACGTTGGAGGTTTTCTCTTATCCTGAAAGGTGAATGTCTGGTAAATCTAAGCTCTATGTACCCTGTACTCATTTGAACATCATTTCATTCATCGTCCGATAATTACTTAACGTTGGAGATTTTCTCTTATCCTGAAAGGTGAATGTCTGGTAAATCTAAGCTCTATGTACCCTGTACTCATTTGAACATCATTTCATCCATCGTCCGATATGACTTAACGTTGGAGGTTTTCTCTTATCCTGAAAGGCGAATGTCTGGTAAATCTAAGCTCTATGTACCCTGTACTCATTTGAACATCATTTCATTCATCGTCGGATATGACTTAACGTTGAAGGTTTTCTCTTATCCTGAAAGGTGAATGTCTGGTAAATCTAAGCTCTATGTACCCTGTACTCATTTGAACATCATTTCATTCATCGTCGGATATGACTTAACGTTGGAGGTTTTCTCTTATGCTGTAAGATGAATGTCTGGTAACTCTAAGCTCTATGTACCCTGTACTCATTTGAACATCATTTCATTGATCGTCCGACATGACTTAACGTTGGACGTTTTCTCTTATCCTCTAAGATGAATGTCTGGTAACTCTAAGCTCTATGTACCCTGTACTCATTTGAACATCATTTCATTCATCGTCCGATATGACTTAACGTTGAAAGTTTTCTCTTATCCTGTAAGATGAATGTCTGGTAAGTCTAAGCTCTATGTACCCTGTACTCATTTGAACATCATTTCATTAATCGCCCGATATGACTTAACGCTGGACGTTTTCTCTTATCCTCAAAGATGAATGTCTGGTAACTCTAAGCTCTATGTACACTGTACTTATTTGAACATCTTTTCATTCATCGTCCGATATGACTTAACGTTGAAGGTTTTCTCTTACCCTGAAAGGTGAATGTCTGGAAAATCTAAGCTCTATGTACCCTGTACTCATTTGAACATCATTTCATTCATCGTCCGATAATTACTTAACGTTGGAGATTTTCTCTTATCCTGAAAGGTGAATGTCTGGTAAATCTAAGCTCTATGTACCCTGTACTCATTTGAACATCATTTCATTCATCGTCCGATAATTACTTGACGTTGAAGATTTTGTCTTATCCTGAAAGGTGAATGTCTGGTAAATCTAAGCTCTATGTACCCTGTACTCATTTGAACATCATTTCATCCATCGTCCGATATGACTTAACGTTGGAGGTTTTCTCTTATCCTGAAAGGTAAATGTCTGGTAAATCTAAGCTCTATGTACCCTGTACTCATTTGAACATCATTTCATTCATCGTCCGATATGACTTAACGTTGGAGGTTTTCTCTTATCCTGAAAGATGAATATCTGGTAACTTTACGCTCTATGTACCCTGTACTCATTTGAACATCATTTAATTTATCGTCCGATATGACTTAACGTTGAAGGTTTTCTCTTATCCTGTAAGATGAATGTCTGGTAACTCTAAGCTCTATGTACCCTGTACTCATTTGAACATCATTTCATTCATCGTCCAATATGACTTAACGTTGAAGGTTTTCTCTTATCCTGTAAGATGAATGTCTGGTAACTCTAAGCTCTATGCACCCTGTACACCTTTGAACATCATTTCATCCATCGTCCGATATGACTTAACGTTGGAGGTTTTCTCTTATCCTGAAATATGAATGTCTGGTAACTCTAAGCTCTATGTACCCTGTACTCATTTGAACATCATTTCATTCATCGTCCGATATGACTTAACGTTGGAGGTTTTCTCTTATCCTGAAATATGAATGTCTGGTAACTCTAAGCTCTATGTACCCTGTACTCATTTGAACATCATTTCATTAATCGTCTGATATGACTTAACGTTGGAGGTTTTCTCTTATCCTGAAAGATGAATGTCTGGTAACTCTAAGCTCTATGTACCCTGTACTCATTTGAACATCATTTCATTCATCGTCCGATGTGACTTAACGTTGGAGGTTTTCTCTTATCCTCAAAGGTGAATGTCTGGTAACTCTAAGCTCTATGTACCCTGTACTCATTTGAACATCATTTCATTCATCGTCGGATATGACTTAACATTGAAGGTTTTCTCTTATCCTGAAAGATGAATGCCTGGTAACTCTAAGCTCTATGTACCCTGTACTCATTTGAACATCATTTCATTCATCGTCCGATATGACTTAACGTTGGAGGTTTTCTCTTATCCTCAAAGGTGAATGTCTGGTAACTCTAAGCTCTATGTACCCTGTACTCATTTGAGCATCATTTCATTCATCGTCCGATATGACTTAACGTTGGAGGTTTTCTCTTATCCTGAAAGGTGAATGTCTGGTAAATCTAAGCTCTATGTACCCTGTACTCATTTGAACATCATTTCATTCATCGTCCGATATGACTTAACTTTGGAGGTTTTCGCTTATCCTCTAAGATGAATGCCTGGTAACTCTAAGCTCTATGTACCCTGTACTCATTTGAACATCATTTCATTCATCGTCCGATATGACTTAACGTTGAGGGTTTTCTCTTATCCTGTAAGATGAATGTCTGGTAACTCTAAGCTCTATGTACCCTGTACTCATTTGAACATCATTTCATTCATCGTCCGACATGACTTAACGTTGGAGGTTTTCTCTTATCCTGTAAGATGAATGTCTGGTAACTCTAAGCTCTATGTACCCTGTACTCATTTGAACATCATTTCATTCATCATCCGATATGACTTAACGTTGGAGATTTTCTCTTATCCTGAAAGATGAATGTCTGGTAACTCTAAGCTCTATGTACCCTGTACTCATTTGAACATCGTTTCATTCATCGTCCGACATGACTTAACGTTGGAGGTTTTCTCTTATCCTGAAAGATGAATGTCTGGTAACTCTAAGCTCTATGTACCCTGTACACATTTGAACATCATTTCATTCATCGTCCGATATGACTTAACGTTGGAGGTTTTCTCTTATCCTCAAAGGGGAATGTCTGGTAACTCTAAGCTCTATGTACCCTGTACTCATTTGAACATCATTTCATTCATCGTCCGATATGACTTAACGTTGGAGGTTTTCTCTTATTCTCAAAGGTGAATGTCTGGGAACTCTAAGCTCTATGTACCCTGTACTCATTTGAACATCATTTCATTCATCGTCCGATATGACTTAACGTTGAAGGTTTTCTCTTATCCTGAAAGGTGAATGTCTGGTAAATCTAAGCTCTATGTACCCTGTACTCATTTGAACATCATTTCATTCATCGTCCGATAATTACTTAACGTTGCAGATTTTCTCTTATCCTGAAAGGTGAATGTCTGGTAAATCTAAGCTCTATGTACCCTGTACTCATTTGAACATCATTTCATTCATCGTCCGATAATTACTTAACGTTGGAGATTTTCTCTTATCCTGAAAGGTGAATGTCTGGTAAATCTAAGCTCTATGTACCCTGTACTCATTTGAACATCATTTCATTCATCGTCCGATATGACTTAACGTTGAAGGTTTTCTCTTATCCTGAAAGTGAATGTCTGGTAAATCTAAGCTCTATGTACCCTGTACTCATTTGAACATCATTTCATTCATCGTCCGATAATTACTTAACGTTGCAGATTTTCTCTTATCCTGAAAGTGAATGTCTGGTAACTCTAAGCTCTATGTACCCTGTACTCATTTGAACATCATTTCATTCATCGTCCGATATGACTTAACCTTGAAGGTTTTCTCTTATCCTGAAAGTGAATGTCTGGTAACTCTAAGCTCTATGTACCCTGTACACATTTGAACATCATTTCATTCATCGTCCGATATGACTTAACGTTGGAGGTTTTCTCTTATCCTCTAAGATGAATGTCTGGTAACTCTAAGCTCTATGTACCCTGTACTCATTTGAACATCATTTCATTCATCGTCCGATATGACTTAACTTTGGAGGTTTTCTGTTATCCTGAAAGATGAATGTCTGATAACTCCAAGCTCTATGTACCCTGTACTCATTTGAACATCATTTCATTAATCGCCCGATATGACTTAACGTTGGACGTTTTCTCTTATCCTCAAAGATGAATGTCTGGTAACTCTAAGCTCTATGTACACTGTACTTATTTGAACATCATTTCATTGATCGTCCGACATGACTTAACGTTGGACGTTTTCTCTTATCCTCTAAGATGAATGTCTGGTAACTCTAAGCTCTATGTACCCTGTACTCATTTGAACATCATTTCATTCATCGTCCGATATGACTTAACGTTGAAGGTTTTCTCTTATCCTGTAAGATGAATGTCTGGTAAGTCTAAGCTCTATGTACCCTGTACTCATTTGAACATCATTTCATTAATCGCCCGATATGACTTAACGTTGGACGTTTTCTCTTAGCCTCAAAGATGAATGTCTGGTAACTCTAAGCTCTATGTACACTGTACTTCTTTGAACATCTTTTCATTCATCGTCCGATATGACTTAACGTTGAAGGTTTTCTCTTACCCTGAAAGGTGAATGTCTGGAAAATCTAAGCTCTATGTACCCTGTACTCATTTGAACATCATTTCATTCATCGTCCGATAATTACTTAACGTTGGAGATTTTCTCTTATCCTGAAAGGTGAATGTCTGGTAAATCTAAGCTCTATGTACCCTGTACTCATTTGAACATCATTTCATTCATCGTCCGATAATTACTTGACGTTGAAGATTTTGTCTTATCCTGAAAGGTGAATGTCTGGTAAATCTAAGCTCTATGTACCCTGTACTCATTTGAACATCATTTCATCCATCGTCCGATATGACTTAACGTTGGAGGTTTTCTCTTATCCTGAAAGGTGAATGTCTGGTAAATCTAAGCTCTATGTACCCTGTACTCATTTGAACATCATTTCATTCATCGTCCGATATGACTTAACGTTGGAGGTTTTCTCTTATCCTGAAAGATGAATATCTGGTAACTTTACGCTCTATGTACCCTGTACTCATTTGAACATCATTTAATTTATCGTGCGATATGACTTAACGTTGAAGGTTTTCTCTTATCCTGTAAGATGAATGTCTGGTAACTCTAAGCTCTATGTACCCTGTACTCATTTGAACATCATTTCATTCATCGTCCAATATGACTTAACGTTGAAGGTTTTCTCTTATCCTGTAAGATGAATGTCTGGTAACTCTAAGCTCTATGCACCCTGTACACCTTTGAACATCGTTTCATCCATCATCCGATATGACTTAACGTTGGAGGTTTTCTCTTATCCTGAAATATGAATGTCTGGTAACTCTAAGCTCTATGTACCCTGTACTCATTTGAACATCATTTCATTCATCGTCCGATATGACTTAACGTTGGAGGTTTTCTCTTATCCTGAAATATGAATGTCTGGTAACTCTAAGCTCTATGTACCCTGTACTCATTTGAACATCATTTCATTCATCGTCTGATATGACTTAACGTTGGAGGTTTTCTCTTATCCTGAAAGATGAATGTCTGGTAACTCTAAGCTCTATGTACCCTGTACTCATTTGAACATCATTTCATTCATCGTCCGATATGACTTAACGTTGGAGGTTTTCTCTTATCCTCAAAGGTGAATGTCTGGTAACTCTAAGCTCTATGTACCCTGTACTCATTTGAACATCATTTCATTCATCGTCGGATATGACTTAACGTTGAAGGTTTTCTCTTTTCCTGAAAGATGAATGCCTGGTAACTCTAAGCTCTATGTACCCTGTACTCATTTGAACATCATTTCATTCATCGTCCGATATGACTTAACGTTGGAGGTTTTCTCTTATCCTCAAAGGTGAATGTCTGGTAACTCTAAGCTCTATGTACCCTGTACTCATTTGAACATCATTTCATTCATCATCCGATATGACTTAACGTTGGAGGTTTTCTCTTATCCTGAAAGGTGAATGTCTGGTAAATCTAAGCTCTATGTACCCTGTACTCATTTGAACATCATTTCATTCATCGTCCGATATGACTTAACTTTGGAGGTTTTCGCTTATCCTCTAAGATGAATGTCTGGTAACTCTAAGCTCTATGTACCCTGTACTCATTTGAACATCATTTCATTCATCGTCCGATATGACTTAACGTTGAGGGTTTTCTCTTATCCTGTAAGATGAATGTCTGGTAACTCTAAGCTCTATGTACCCTGTACTCATTTGAACATCATTTCATTCAACGTCCGACATGACTTAACGTTGGAGGTTTTCTCTTATCCTGTAAGATGAATGTCTGGTAACTCTAAGCTCTATGTACCCTGTACTCATTTGAACATCATTTCATTCATCATCCGATATGACTTAACGTTGGAGGTTTTCTCTTATCCTGAAAGATGAATGTCTGGTAACTCTAAGCTCTATGTACCCTGTACTCATTTGAACATCATTTCATTCATCATCCGATATGATTTAACGTTGAAGGTTTTCTCTTATCCTGTAATATGAATGTCTGGTAACTCTAAGCTCTATGTACCCCGTAATCATTTGAACATCATTTCATTCATCGTCCGACATGACTTAACGTTGGAGGTTTTCTCTTATTCTGTAAGATGAATGTCTGGTAACTCTAAGCTCTATGTACCCTTTACTCATTTGAACATCATTTCATTCATCGTCTGATATGACTTAACGTTGAAGGTTTTCTCTTATCCTGTAAGATGATTGTCTGGTAACTCTAAGCTCTATGCACCCTGTACACATTTGAACATCATTTCATCCATCGTCCGATATGACTTAACATTGGAGGTTTTCTCTTATCCTCAAAGGTGAATGTCTGGTAACTCTAAGCTCTATGTACCCTGTACTCATTTGAACATCATTTCATTCATCGTCCGATAATTACTTAACGTTGCAGATTTTCTCTTATCCTGAAAGGTGAATGTCTGGTAAATCTAAGCTCTATGTACCCTGTACTCATTTGAACATCATTTCATTCATCGTCCGATAATTACTTAACGTTGGAGATTTTCTCTTATCCTGAAAGGTGAATGTCTGGTAAATCTAAGCTCTATGTACCCTGTACTCATTTGAACATCATTTCATCCATCGTCCGATATGACTTAACGTTGGAGGTTTTCTCTTATCCTGAAAGGTGAATGTCTGGTAAATCTAAGCTCTATGTACCCTGTACTCATTTGAACATCATTTCATTCATCGTCGGATATGACTTAACGTTGAAGGTTTTCTCTTATCCTGAAAGATGAATGCCCGGTAACTCTAAGCTCTATGTACCCTGTACTCATTTGATCATCATTTCATTCATCGTCCGATATGACTTAACGTTGGAGGTTTTCTCTTATCCTCAAAGGTGAATGTCTGGTAACTCTAAGCTCTATGTACCCTGTACTCATTTGAACATCATTTCATTCATCGTCCGATATGACTTAACGTTGGAGGTTTTCTCTTATCCTGAAAGGTGAATGGCTGGTAAATCTAAGCTCTATGTACCCTGTACTCATTTGAACATCATTTCATCCATCGTCCGATATGACTTAACTTTGGAGGTTTTCGCTTATCCTCTAAGATGAATGTCTGGTAACTCTAAGCTCTATGTACCCTGTACTCATTTGAACATCATTTCATTCATCGTCCGATATGACTTAACGTTGGAGGGTTTCTCTTATCCTGAAAGATGAATGTCTGGTAACTCTAAGCTCTATGTACCCTGTACTCATTTGAACATCATTTCATTCATCGTCCGATATGACTTAACGTTGGAAGTTTTCTCTTATCCTGTAAGATGAATGTCTGGTAACTCTAAGCTCTATGTACCCTGTACTCATTTGAACATCATTTCATTCATCGTTCTACATGACTTAACGTTGGAGGTTTTCTCTTATCCTGTAAGATGAATGTCTGGTAACTCTAAGCTCTATGTACCCTGTACTCATTTGAACATCATTTCATTCATCATCCGATGACTTAACGTTGGAGGTTTTCTCTTATCCTGAAAGATGAATGTCTGGTAACTCTAAGCTCTATGTACCCTGTACTCATTTGAACATCATTTCATTCATCATCCGATATGATTTAACGTTGAAGGTTTTCTCTTATCCTGTAATATGAATGTCTGGTAACTCTAAGCTCTATGTACCCCGTACTCATTTGAACATCATTTCATTCATCGTCCGACATGACTTAACGTTGGAGGTTTTCTCTTATCCTGTAAGATGAATGTCTGGTAACTCTAAGCCCTATGCACCCTGTACACATTTGAACATCATTTCATTCATCGTCCGATATGACTTAACATTGGAGGTTTTCTCTTATCCTCAAAGGTGAATGTCTGGTAAATCTAAGCTCTATGTACCCTGTACTCATTTGAACATCATTTCATTCATCGTCCGATAATTACTTAACGTTGGAGATTTTCTCTTATCCTGAAAGGTGAATGTCTGGTAAATCTAAGCTCTATGTACCCTGTACTCATTTGAACATCATTTCATCCATCGTCCGACATGACTTAACGTTGGAGGTTTTCTCTTATCCTGAAAGGTGAATGTCTGGTAAATCTAAGCTCTATGTACCCTGTACTCATTTGAACATCATTTCATTCATCGTCGGATATGACTTAACGTTGAAGGTTTTCTCTTATCCTGTAAGATGAATGTCTGGTAACTCTAAGCTCTATGTACCCTGTACACATTTGAACATCATTTCATTCATCGTCCGATATGACTTAACGTTGGAGGTTTTCTCTTATCCTCAAAGGTGAATGTCTGGTAACTCTAAGCTCTATGTACCCTGTACTCATTTGAACATCATTTCATTCATCGTCCGATATGACTTAACGTTGGAGGTTTTCTCTTATCCTCTAAGATGAATGTCTGGGAACTCTAAGCTCTATGTACCCTGTACTCATTTGAACATCATTTCATTCATCGTCCGATATGACTTAACTTTGGAGGTTTTCTGTTATCCTGAAAGGTGAATGTCTGATAACTCCAAGCTCTATGTACCCTGTACTCATTTGAACATCATTTCATTAATCGCCCGATATTACTTAACGTTGGACGTTTTCTCTTATCCTCAAAGATGAATGTCTGGTAACTCTAAGCTCTATGTACACTGTACTTATTTGAACACCATTTCATTCATCGTCCGACATGACTTAACGTTGGAGGTTTTCTCTTATCCTCTAAGATGAATGTCTGGTAACTCTAAGCTCTATGTACCCTGTACTCATTTGAACATCATTTCATTCATCGTCCGATATGACTTAACGTTGAAGGTTTTCTCTTATCCTGTAAGATGAATGTCTGGTAAGTCTAAGCTCTATGTACCCTGTACTCATTTGAACATCATTTCATTAATCGCCCGATATGACTTAACGTTGGACGTTTTCTCTTATCCTCAAAGATGTATGTCTTGTAACTCTAAGCTCTCTGTACACTGTACTTATTTGAACATCGTTTCATTCATCGTCCGATATGACTTAACGTTGAAGGTTTTCTCTTATCCTGAAAGGTGAATGTCTGGTAAATCTAAGCTCTATGTACCCTGTACTCATTTGAACATCATTTCATTCATCGTCCGATAATTACTTGACGTTGAAGATTTTGTGTTATCCTGAAAGGTGAATGTCTGGTAAATCTAAGCTCTATGTACCCTGTACTCATTTGAACATCATTTCATCCATCGTCCGATATGACAAACGTTGGAGGTTTTCTCTTATCCTGAAAGGTGAATGTCTGGTAAATCTAAGCTCTATGTACCCTGTACTCATTTGAACATCATTTCATTCATCGTCCGATATGACTTAACGTTGGAGGTTTTCTCTCATCCTGAAAGATGAATATCTGGTAACTTTACGCTCTATGTACCCTGTACTCATTTGAACATCATTTAATTTATCGTCCGATAAGACTTAACGTTGAAGGTTTTCTCTTATCCTGTAAGATGAATGTCTGGTAACTCTAAGCTCTATGTACCCTGTACTCTTTTGAACATCTTTTCATTCATCGTCCGATATGACTTAACGTTGAAGGTTTTCTCTTATACTGAAAGGTGAATGTCTGGTAAATCTAAGCTCTATGTACCCTGTACTCATTTGAACATCATTTCATTAATCGCCCGATATGACTTAATGTTGGACGTTTTCTCTTATCCTCAAAGATGTATGTCTTGTAACTCTAAGCTCTATGTACACTGTACTTATTTGAACATCGTTTCATTCATCGTCCGATATGACTTAATGTTGAAGGTTTTCTCTTATCCTGAAAGGTGAATGTCTGGTAAATCTAAGCTCTATGTACCCTGTACTCATTTGAACATCATTTCATTCATCGTCCGATAATTACTTGACGTTGAAGATTTTGTCTTATCCTGAAAGGTGAATGTCTGGTAAATCTAAGCTCTATGTACCCTGTACACATTTGAACATCATTTCATTCATCGTCCGATATGACTTAACGTTGGAGGTTTTCTCCTATCCTGAAAGATGAATGTCTGGTAACTCTAAGCTCTATGTACCCTGTACTCATTTGAACATCATTTCATTCATCGCCCGATATGACTTAACGTTGGACGTTTTCTCTTATCCTCAAAGATGAATGTCTGGTAACTCTAAGCTCTATGTACACTGTACTCATTTGAACATCATTTCATTCATCGTCCGACGTGACTTAACGTTGGAGGTTTTCTCTTATCCTCTAAGATGAATGTCTGGTAAGTCTAAGCTCTATGTACACTGTACTCATTTGAACATCATTTCATTCATCGTCCGACATGACTTAACGTTGGAGGTTTTCTCTTATCCTCTAAGATGAATGTCTGGTAACTCTAAGCTCTATGTACACTGTACTCATTTGAACATCATTTCATTCATCGTCCGATATGACTTAACGTTGGAGGTTTTCTCCTATCCTGAAAGATGAATGTCTGGTAACTCTAAGCTCTATGTACCCTGTACTCATTTGAACATCATATCATTCATCGCCCGATATGACTTAACGTTGGACGTTTTCTCTTATCCTCAAAGATGAATGTCTGGTAACTCTAAGCTCTATGTACCCTGTACTCATTAGAACATCATTTCATTCATCGTCCGATATGACTTAACGTTGAAGGTTTTCTCTTATCCTGTAAGATGAATGTCTCGTAAGTCTAAGTTCTATGTACCCTGTACACATTTGAACATCATTTCATTCATCGTCCGATATGACTTAACGTTGAAGGTTTTCTCTTATCCTCTAAGATGAATGTCTGGTAACTCTAAGCTCTATGTACACTGTACTCATTTGAACATCATTTCATTCATCGTCCGATATGACTTAACGTTGGAGGTTTTCTCCTATCCTGAAAGATGAATGTCTGGTAACTCTAAGCTCTATGTACCCTGTACTCATTTGAACATCATATCATTCATCGCCCGATATGACTTAACGTTGGACGTTTTCTCTTATCCTCAAAGATGAATGTCTGGTAACTCTAAGCTCTATGTACCCTGTACTCATTAGAACATCATTTCATTCATCGTCCGATATGACTTAACGTTGAAGGTTTTCTCTTATCCTGTAAGATGAATGTCTCGTAACTCTAAGCTCTATGTACCCTGTACACATTTGAACATCATTTCATTCATCGTCCGATATGACTTAACGTTGAAGGTTTTCTCTTATCCTCTAAGATGAATGTCTGGTAACTCTAAGCTCTATGTACACTGTACTCATTTGAACATCATTTCATTCATCGTCCGATATGACTTAACGTTGGAGGTTTTCTCCTATCCTGAAAGATGAATGTCTGGTAACTCTAAGCTCTATGTACCCTGTACTCATTTGAACATCATATCATTCATCGCCCGATATGACTTAACGTTGGACGTTTTCTCTTATCCTCAAAGATGAATGTCTGGTAACTCTAAGCTCTATGTACCCTGTACTCATTAGAACATCATTTCATTCATCGTCCGATATGACTTAACGTTGAAGGTTTTCTCTTATCCTGTAAGATGAATGTCTCGTAAGTCTAAGCTCTATGTACCCTGTACACATTTGAACATCATTTCATCCATCGTCCGATATGACTTAACGTTGGAGGTTTTCTCTTATCCTCAAAGGTGAATGTCTGGTAACTCTAAGCTCTATGTACCCTGTACTCATTAGAACATCATTTCATTCATCGTCCGATATGACTTAACGTTGGAGGTTTTCTCTTATCCTCAAAGGTGAATGTCTGGTAACTCTAAGCTCTATGTACCCTGTACTCATTTGAACATCGTTTCATTCGTCGTCCGATATGACTTAACGTTGAAGGTTTTCTCTTATCCTGAAAGGTGAATGTCTGGTAAATCTAAGCTCTATGTACCCTGTACTCATTTGAACATCATTTCATTCATCGTCCGATAATTACATAACGTTGGAGATTTTCTCTTATCCTGAAAGGTGAATGTCTGGTAAATCTAAGCTCTATGTACCCTGTACTCATTTGAACATCATTTCATTCAACGTCCGATAATTACTTGACGTTGAAGATTTTGTCTTATCCTGAAAGGTGAATGTCTGGTAAATCTAAGCTCTATGTACCCTGTACTCATTTGAACATCATTTCATCCATCGTCCGATATGACTTAACGCTGGAGGTTTTCTCTTATCCTGAAAGGTGAATGTCTGGTAAATCTAAGCTCTATGTACCCTGTACTCATTTGAACATCATTTCATTCATCGTCCGATATGACTTAACGTTGGAGGTTTTCTCTTATCCTGAAAGATGAATATCTGGTAACTTTACGCTCTATGTACCCTGTACTCATTTGAACATCATTTAATTTATCGTCCGATATGACTTAACGTTGAAGGTTTTCTCTTATCCTCAAAGGGGAATGTCTGGTAACTCTAAGCTCTATGTACCCTGTACTCATTTGAACATCATTTCATTCATCGTCCAATATGACTTAACGTTGAAGGTTTTCTCTTATCCTGTAAGATGAATGTCTGGTAACTCTAAGCTCTATGCACCCTGTACACATTTGAACATCATTTCATCCATCGTCCGATATGACTTAACATTGGAGGTTTTCTCTTATCCTCAAAGGTGAATTTCTGGTAACTCTAAGCTCTATGTACCCTGTACTCATTTGAACATCATTTCATTCATCGTCCGATATGACTTAACGTTGAAGGTTTTCTCTTATCCTGAAAGGTGAATGTCTGGTAAATCTAAGCTCTATCTACCCTGTACTCATTTGAACATCATTTCATTCATCGTCCGATAATTACTTAACGTTGGAAATTTTCTCTTATCCTGAAAGGTGAATGTCTGGTAAATCTAAGCTCTATGTACCCTGTACTCATTTGAACATCATTTCATTCATCGTCCGATAATTACTTAACGTTGGAGATTTTCTCTTATCCTGAAAGGTGAATGTCTGGTAAATCTAAGCTCTATGTACCCTGTACTCTTTTGAACATCATTTCATCCATCGTCCGATATGACTTAACGTTGGAGGTTTTCTCTTATCCTGAAAGGTGAATGTCTGGTTAATCTAAGCTCTATGTACCCTGTACTCATTTGAACATCATTTCATTCATCGTCGTATATGACTTAACGTTGAAGGTTTTCTCTTATCCTGTAAGATGAATGTCTGGTAACTCTAAGCTCTATGTACCCTGTACACATTTGAACATCATTTCATTCATCGTCCGATATGACTTAACGTTGGAGGTTTTCTCCTATCCTGAAAGATGAATGTCTGGTAACTCTAAGCTCTATGTACCCTGTACTCATTTGAACATCATTTCATTCATCGCCCGATATGACTTAACGTTGGACGTTTTCTCTTATCCTCAAAGATGAATGTCTGCTAACTCTAAGCTCTATGTACACTGTACTCATTTGAACATCATTTCATTCATCGTCCGACATGACTTAACGTTGGAGGTGTTCTCTTATCCTCTAAGATGAATGTCTGGTAACTCTAAGCTCTATGTATCCTGTACTCATTTGAACATCACTTCATTCATCGTCCGATATGACTTAACGTTGAAGGTTTTCTCTTATCCTGTAAGATGAATGTCTGGTAACTCTAAGCTCTATGTACCCTGTACTCATTTGAACATCATTTTATCCATCGTCCGATATGACTTAACGTTGGAGGTTTTCTCTTATCCTCAAAGGTGAATGTCTGGTAACTCTAAGCTCTATGTACCCTGTACTCATTTGAACATCGTTTCATTCATCGTCCGATATGACTTAACGTTGAAGGTTTTCTCTTATCCTGAAAGGCGAATGTCTGGTAAATCTAAGCTCTATGTATCCTGTACTCATTTGAACATCATTTCATTCATCGTCCGATAATTACTTGACGTTGAAGATTTTGTCTTATCCTGAAAGGTGAATGTCTGGTAAATCTAAGCTCTATGTACCCTGTACTCATTTGAACATCATTTCATCCATCGTCCGATATGACTTAACGTTGGAGGTTTTCTCTTATCCTGAAAGGTGAATGTCTGGTAAATCTAAGCTCTATGTACCCTGTACTCATTTGAACATCATTTCATTCATCGTCCGATATGACTTAACGTGGGAGGTTTTCTCTTATCCTGAAAGATGAATATCTGGTAACTTTACGCTCTATGTACCCTGTACTCATTTGAACATCATTTAATTTATCGTCCTATGTGACTTAACGTTGGAGGTTTTCTCTTATCCTGAAAGATGAATGTCTGGTAACTTTACGCTCTATGTACCCTGTACTCATTTGAACATCATTTCATTCATCGTCCGATATGACTTAATGTTGGAGGTTTTCCCTTATCCTGAAAGATGACTGCCTGGTAACTCTAAGCTCTATGTACGCTGTACTCATTTGAACATCATTTCATTCATCGTCCGACATGACTTAACGTTGGAGGTTTTCTCTTATTCTGAAAGATGAATGTCTGGTAACTCTAAGCTCTATGTACCCTGTACTCATTTGAACATCATTTCATTCATCGTCCGATATGACTTAACGTTGAAGGTTTTCTCTTATCCTGTAAGATGAATGTCTGGTAAGTCTAAGCTCTATGTACCCTGTACACATTTGAACATCATTTCATCCATCGTCCGATATGACTTAACGTTGGAGGTTTTCTCTTATCCTGAAAGGTGAATGTCTGGTAACTCTAAGCTCTATGTACCCTGTACTCATTTGAGCATCATTTCATTCATCGTCCGATATGACTTAACTTTGAAGGTTTTCTCTTATCCTGAAAGGTGAATGTCTGGTAACTCTAAGCTCTATGTACACTGTACTCATTTGAACATCATTTCATTCATCGTCCGATATGACTTAACGTTGGAGGTTTTCTCCTATCCTGAAAGATGAATGTCTGGTAATTCTAAGCTCTATGTACCCTGTACTCATTTGAACATCATATCATTCATCGTCCGATATGACTTAACGTTGAAGGTTTTCTCTTATCCTGTAAGATGAATGTCTCGTAAGTCTAAGTTCTATGCACCCTGTACACATTTGAACATCATTTCATCCATCGTCCGATATGACTTAACGTTGGAGGTTTTGTCTTATCCTGAAAGGTGAATGTCTGGTAACTCTAAGCTCTATGTACCCTGTACTCATTAGAACATCATTTCATCCATCGTCCGATATGACTTAACGTTGAAGGTTTTCTCTTATCCTGTAAGATGAATGTCTGGTAAGTCTAAGCTCTATGTACCCTGTACACATTTGAACATCATTTCATTCATCGTCCGATATGACTTAACGTTGGACGTTTTCTCTTATCCTCAAAGGTGAATGTCTGGTAACTCTAAGCTCTATGTACCCTGTACTCATTTGAACATCGTTTCATTCGTCGTCCGATATGACTTAACGTTGAAGGTTTTCTCTTATCCTGAAAGGTGAATGTCTGGTAAATCTAAGCTCTATGTACCCTGTACTCATTTGAACATCATTTCATTCATCGTCCGATAATTACTTGACGTTGAAGATTTTGTCTTATCCTGAAAGGTGAATGTCTGGTAAATCTAAGCTCTATGTACCCTGTACTCATTTGAACATCATTTCATCCATCGTCCGATATGACTTAACGCTGGAGGTTTTCTCTTATCCTGAAAGGTGAATGTCTGGTAAATCTAAGCTCTATGTACCCTGTACTCATTTGAACATCATTTCATTCAACGTCCGATAATTACTTGACGTTGAAGATTTTGTCTTATCCTGAAAGGTGAATGTCTGGTAAATCTAAGCTCTATGTACCCTGTACTCATTTGAACATCATTTCATTCAACGTCCGATAATTACTTGACGTTGAAGATTTTGTCTTATCCTGAAAGGTGAATGTCTGGTAAATCTAAGCTCTATGTACCCTGTACTCATTTGAACATCATTTCATCCATCGTCCGATATGACTTAACGCTGGAGGTTTTCTCTTATCCTGAAAGGTGAATGTCTGGTAAATCTAAGCTCTATGTACCCTGTACTCATTTGAACATCATTTCATTCATCGTCCGATATGACTTAACGTTGGAGGTTTTCTCTTATCCTGAAAGATGAATATCTGGTAACTTTACGCTCTATGTACCCTGTACTCATTTGAACATCATTTAATTTATCGTCCGATATGACTTAACGTTGAAGGTTTTCTCTTATCCTCAAAGGGGAATGTCTGGTAACTCTAAGCTCTATGTACCCTGTACTCATTTGAACATCATTTCATTCATCGTCCAATATGACTTAACGTTGAAGGTTTTCTCTTATCCTGTAAGATGAATGTCTGGTAACTCTAAGCTCTATGCACCCTGTACACATTTGAACATCATTTCATCCATCGTCCGATATGACTTAACATTGGAGGTTTTCTCTTATCCTCAAAGGTGAATTTCTGGTAACTCTAAGCTCTATGTACCCTGTACTCATTTGAACATCATTTCATTCATCGTCCGATATGACTTAACGTTGAAGGTTTTCTCTTATCCTGAAAGGTGAATGTCTGGTAAATCTAAGCTCTATCTACCCTGTACTCATTTGAACATCATTTCATTCATCGTCCGATAATTACTTAACGTTGGAAATTTTCTCTTATCCTGAAAGGTGAATGTCTGGTAAATCTAAGCTCTATGTACCCTGTACTCATTTGAACATCATTTCATTCATCGTCCGATAATTACTTAACGTTGGAGATTTTCTCTTATCCTGAAAGGTGAATGTCTGGTAAATCTAAGCTCTATGTACCCTGTACTCTTTTGAACATCATTTCATCCATCGTCCGATATGACTTAACGTTGGAGGTTTTCTCTTATCCTGAAAGGTGAATGTCTGGTTAATCTAAGCTCTATGTACCCTGTACTCATTTGAACATCATTTCATTCATCGTCGTATATGACTTAACGTTGAAGGTTTTCTCTTATCCTGTAAGATGAATGTCTGGTAACTCTAAGCTCTATGTACCCTGTACACATTTGAACATCATTTCATTCATCGTCCGATATGACTTAACGTAGGAGGTTTTCTCCTATCCTGAAAGATGAATGTCTGGTAACTCTAAGCTCTATGTACCCTGTACTCATTTGAACATCATTTCATTCATCGCCCGATATGACTTAACGTTGGACGTTTTCTCTTATCCTCAAAGATGAATGTCTGCTAACTCTAAGCTCTATGTACACTGTACTCATTTGAACATCATTTCATTCATCGTCCGACATGACTTAACGTTGGAGGTGTTCTCTTATCCTCTAAGATGAATGTCTGGTAACTCTAAGCTCTATGTATCCTGTACTCATTTGAACATCACTTCATTCATCGTCCGATATGACTTAACGTTGAAGGTTTTCTCTTATCCTGTAAGATGAATGTCTGGTAACTCTAAGCTCTATGTACCCTGTACTCATTTGAACATCATTTTATCCATCGTCCGATATGACTTAACGTTGGAGGTTTTCTCTTATCCTCAAAGGTGAATGTCTGGTAACTCTAAGCTCTATGTACCCTGTACTCATTTGAACATCGTTTCATTCATCGTCCGATATGACTTAACGTTGAAGGTTTTCTCTTATCCTGAAAGGCGAATGTCTGGTAAATCTAAGCTCTATGTATCCTGTACTCATTTGAACATCATTTCATTCATCGTCCGATAATTACTTGACGTTGAAGATTTTGTCTTATCCTGAAAGGTGAATGTCTGGTAAATCTAAGCTCTATGTACCCTGTACTCATTTGAACATCATTTCATCCATCGTCCGATATGACTTAACGTTGGAGGTTTTCTCTTATCCTGAAAGGTGAATGTCTGGTAAATCTAAGCTCTATGTACCCTGTACTCATTTGAACATCATTTCATTCATCGTCCGATATGACTTAACGTGGGAGGTTTTCTCTTATCCTGAAAGATGAATATCTGGTAACTTTACGCTCTATGTACCCTGTACTCATTTGAACATCATTTAATTTATCGTCCTATGTGACTTAACGTTGGAGGTTTTCTCTTATCCTGAAAGATGAATGTCTGGTAACTTTACGCTCTATGTACCCTGTACTCATTTGAACATCATTTCATTCATCGTCCGATATGACTTAATGTTGGAGGTTTTCCCTTATCCTGAAAGATGACTGCCTGGTAACTCTAAGCTCTATGTACGCTGTACTCATTTGAACATCATTTCATTCATCGTCCGACATGACTTAACGTTGGAGGTTTTCTCTTATTCTGAAAGATGAATGTCTGGTAACTCTAAGCTCTATGTACCCTGTACTCATTTGAACATCATTTCATTCATCGTCCGATATGACTTAACGTTGAAGGTTTTCTCTTATCCTGTAAGATGAATGTCTGGTAAGTCTAAGCTCTATGTACCCTGTACACATTTGAACATCATTTCATCCATCGTCCGATATGACTTAACGTTGGAGGTTTTCTCTTATCCTGAAAGGTGAATGTCTGGTAACTCTAAGCTCTATGTACCCTGTACTCATTTGAGCATCATTTCATTCATCGTCCGATATGACTTAACTTTGAAGGTTTTCTCTTATCCTGAAAGGTGAATGTCTGGTAAATCTAAGCTCTATGTACCCTGTACTCATTTGAACATCATTTCATTCATCGTCCGATAATTACTTGACGTTGGGGATTTTGTCTTATCCTGAAAGGTGAATGTCTGGTAAATCTAAGCTCTATGTACCCTGTACTCATTTGAACATCATTTGATCCATCGTCCGATATGACTTAACGTTGGAGGTTTTCTCTTATCCTGAAAGGTGAATGTCTGGTAAATCTAAGCTCTATGTACCCTGTACTCATTTGAACATCATTTCATTCATCGTCCGATATGACTTAACGTTGGAGGTTTTCTCTTATCCTGAAAGATGAATATCTGGTAAGTTTACGCTCTATGTACCCTGTACTCATTTGAACATCATTTAATTTATCGTCCTATGTGACTTAACGTTGGAGGTTTTCTCTTATCCTGAAAGATGAATGTCTGGTAACTTTACGCTCTATGTACCCTGTACTCATTTGAACATCATTTCATTCATCGTCCGATATGACTTAATGTTGGAGGTTTTCTCTTATCCTGAAAGATGAATGTCTGGTAACTCGAAGCTCTATGTACCCTGTACTCATTTGAACATCATTTCATTCATCGTCCGATATGACTTAATGTTGGAGGTTTTCCCTTATCCTGAAAGATGACTGCCTGGTAACTCTAAGCTCTATGTACGCTGTACTCATTTGAACATCATTTCATTCATCGTCGGATATGACTTAACGTTGGAGGTTTTCTCTTATCCTGAAAGATGGATGTCTGGTAACTCTAAGCTCTATGTACCTGTACTCATTTGAACATCACTTCATTCATCGTCCGATATGACTTAACGTTGGAGGTTTGGGTTGATCTGTCAGGAAGATCAGTACAAATGATATTCGAACTTGTCAGTCACTGTACGTTTGACGTCACAAACATCTAACTCAAGTTTCCGACTTTAACACAGTTTCAAAAGCTGCAGTAACATATTGCTTTTGTTTCTTAACTTGGCTTTGTTGGAGGCTGACAAGATTGATCAAAGCTATTTCAGCAGCAGAGGCAATTTCTCCTCTCTCTTGAACAAAGACCTGTATTATCTTGGTCTTCAACTAGGATTACACTTCCTCCATTACCAACAAAAATGTTATGTCTACTCACATATTACATCCTCCACTCTCATGTATCACTATTCCCCAAATCGCGTACAAAACTGTCTACTTCAAGTAAATCGAGATTAACTTGTTCACAAACTGGTCAATTGTATATTTATTGGTAGGTATAAATTATACTTATATCTTCTAAGAGCTGGTGGTTATGTGATTGTTTTAAAATTGTCTTTTGTATCCAATATCTGATGTGTTACAGTTACATGACTTCACTCCATACAAACGTCTGATATAAATTTTATGTTTTAACAAGATATGCACTATACTAAACCTGCAAGATAATCACATCCAATTTACTATGGAAGTAGAAAGAGACAACACCCTACCCTTTTTGGACCTCAAGATAACTAGAAATCGTCATGGTGTATATTTTGGAATATACAGGAAGCCCACACACAAAGATAATTACATAAGGAGAAATGAATACAACCCAGTTTCACATCAACTAGCTGCCTTTAGAAGTCTAATTCACCGGCTATACAACATCCCACTGAGTAAGGATGAATTTTTGAAAGAACAACAACACATAAAAGACATAGCGGTATTAAATGGATTCAACCCAGCCATCATAAGGAACATGATGAAGAGAAAAGAAAAACTGAAGATAAGATAAAAAAATACCACTCTCACACCACTTAATAACACAAATTGGCAATATAGAAAATTCACCTACCATCCATGGGCTTTTAGAAAATTTGAACGAATCTTCAAAAGAATAAACTTAAAACTAGCACCCCAAAACAAATTCAGTCTGAGGAACCTGCTAAATAAACCACTGAAAAATACAATCCCCAACAATTTGAAATCAGGAATTTATCAGATTAATTGTGAAACCTATGAAAAAAGCTACATAGGAAAAACTAAGAGAAACTTGTTAACCAGGCAAAAAGTACACCAGAGGAACATTAAGTTGAAACAAACAGAAAAATCTACAGTTTCACACCATTTTTGGACAGAAAACAACATTGGCCACAACATTAAACTGTTAAAATCTTTAAGTACACCCATAGAATTAGATATTTGGGAAAAAATATTCATAAACAAAAACCGTGATAAAGTTATAAATTTTGAAATCCCGGCATTAAATGAAGTATTATAACTTAGTGCCCCTAACACCAGATGGCAGAGTGATCGGAGCTCCGTAGTAGTGGAAGAAGCGGGAGGTTCATTTAGTTACCAAACAGCTGAGGATGAGATCGAATGATCTTGAAAACGTTTCAATTATAGAACAACAAGTAAGTGAAGTTTGAGTGTAAACATAGTGACTCATAAATTCAAACTTAAAGATATGCATTTCTTGTGTAGTAATATTTTGTCTATCTGTTACAGTTTATCAGTTATACAAAAGTTATTGGAAATATACATTTAATTTCTCATAATTAGGAAGCGGATTTATAGCCACTAAAAATGGGCAAAGTAGGCACTTAGATAGGCACTAAACATGTGCTAAGTAAACACTTAGAAATATACAATTTTAGTAAAATGGCTGTTAAAATGCACTATAAGAAAATGGAAATCATCGCAAGGTATGCTGCAACAAACTCGCTAAACGATACAATTTTGCGGTTCTCTAGGCGAAATAGTTCTACATTTATTCCAAATTTCATAAATGACTCTACAGCAAGTTAAAATACTAGACATTGTCGTATAATTACAATGCATATATATCCACTTCACTAAGTAACACCGTAATGTGCAGAAAGGTCTGGAGTAATTAACTATATCAAAAACAACAAAAACAGGGGTTTGGGTGGAGGGCTTAAGAGTGAAAATTGAAATATCAGAAGATTTTGTTAGATTTGTTTCAAATTTATACGATTTATTTTTTTGATCGGCCAAGAATTGAATAATACCAAGTTTCAGCTTTCTAGTTACAACAGTTTCTGAGGAATTAATAGTTTCTGTCTAAATTAGAGGCCATTTTCAAAATGTCCCACATATTGTAATTTTAAAAAATAATCTTTGGAGTTTCTGCACCAATTTTAACCTATTAATGACCTGTACCTATGTGAAATTTTTGTCTTTGCCACATCAACGAAGGGAAAAAATAATTATACCTATTTAGCAATTTTTATTTTCCTAAGCGTTTTCAGTAAGAGGTAAGCCTTTTCAATACAAATAACAAAATCACAACAAATGTAAATGGGTACCCTTAATATGCAGTTACCCTTACAGGCATGTTTAGAATTTCATACAGATTAATAGAAAACTGCATCCTGTGGAATATTTTGAAGTTAGGAAAATGTAGAAAAATTGAATCTGAGAAATCTGAGGTAAAAATTACGTAATAGTAGCTACGATACAGGTTTAGGGCTATTTAAATAGTCATGTGACGTTTTCTGTAGTACCACTACAAAAAATAAAACTTTATATTATTGAAGTATGCCTACATTAATTTTAAGACAAGAAAACTAAACTTGGGATTGTTGTAAGTTTTGGACCAATTTGCACAGATGTATCTCCTTAGTAGAAACGATTGTTGGATAAATAAGAAATTCAAAGGTTCACTGCAACAATCTTAATATCACTTAAAATGATGTCACGATGTGTCATAAAGTTACAAAGCAAAGAACAAAAGGTAATTAAAAAGTAAAGCTGCAGAATCCTAGTTTTTGTAATAAAACCCCTAAATGCCTCATTGTCGACTAAACACAAATAATACCAACCTGGCTTAACCCCCTTTTGTATATCCAATGTGCCGCAGTAAGACATTTCTCTTCCCCGATAAGTTCACGTTGAAACCAACAAATACAAAAGCTGTTGTCACAAATTCCAAGCAGAAGAAATTGGCTAAAAAGGCAGTTTTAGGCACTAACAAACAGAATAGGCACAAACGTATGAAATAGGCATTTATAGGCACTATAAAACTAAGAAATTAGGAAACGTGGTTATAACCTAAAATCCCACGTTTCTGAACAAAGGAATGAAGTAGACAAATAGGGCAAAATCCAACCCTAGTCATAATATATCTGAAACTTAGGTATAAAAATTAATACAGTTAGATACCTTTTTAAGGAACAGTTTTTCCATGTAAAGGTGAAACAGTTGTGGAAACGTAGAGTCAGACTGAAAAATTCAATGCCATAACCGGGATTTGAACCACGGATCTTCTGGTTTCCGTCCAGCCGCACTACCATTGTGCTACTATGGCCAACGTGCCGACATGACATTAAATTCTCCAACTGACTCGTATTTTCCCGGTAAACCACTTAGGAGTTCTCATAAACACATGAGACAACTACCTTAATGACAACTTACTATGCTGTAAGTACTCTAAGACCCGGGCTTTATAGTTCGGACCACTATTAGGTACAACTGACTCGTGTTTATCCCGGTAAACCACTAGGAGTTCTCATAAACACATGAGACAACTACCTTAATGACGGCTTACTATGCTGTAAGTACTTTAAGACCCGGGCTTTATAGTTCGGACCACTATTAGGTACAACTGACTCGTGTTTATCCCGGTAAACCACTAGGAGTTCTCATAAACACATGAGACAACTACCTTAATGACGACTTACTATGCTGTAAGTACTCTAAGATCCGGGCTTTATAGTTCGGACCACTATTAGGTACAACTGACTCATGTTTATCCCGGTAAACCACTAAGAGTTCTCATAAACACATGAGACAACTACCTTAATGACGACTTACTATGTTGTAAGTACTTTAAGGCCCGGGCTTTATAGTTCGGACCACTATTAGGTACAACTGACTCGTGTTTATCCCGGTAAACCACTAGGAGTTCTCATAAACACACGAGACAACTACCTTAATGACGACTTACTATGCTGTAAGTACTTTAAGGCCCGGGCTTTATAGTTCGGACCGCTATTAGGTGCAACTGACTCGTGTTTATCCCGGTAAACCACTAGGAGTTCTCATAAACACATGAGACAACTACCTTAATGACGACTTACTATGCTGTAAGTACTTTAAGACCCGGGCTTTATAGTTCGGACCACTATTAGGTACAACTGACTCGTGTTTATCCCGGTAAACCACTAGGAGTTCTCATAAACACATGAGACAACTACCTTAATGACGACTTACTATGCTGTAAGTACTTTAAAGCCCGGGCTTTATAGTTCGGACCACTATTAGGTACAACTGACTCGTGTTTATCCCGGTAAACCACTAGGAGTTCTCATAAACACATGAGACAACTACCTTAATGGTGACTTACTATGCTGTAAGTACTTTAAGGCCCGGGCTTTATAGTTCGGACCACTATTAGGTACAACTGACTCGTGTTTATCCCGGTAAACCACTAGGAGTTCTCATAAACACACGAGACAACTACCTTAATGACGACTTACTATGCTGTAAGTACTTTAAGGCCCGGGCTTTATAGTTCGGACCACTATTAGGTACAACTGACTCGTGTTTATCCCGGTAAACCACTAGGAGTTCTCATAAACACATGAGACAACTACCTTAATGACGACTTACTATGCTGTAAGTACTTTAAGGCCCGGGCTTTATAGTTCGGACCACTATTAGGTACAACTGACTCGTGTTTATCCCGGTAAACCACTAGGAGTTCTCATAAACACATGAGACAACTACCTTAATGACGACTTACTATGCTGTAAGTACTTTAAGGCCCGGGCTTTATAGTTCGGACCACTATTAGGTACAACTAACTCGTGTTTATCCCGGTAAACCACTAGGAGTTCTCATAAACACATGAGACAACTACCTTAATGACGACTTACTATGCTGTAAGTACTTTAAGGCCCGGGCTTTATAGTTCGGACCACTATTAGGTACAACTGACTCGTGTTTATCCCGGTAAACCACTAGGAGTTCTCATAAACACATGAGACAACTACCTTAATGACGACTTACTATGCTGTAAGTACTTTAGGGTCCGGGCTTTATGGTTCGGACCACTATTAGGTACAACTGACTCGTGTTTATCCCGGTAAACCACTAGGAGTTCTCATAAACACATGAGACAACTACCTTAATGGCGACTTACTATGCTGTAAGTACTTTAAGGTCTGGGCTTTATATAGTAAACCACTATTAGCCTACACACGGCCATTGTGAAAGAACAATTAATTTCCATGAAACAGTTGATTTTGTTTAAGCTCCAAACATAATTGTTATCTGTATTATTTTAAGTTTGCGTTAAAATTATTAAGAAAAATGTTATAAAGTGTTAAAATATTTATGTTGTGAACGAGAGGGTCAGTGAGTGTAAGAAAGGTACGATGTTATAGAGGAGGCTATGCATTTTTGAATATGCTTGGAGACGTTCGTTGCTAAGGCGACAAAAATTAGTAATCTTTCTCTCTGTATCAACGACTCCAAAAGGATAATACGAGGTTCAGTCAAATGAAAACCTTAAATTTATAATAACAAATCGAAATTTCGCGCCGTTATCCTGTAAGTTGGTAAGCGTTCTACAAACAGTGTGCAGAATGGCCTGTAGGTGGCAGCAGAACAGCGTTCTCTTATTCGGTTTTTGTGTAGTGATGCTGTGAAACCTATTGAAATTTCATCGACAAATGAAGGTTCAGTACGGTGATGCATGTTTGTCACAACAGCAAGTCTACGAATGGAGTAGGAAGTTCGCAAGTGGTGTGACTTCAGTGGAAGATGCTCCATGTCCAGGTCAGGTACAGCGAGTTGTGACTTCGCAGAATATTTGTAGCAGTTGAAGCCATAGTGAAGGAAAACCGCCGATTGACATTAAATGACATTGCAGCATGTTTACATATTAGTCATTGGTCAGAACACCACATTGTGCATGATGTGCTGCAGTTTCACAAAGTGTCTGCCACGGCAGCTGACTCCTGAAATGAGAGAACGACGTGTTGATGCTTGTGAAGAACTTCTTCGGCGCTTTGAACGGGAAGGTGATGGCTTCCTTGCAAGAATCGTTACTAGGGACGAAAACTGGGTTCACTTACACCAGCCGTAAACGAAGAGAGCGAGCAAGGAATGGCGCCATCCCTCATCATAAAACCAAAGATGTTTCGAACAGAACATCAACAGGAAAGGTTATGCTGACTCTCTTTTGGGACGAAAAAGACGTCATTTTGGAATATTACATGTCTAGAGGGATCACTGTCTCCAGTGCATCGTACACAGGTCTCCTAAAAATCATCTGCGGCCTGCAATCAAATCAAAGCAATGTGGATTGTTGTCAGCAGGTGTCCTTTTGCAACATGATAATGCAAGGCCCCACAGATGCAACAGTCACAGACCTGCATTTTGAGCATACTCACCAGACCTTGCCTCATTTGTTTGGACCACTCAAAGACGCAATGGGAGGAAAGAAGTTCCGTTCCGATAAAGAGGTACGCCACGCGGTGCATGAGTGGTTGTGTGGACGACCAAAATAATGTTTTCTAAAGGCGTTTGTAAACCTTGTAAGCGCTGGAGAACTTGCACTGAGCGTAGGGGAGATTATGTTGAAAAGTGATACAGCGTTGTACCACTTTTAAACAATAAATAATATTTAAAAATATATATTTAAGGTTTTCATTTGACTCACCTTCATATGTTTTTTATGTGCTAGTGAAAGGACCTGAAAAGTTGTATGTTAAATTGTGGTCATATTGTTATATTTAATTGAGAAATATTAATACTGGGTGAAATAAGAATCACTAGAATGATTATTTGTGAAACTGCTTCTCAAAATTCGCTTTAACTCGAGGCCACGACTCCGAGACAAAACTATTCCTACTTTGACTGGGAATTAGAAGACACGAAAGAAATTTAAATAGAAACAAATCGACTAATGTAATCAGATCTGTGAAAGATTGAACAGCGACCTCAGAAAATAGCATGATATTCATACAACGAAGGGTTTTTTTTTTTTTTTTTTTTTTTTTTTTTTTTTTTTTTTTTTTTTGTAATTTACGTCCTCCAACGTTTAGTCATATCGGACGATGAAATGTGTGAAATGATGCTCAAATGAATCCGGGGTCCATGGAGCTTAGAGTTACCCGACATTCGTCTATCAGGATAAGGGAAAACCCAGGAAAAACCTAATCTAGGTAACTCACCCTGACCGAGATTAGAACTCGGGACCTCTTGAAGGTGAGGCAGACTTGCTACCATCTACGCTACGGGGGCGTGCTTTTAAAATATTGGCCTCTTGTGTAATATTATATTGTCTTTGGGTGTTGATTTCTCAATTTTCTGAAGGTCATTTGTATTGTCTCTTCTTCTATTTTGAAAATATGCAGAAGGACGATCACATAGATCACATAATGATGAATGAGGCATTGAGAACAGAGGAGATATCACATGTATTTTACAACAAGTTATGTGCAAATAAGAAGGACTGCAAGTAAAGTCTGTCCAGTCAACGCGAGTGCAGTTGCCTCACAAAGGAAACTCACCCTACCGTCCACTAATGACCGTCATAAGTCTATCTCCACACTTCAGAAATAGAACACTGTCGTTAGAGGACCAATAGTAACCCTGATTTTCTCGAAGTGACAGTCACATGTTTACTCCTCGTGGAGTCTCAGTTGCCAAAGTTGCAACTTGCAGTTGATCTGTTTCATTACGTGCAGAAGTTCGTTGTGTCACGATGTGGAAACCGTGGAAGGGAAATGCAAATGAAGTAGTATTTTTTACCGAGTGGAGGAAAATTCCATTTATGGATTTCCACTGTGTTGGAGGGCACAGTGGGGTACGTGGGCTTCACCTCAAGGGTACGACTCTACTAAAAAACCTCCACTGGATTGGGAAGGAGAAATGTGCTGCGGTACCGCCTTAATCCCCCGCGCATTCCAGGAGATGATCATAGCTTTCTCGCATATCGATTCAGCAGAGGGTGGTTTCTGATGCAGGGATACAGGCTTGACATGAAGCCCAGCCTGATCCTTTTGATACTCATGAAATGAAGATGCCCTTCTTGTTCTGTTTCTAGTGGATGGGGTATCTGGTGTAATGGATGCAACAGGTATAACATTATTGGAGCATTCTGATAGCATATAGGAACAATTATTACTTGGTGTATTTGTTAAACTGCAGGATATACCTGATGTATCATGGGAGATGTGTTGGAGATGAAGATGATACTGTGTATTTGTGCTAACTGAGCTGTCTATTTTTCTATTTGGCAAACCTGTAAGCACAGTGTTTGGTCGGCCCCTGCGTAATGTGCTACGAGGACAAATTCGAGGAGAATTATTCTCAATGATATTTCGTACAAAGTCCTGTTCATTTGGAGACCTGCGTAATGTGCTATGAGGACAAATTCGAGGAGAATTATTCTCAATGATATTTCGTACAAAGTCCTGTTCATTTGGAGACCTGCGTAATGTGCTATGAGGACAAATTCGAGGAGAATTATTCTCAATGATATTTCGTACAAAGTCCTGTTCATTTGGAGACCTGCGTAATGTGCTATGAGGACAAATTCGAGGAGAATTATTCTCAATGATATTTCGTACAAAGTCCTGTTCATTTGGAGACCTGCGTAATGTGCTATGAGGACAAAATCGACGAGAATTATTCTCAATGATATTTCGTACAAAGTCCTGTTCATTTGGAGACCTGCGTAATGTGCTATGAGGACAAATTCGAGGAGAATTATTCTCAATGATATTTCGTACAAAGTCCTGTTCATTTGGAGACCTGCGTAATGTGCTATGAGGACAAATTCGAGGAGAATTATTCTCAATGATATTTCGTACAAAGTCCTGTTCATTTGGAGACCTGCGTAATGTGCTATGAGGACAAATTCGAGGAGAATTATTCTCAATGATATTTCGTACAAAGTCCTGTTCATTTGGAGACCTGCGTAATGTGCTATGAGGACAAATTCGAGGAGAATTATTCTCAATGATATTTCGTACAAAGTCCTGTTCATTTGGAGACCTGCGTAATGTGCTATGAGGACAAATTCGAGGAGAATTATTCTCAATGATATTTCGTACAAAGTCCTGTTCATTTGGAGACCTGCGTAATGTGCTATGAGGACAAATTCGAGGAGAATTATTCTCAATGATATTTCGTACAAAGTCCTGTTCATTTGGAGACCTGCGTAATGTGCTATGAGGACAAATTCGAGGAGAATTATTCTCAATGATATTTCGTACAAAGTCCTGTTCATTTGGAGACCTGCGTAATGTGCTATGAGGACAAATTCGAGGAGAATTATTCTCAATGATATTTCGTACAAAGTCCTGTTCATTTGGAGACCTGCGTAATGTGCTATGAGGACAAATTCGAGGAGAATTATTCTCAATGATATTTCGTACAAAGTCCTGTTCATTTGGAGACCTGCGTAATGTGCTATGAGGACAAATTCGAGGAGAATTATTCTCAATGATATTTCGCACAAAGTCCTGTTCATTTGGAGACCTGCGTAATGTGCTATGAGGACAAATTCGAGGAGAATTATTCTCAATGATATTTCGCACAAAGTCCTGTTCATTTGGAGACCTGCGTAATGTGCTATGAGGACAAATTCGAGGAGAATTATTCTCAATGATATTTCGTACAAAGTCCTGTTCATTTGGAGACCTGCGTAATGTGCTATGAGGACAAATTCGAGGAGAATTATTCTCAATGATATTTCGTACAAAGTCCTGTTCATTTGGAGACCTGCGTAATGTGCTATGAGGACAAATTCGAGGAGAATTATTCTCAATGATATTTCGTACAAAGTCCTGTTCATTTGGAGACCTGCGTAATGTGCTATGAGGAAAAATTCGAGGAGAATTATTCTCAATGATATTTCGTACAAAGTCCTGTTCATTTGGAGACCTGCGTAATGTGCTATGAGGACAAATTCGAGGAGAATTATTCTCAATGATATTTAGTACAAAGTCCTGTTCATTTGGAGACCTGCGTAATGTGCTATGAGGACAAATTCGAGGAGAATTATTCTCAATGATATTTCGTACAAAGTCCTGTTCATTTGGAGACCTGCGTAATGTGCTACGAGGACAAATTCGACGAGAATTATTCTCAATGATATTTCGCACAAAGTCCTGTCTATTTGGAGACTTCTTTATCAAAGGTTTTGCACTTTCTTTGGATCTGCGTCTAAGTGTTCCAATTTTTCTTGCACTGGGGGATCTAATCACCTTATGTTCTAGACTACGCCGAATTTTCAATTCCTTGCTCAAGCGTTTGGCAAGTTGGTCTGTTGCTGGATCTTCTAACTTTTCTGAAGTAGAGAATGTTCAGTCAAATGAACATAATCAAAGTAAAGACAATAGTGTGAATGATTTGGAAAATGTTGCTGGGCCGAGTTATGTTACTGGAGAAGTCTCACAAAGCAAAGTTATAACGGGAACTGTTTCTAATTCAAACTTTTGTTTTGAACACATATAAATATGTGCTAAAAATAATCTTGGTAAGGGGTCATGCAATGAACCTGATACATTCTGGGTATTCACATAAATACAGTAAGAAAAATTGTTACGAAAGGAATACCAAAGACGCCCATCAAGTGTGAAAACAAAAGGAAACGTTTCTCTAACATTTCGATTATTTTACATGCGATTTAATTCGCCGAGAAATTTATAGATTCTATGCAAAAGGGAGAACGCCCACCTTAGATGAATTGATTGCACATTTGGAAGAAATTTGTGATTTTCCTTATGGGCACTGCACTTTGTTTCAAATACCGCACTTTGAATAAGATAAGGGTTATTACAAAGTCTATATTGTAAAGTCTGTTTAGTTAACACATGTGCAGTTCGACCGCTGCCTTTGACGAACCCTTATAATCGTTTTACAACACAGACCGTCCTTCTCGCAGTCCTTTCTGCAAGGTTGCCACCTTTCTCGCTACGTCATGGGTATCGTACGAGGTTTCGTCTAAATAAATTATCTTATGTCCATTACTCTGAAGCTTCCTTAGTTATATATATCGGCAAGCTACAATTCTACTGGATTCCATAATAATCCTTATCTTATACAAAGTGCGGTATTTGAAACCCAGCTCCTTTAGGAGACCGCGCAAAGTGCAGTGTCCATAAGGAAAATCACAAATTTCTTGCAAATGTGCAACCAATTCATCTAAGGTGAGCGCTCTTCCTTTTACATAGGATTATAGGCGAATTAAATCGCAAGTGAAATTATCATATTCAAGAACAGCCTATTTTGCATTCTTCCAGAGTATAATCTCATATGGCATTTTACTCTGGGGAAGCAGCGGTTATATTTCTACTATCCTAATATTACAAAAAAAAAAAAAAAAAAAAAAATAATTCGTACCATCTCAAATTCAGATAAATTTGCACATTGTAAACCTCTATTTATAAAATTAAGAATTATGACAGTGATAAATGTATATATTTATAATACTCTCATCTATGTAAAAAGTAACTTAACCGACCAGCTATTCAGGCAGGATATTCATAATTATAATACTAGGTTTAATTATAAACTCAATATACCATATTATAGATTAACTAAAACCTCTAACAGCTTTGAAGTATTGGGCATTAAACTATATAATCAATTACCTTTAGAATTAACTGAATTATCAGGTAATACATTTAAATGCAAATTATATGAATGGTTAGTTTCCAAACCTTATTATTCAATATAGGAATACTTTAACAGGTGTAGTTAAACTTTGGCTTATGTCATGAAGTATTCTTATTTCCTCATTTTATTTTAAGTCTCTATATTTGTATATCTAATGTAAGTATTTTATTGATTTTTTTATCTTCACTCTATTACAACTGTATTAATTTGTACTCTATTTTTGACTTTGTCTATTGCTGTAATAAGCTTAATGACAATAAATCATTATCCAAACGTTAGAGAATTGTTTCCTTTGGTTTTCACACTTGATCGGCGTCTTTGGTATTCCTTTCGTCACAATTTTTCTTACTGTATTTCTGAGAATACCCAGAATTTATCAGGTTCATTACCAAGATTATTTTTCAGCGCATATTTATATGTGTTCAAAACAAGCGCTTGAATTTGCTTATAAACAGTTACTCTTATAACTTTGTTTTTTGAGGCTTCTCCAGTAACATAACTCGTTCCAGCAACATTTTCCAATTCATTTACACTATTGTCTTCACTTTGATTATTTTCACTTGACTGAAAGTTATGTACTACCTCATTTGCATTTCCCTCCCACGGTCTCCACATCGTGACACACAACGAACTTCTGCACGTAATGAAGCAGATCAACTGGAAGTTGGAACTTTGACAACTGAGACTCCACGTGGAGTAAACACGCGACTGTCATTTCCAGAAAACCAGGTTACCATTGGTCCTCAAAGACAGTGTTCCATTTCTGAAGTGTGTGAGGCAACTGCGCTCGCGTAGACTAGACAGACTTTACGGGCAGAAGTGTAGTAACATGCTCGAAAAGGACCAGGACAATTACACACTATAACAAAGACTGAAATGGTAAAATAACCGAATGTTCCTACTTGATGGTACATTTCTCTATTACTTACTATATGTAATATAACGAGGGTTTTGTAAAGAATATTTGATGCATTACACCTTATAAGGGTGATCTGTATTTGTCTACCACGTATGTATAGAAGGTGGAGGAAGTATAACATTCCATCCGAAAGGTACATGTACAGATTTCAAGATACATGTTGCGGTTCCTAAATATTTAAGAAACTAACCTTGTTTCTCTACTTATTAAACAGAGGAAATGTTATATATCACTCGTGCCAAAGTATATGAAAGATTACGATACTAATGTGGTAAGCACGTGAGGCGCCTGCGCCGAGATTCCGTTATGTGCTTACTTTATGTGTACTGCACTATATGTATTTATACCAATCTAAATTTTAGTAATTAATATATTAGCTGAAATACAATTGAATAAGTGTTAGATTTTAGAACGTTTTTTTTATTTTATTTTATTTTATCCATCGATCAGCAATTATGCTTTACAGATGTTTGTTATAAGATACATAGGAGCAGGACACAGAACAATGGAGGTAGCCATGAAAGACTCCTCTAACTAAATATGAAGGATAACTGTAACACAATTGAGAACTTAAAGTCTGATGGTAGTAATCACGTGTCTGAGTCGTCTGTGCTGGAGACGTCACTCAGGAGAAGATCTTGGGGCAGTCTGCGCTTCAGGCGAGCTGGCTGGCGAGTGCGAGCACCGAGACGGTAGGTAACAGCTCCAGGGACCTCCTGAAGATGGTAAAAGAATGGACGTGACAGGCGTCGCATGTATTGGTGAACGGGTAGAAGACCAAACTCATGATGTAGTTGTTGGTTTCGGATGAACCATGGAGCGTTTGTAACTGTACGAAGCACCCTGTTTTGTAGTACCTGCAGTCGGCGGAGATTAGTCTTACAGGTACCAACCCAGACTGGAGCTGCATAGGTAAAAATGGGACGGACTAGAGATGTGTAAAGAAGCAGGGAGAATTCATAACCAAGTGAAGTGCGCCTGTTGAGTAAAGGGTACAGTTTTGATAGCCGGGCAAACACAAGCGTAACAGACCGACAGATGTGGGCGTTCCAAGTAAGTCGAGTGTCCAGTAACACCCCAAGGTATTTCACTGGCACATTGCTTGGTAACCATGAGAGCGGTTCCCCCAGCAGCTGCAGTGAAGGAGGATCCCTATAAGGTCGTAAAGAGAAGATCTTAACCTCTGTCTTGTTAGTATTGAGGGAAATGCGCCAGTGAGAGAACCAATGAGCTAATTGATCTAGGGCAATTTGCAGTTTCTGAATGGCATGAAGGATAGTGGCGTGAGAATAATAGAGAGCAGTATCATCTGCATATAAAGCCGTACAAACTGGAGCTATATCAGGAAGATCATAAGTGAATATATTAAAGAGGAGTGGTGCAAGTACTGAACCTTGAGGTACACCTGCTAAAATAGGCCATCGGGTGGATGTGAAGCCAGCAATGCGCACTACAAAGGTTCTATTGGTGAGAAAACTTGCTATGATTTGTATCAGATAATAAGGAAGACCAATGCGATATGCTTTAAGTAGTAGTCCATTGTGCCACACCTTGTCGAATGCCTGGGCGATATCTAGGAATGCTGCTACGGTGTGTTGCCTGTTTTCGAAACCTTGAATAATAGACTGCGTGATTCTGAGCAATTGGTGAGTGGTAGCATGCTTCGGGCGAAAGCCAAACTGAAAAGACGGAATTATCTGATTAGGGATCAAAAAATGAGAAATACGTTGATGAATAATCTTTTTAAAAAGCTTAGAAAGTGTAGGTAATAAGCTGATTGGTCTGCAACTTGTGGGAAGATTTTTTGGCTTGTTGGGCTTGTGGAAGACTATAATTTCCGCATGTTTCCATGTAGATGGAAAATGACCAATGCGCAGAGCAGCATTGAAGATTGATGATAGATAAGCTAGGGCATTTTAGAACGTGCTTCACCTATTTGTGTTGCTATGGAGATAAAATAAATGGTCTTAATCATGCGCTAGGTCCATGGAAATTGCCTACAAGGCCTTAGTGCGGCCGGTTATGGAGTATGGAGTAGCATGCTGGGACCCGTATAGAGCTAACCAAATCGATCCATTAGAAAAAATACAGAAGAGGGCAATAAAATTCATAAAAAGAGGCAAGTATTTTGGGCCTATAAAAGGAGATGAGACTAAATGGAAGGAATTAAGAATTAGGCGTAAAAAACATAGGTTGGTAGCATTATTCAAAGCTAATGCTAGTGTAAAGGCATGGGTGGACGTTAGTGTAAGGTTAGATAATCCGGATTATTATGGACGAAACGATCATATGTATAAAATTAAGGGTAGAAGATACAGAACCGACGTAGGAAAATTTTCTTTTGTTAATAGAACCATTGAAGAATGGAATGAATTGCCTGAAGCAGTCTTTCAGGGCTGTCCCCTGTCGCTGAAGAAATTCAGAAAAAATCTAAATGGTTTATAGTTTAACTTTTAAATTATAATGGTATATAATATGTAAATAGAGAAGTAATTAGATATGTTTTAAGTGACTAAAGTTAAAATAATATCATGTTTGTATTGTTTATTCTGTTATTGTTGTAAATCTAGTATTTGTAATTTGATCTGTATTCTTAACTCTGCCACCGGGTAGTACCCAATTGCAGTCAATACATACATACATACATACATACATACATACATACATACATACATACATACATACATACATACATACATACATACATACATACATACATACATACATACATACATACATACATACATACATACATACATACATACATACATACATACATACATACATACATACATACATACATACATACATACATACATACATACATACATACATACATACATACATACATACATACATACATACATACATACATACATACATACATACATACATACATACATACATACATACATACATACATACATACATACATACATACATACATACATACATACATACATACATACATACATACATACATACATACATACATACATACATACATACATACATACATACATACATACATACATACATACATACATACATACATACATACATACATACATACATACATACATACATACATACATACATACATACATACATACATACATACATACATACATACATACATACATACATACATACATACATACATACATACATACATACATACATACATACATACATACATACATACATACATACATACATACATACATACATACATACATACATACATACATACATACATACATACATACATACATACATACATACATACATGTCGCTATATTATATTTGTTAAAAGAGTAAAACGAATTTGTCAGAGAGTTTAATTCTGGTTATGGAGAACGTTTTAGATGATGTATGCAGTGGCGATGAAATAGAAGAAGCGTGGAAGGCTGAATGTCATTAATTAATACCAAAATGAAGTTTGTTAACAAGATTTTGTACTGTGGGAACGGTGGAGAGAGCAGGACCGTCCAAGTTTAGAAGTAAAGAGCAAGAGTGGCGATGGTGCAATTGAATTCAATAATTGTACAAATTGTAATAGCACAATCAATATTTCAAAATAAATGTATTTACTTACCGTACAAATGCTTTCGCTCATTTTCTAAAGAACTCAGATTTCTTTTGTTTCCATAGGAACTACATAGCAGGCGGGAATGTCAACTTACGATGTATAGCAACAGTAACGGTAAGTATGGGATATTGTGACTCTGTGGCTTCGTAGAATTAAAGGGCCAAGTTGCAGCAATTCAAAATGCTCTTTATTTGTACAAAAGTGAATCGAGAATATATTGACACATTGCTTCACTCACACTGTTTATTCACAGGACATGTTTCAAGAGCTCTCGCTCCTATCCTCAGCTGATACTCGACTAGTGCAAGTTGTGATCTTGATGTCCAAAAAAATGAACAACAAACTCACTTTTGGTATCTACAGGAAACCGACACACACAGGTAATTACATTAAGAACAACAGTTTCAACCCAAAACAACACCAACATGCCATTTTCAACAGTTTAATCTTTCGGATGATCAACTTCCCACTAAACAGAGAAGATTATCAAGAAGAATACCTACACATAAAAAAGTAGCTATATCCAACGGTTTCAACCCAAATTTAGTGGACAAAACAGTTAACAGACTCAACAAAGCTAAGAAAATAAAAGAAACCACCACCCTAGAACCTACAGGAGAAAAAGAGAAAAAACTTTTTAAAAAATTCACCTTCCACCCATCAGCCTATAACAAATTCCAAAAAATCTTCTCATTACACAACATAACTCTTGCACCTCAAAATAGGTTTAATATCAGAAATTTGTTAAAAGGCCCTCCCAAAAATTCAGTCACTACCAAAGAAAAACCAGGAATCTATGAGATCAAATGTGAAACTTGCCTTAAAATTTATATAGGAAAAACAAAAAGAAATATTAACATCAGGACTAAAGAACATCTAAGAAACATTAAAAATGGTGAAACAGAAAAATCAGCAGTGACTTTTCATTTTTTGAATACTAGACATGACATCAACTTGGAAACATCTCTAATAAAATATGTTAATCACCCCATAGACTTTCCGAATTGGAAAAAGTCTTCTTTAACAAAAATCGTCATAGAGTCATTAATTTTGAAACTCCACCACCGGACATCTTTGACAAGTACATCACGCCATCTATTGACAATACGGAGAAAGAGGAAACCACTACAACTTGCACTAATTGAGTATCAGCTGATGATGGGAGCGAGCGCTCTTGAAACATGTCCTGTGAATAAACAGTGTGAGTGAAGCAATGTGTCAATATCTTCTCGATTCACTTTTGTACTAATTTGTGCTTCACTGTCCCTACGCTTCTTTCAAGTTTATACTTTGCTCTTTATTTCCATAGAAACACACTTTGGTCAACCCTTACAGCAGTAGAATTACGTAAGATACAGGTGTATTATTTTATCTTGAGAGAAATCATGCGCGGTAGGGGTGAGTAGCAACTGTGGTGGGGATAGTGCACCTATCGCCACAATACGTCACACGCGTAAGATTACGACAGGAGAGTGCAATGCACAAGCTGTCTAAAAACAAATATCGCTCTCGAAGCCAGTATTGTAGCTCTTATAAACCAAGTTGTAATTCTTATTGTGGTAGTAATCTCCACGCTTTTGTTGGATCTTAAATAGTACATAGGCATTTGGAACAAAACCCTCCAGCAGGCATGATAAACAACTGTCGGCCTTTCGACATCGCTGCAGAGTCCCTGTAACGAGTTTCACTCTGGCAATATGGTCTAGTATGTGCTGTGTTGATATGTTTCATCCATATAAACTATATAAACTTCGCTGCGATATCTTTGAATATTTCGTAAATACTTGAGCGTTTTTGCCCGTATGGTACGATGTTCCATTACAATAACTCTGCCGCGCTGGGTTTTATTCCATATAAATCCTATCTTCTTAATGTTCAGACACTTCTTCGGAAGTCAGTAGAATTTTGAAGCTTCATAAGCACTTTCTTCAGAGTTATTTTTTTTTGTGTGTGTTTTAAAAATTATTAATAGTTCGCCTAACTACTTCTGAATTAAAACATCCAAATTAGATTTTGTGCATGTTCTTAATCTTTCTTTACTGGGCATAGAGAAGGACGTTGTTGCACTACCACCAATGTCTTTTATTTCCTTAATAACTCACCCAAACTGCTTTCAGACACAACTGTTGTCTCAGATGTCCTTTCCCAGATTTTTATAGCAGGCCAAGGCCATTGTTCCTTTCTTATACACCTATAGACATTGGTTATTACTTCTCATGTTTTTAAATATGGCACCTTATTTCCTAATGTGCGGCTAGGAGGCGTCATTTCTAATGCTCTCTTGGAACCAGAAGACACGCACATTTTGAAACAAGCTGTAGTAGCTCTGCACGTGTTTACTTGCTCGCAACTGATACACAACTGACCTGCCCTCCCCTCCAGTTGTAACTGTTCTGAAATGGAATCGTCCAGATACCACTGCACATCACTCTGCTTCTGTCAAGATACAGTAATGCATCTGTACACAATTACAGTCTTCAAGGTCGTCTGCCACATCCACAAACAAAGAGTTCATTTTCAAAACACAGCTGAACGAGTCCATTTATGACTGTTTACTCAACTAACCGCGGCTTCCTTTTATACGTCCATTCAAGGTTCCAAAAGTTTGTGGAATGTTTTGGCACAATCAAGACGGTACTAGACGAAAGACGAACCTTCCAGTCATTTATCTTCATCGGTTTCAGCAAGCCGCACTGTCTCTTTGTGCACATCGGCCGCTCTATTGCCAGTACAAATTTAAACAAGTGTATAATTAAAATGAATTATGTTTTGAACTGTATGTCATGCTGGCTTAAAGCGAACAAATTATCTGTGAATCTAGACAAAAAGTGGTCAAATTTATAACCTGTCGTACATCACATACTGAAATAGAAATCGGGATTAATGATATGTTATTAGAAGAAATTGACAGCATAAAATTTCTGGGCCTTCAAGTGGACAGATGTTTAGATTGGAAAGCTCACATAAATTATATCTTACCTAAACTCAGCTCTGCCTGTTATGCTATCCGAGAGCTGGTTAATGTGAGTTCTATTGACACACTTAAATTAGTATATTATGCATACTTTAACTCTGTTATGGAATATGGAATATTATTTTGGGGCAACTCAGTAGAAAATAAAAAAATATTTCTTATGTAAAAGAAGGTTATAAGAATCATTACTAACACCCACAGCAGATGCTCCTGTAAAGATCTTTTTACAAGATTGAAGATATTAACGCTTCCTTGCATGTATATATTCTCGATCCTAAAATTCTTTGTATGCAATCGTGCCTTATTTGCAACAAATAATGTAATTCACAAAATAAACACTAGACAAAAGTATAATATCCATTATCCCAGTGCTAAACTTTCTTGCTTCCAGAAAGGTGTGTATTATGAAACTATCAAAATATTTGGCGCACTTCCTAATGTTCTTAAAGAATGAATTGATAATTTCGGTGCTTTTAAAAAAAGCTGTTAGAGAGTACCTTTGCTCAAAATATTTTTATTCTGTACAAGATTATCTGAATGACAAATTATCCTGATAATGCTTCTGTAGCTCTGTACGTAGTAACTAACTGTTCAAATGACAAATCATTACTAATAAATCTTTGATGCATGTCGAAAGTTTATTTTTAATCTATATGTATTTAATAAATAACAAGAATGGTATCCATTGCAAAAAGGTTGAGACGTACTGGCATAAGCCAAGTGAAAGCTGAATTAAAAAGTGTTTGATTTTGTATCATATATAATTATCCCTGCTTTGTTTTCCATATGTTGTTCATATTGCCTGTGTACTATAATATATGTCTTATGTTAACTTTTGTATATATATACGCTATTAAACTTTACACCTCTAGACATGTTCAATGTTCACAGCCTTTTCTGGCTACAAGTGAACCTACTGAACGCAAATCAATCTAATATAATCTATTGCAATAATGCGATCGGCGACAATATTAATTACATAGTACAAGAAAATAATTTTGGGACTTGTTGAATTAAAAGAGCTATTGGACAGATGGACCCTAACCAGCATGGTTATGTCAGCAATTGTGGTAATTACAGAAGTCGTACGGGCCGGAGTTTTGTAGCGTGGCTACACTGCAGGGTTCAGGACGATTGATTGCTGTGATTATGTTGTCAGGTGGTGTCCCTAATGGCCCTTATCGTGCCAGTCACTCATTGCCATTGTAACTAACGTCATTGTGTAATTGACCATTGACGTGTTACCTTCTCTGTCCCCCTCATATACCTTTGTGTACTTCGTGAAAACTTGCGTTTTATTGACTTTCTTATTTGTCTGTTTGGTAAACATTTGGTAATGAAACTAACTTCTTAAAGCTTACAGATACGTCTTAAACGTTTAAAGTGAAGTACATTGATAAAAGCTAAAGCAGTTTAAAGAATACTCTCTACAAGAGTGAGCAAGTATTAAGGGTTATTCACAATGAAAGGTTAGCGCATATGCAACATAAGCCCAAACGCTAAAGACCACCTAATTTAATGAGCGCCATTCATAATGTAAACGCAAACGTTAACGGAAAATCATTTCGCAGATGCAACGCAAATTCTTGCAAACTCCAAGATTCTACGAGGGCCGTTTTTTTTTTCAACCTCCGATAGGCTATAAATAAAACACAGGTTCATATAAAACAATAATTGTATTACCAAAAGAATAGTACACTTATGGTTACTTTTCGACATAATCACCGAAGAGATTGAGACATTTGTCATATCTGTGGACAAGCTTTTCAATTCCCTCTTCAAAGAAAGTTGCTGCCAGTGAAATCAAGTAGTCCTTGACGTTCGTTTGAAGGTCCTCATTGGTTTGAAATCGCTTCCCACCAAGCCACGTCTTCAGTTGAGGAAAAAGGTGAAAGTCACTGGGTGCTAAGTCAGGACTGTACGGCGGATGATCGAAAATGTCCCATCTAAATTGGTCGAGAAGCGGTTGAGTTGCTGCCGCAGTGTGTGGACGGGCATTATCGTGGATCAGAACAACTCCAGCAGTCAGCCTTCCTCTTCGTTTGTTCTGAATGGCTCTACGTAAACGTCGTAAAGTTTCACAATAAACAGCTGAAGTTATTGTGGTTCCGGGCTGCATAAACTCCACAAGCAACACACCTTGTTGATCCCAAAACACAGTAGCCATGGTCTTTCTGTTGTTGAATGTTTGAATTTCTTTGGTTTGTTTGGTGAATTTGAATGCATCCATTGTTGTGATTGCCGTTTCGTTTCCGGTGTGTCGTATTGAACCCAAGTTTCATCCCCAGTCACGATTGATTTCAAAACGTTGTCTCCTTCATCGTGATAACGCTCAAGGAACTCCAAAGCTGATGACATTCGTCGAGTTTTGGGTTGTCAGTCAACATTTTTGGGACCCAACGTGCACAAAGTTTTTTGTAGCCTAATCTTTCAGTAACAATCAAGTACAAAACAGACCTTGAAACTTCTTGAAACTCCGTAGACAAAGCAGTGATGGTGAATCTGCGGTTTTCTTTAACCATTCTGTCAACTCGTTGAACAAGGTCATCTGAAACGACAGATTTGCGTCCTTGACCCCCTTCATCATGCACATCATTACGACCATCTTTAAACTTTCGACACCATTCACGAACAACACCATCACTCATGAAGTTTTCGCCATACACACGACTCATCCTCCGATGGATTTCTGCAGCACCATGGCCTTCAGCCTGTAGAAAACGAATTACACTTCGCAATTCGCACTTGGCGGGAGCATCAATAATGGCGGCCATGTTTACGTGGCTGTAGCACAACGCCGACTGACGACTGAATGTCAACAATGGCGGAGTGTGTAGTGCGAGAGCTGCGCAGTCACCGTAGCGCATACCCGCTTTCTGCTGCCCGCGTAGCGTCGGCATGGAGCGATCGGAGGTTGAAAAAAAAAACAGCCCTCGTATATAAATCCACCAATCAGGGTCTAGATAATATTGCTAGTCCAGTAAAGTCATGTAGTACTCGATCTCGCAATGGTCGGAGCAGTGTCTTCGACACAGGCTGCTAAAATCTTGAAAGCCAATATGCTTGGAGCTATCCGGTGCGCGTTGAATTGTATAGGACCCTGAACTCCTCGCGTGGTGTTGTAAACACCAGCGCATTGGACGGTGTGTCCAATGAGGAGATTCAGGAAAACTTGGCGGAACAATGTGTGACAAGTGTATATCGAGTACACCGCAAAGAAAGAGGTGAACTAGTGCCCACTCGTACCCTGTTTCTTACCTTTGATCGGGTAGATCTCTCGCAAATGATTAAGGCGGGGTATGAAGCTATTGAGGTGAGGCAGTATATACCCAATCTACTGAGGTGTTATAAATGCCAGCGCTTTGGCCACACGAGTGATTTATGTAATGCAGTTGTTACTTGCGTTGACTGTGAGAAAGTCAAACATGATAATGCTTGTACTTGACCTGTAACATGAGTTAACTGCAGTGCTAATCATTCATCAAACTCCAGGGAATGCCCGCGTTTTATGGAGGAAAAGGTAGTCCAAGAGATCCGGGTAAGAGAGAGGGTGTCCTTCGTGGAAGCCCGGAAACTCTTGCGTATTCTTCAGTCTTCTGTCCCTAGGACCGTTACTTATAGTGCAGTTGCAGCTAAGCCGGTACCTAGACGTAAGCGATATAAACGTTGTTGTTGTACTTTACATCCTCCAACGTTAAGTCATATCGGACGCTGAGTGGAATGGGTGAAATGATGCTCAAATGAGTCCGGGGTCCATGGAGCTTAGAGTTACCCGACATTTGTCTTTCATGATAAGGGAAAACCCCGGAAAAATCCTTATCCAGGTAACCCACCCTGACCGAGATTCAAACTCGGGACCTCTTGAACGTGAGGCAAACATGCTACCACCACGCTACCGAGGCGGGCAGCGATATAAACGGGGCAGTATTATCTGAAAGATCAATTAAACCCAGATCACAGCTAAAGCAACAAACACCAACACGAACAACAGTGAGCGCGCCGACCAAGTCCAGTCTAAAGAAGAACGTTGCAGCTAAGTCACCGCATAAAGCATCTACCTCAAGAACACGTGTACCAGTAATATATAGGTAATGCATCGCCCAGAAAGTTCAAGACTTCGTATGAAATAACTGACCTCCTCAGGAAGATTAAGAAGCGAAAAAGTCCACGATCATCTCCTCCGACATCTTCTGAGGAATCATCTGGAGAGGACTCAGATCGGCGGCTCTCATCTTAGCCGATCGCAGTTTTTAATCGTCCTCCTCCATTGAGGATGTGGAACAGGAAAATCCTGTCCTCACTGCCCAAATGATAGTGAGTATAGGGCAGGAAAGACCTGCTGAAAGTGCTAGTCCAGCACCTAAGAAAAGAAACAAATTGATTTGACCACCACTGGGCAGGTAGTTGTGTTGACATGTTAATATTGAAAACGGTTTTTGTATGTCTTTTGATATTTTATGACTAATTATAATCTTTATTGGTCTTTTTCCATCTGGGCGTATTTATTTTATTGTCTTTTGTTTTGATTCTTTTTTTTGAGTGTTTATCTCGGCTCCCCATATGGGAGGGGATACGTCCCCTTCAGCTGCCGTGGTGCGAGCGCTGCGGACCTTTAGCACTCGTGGTACCTCTGACGTTACTAGAGGAACCTCGGGCCGAACATTCGAGCCGCTCTCTGAATGGGAGTTGTTTGGATTGGGTTGAACTCGGGGGGGGGGTAGTGGTTCCCGATACCCGTGGGAGATCGAGTACGTCTCCGGACGGAGTTGAGGGAAGACATATATTCCCGCGTACTAGCCAACATAGCTAGTAGAAGGTGTGCTAGATCACCAGGTGGCCTCACCGAGGTCATATCTGTACCCTTCCTCTTTGGGGTTGGCTCGCGTAAGTGCCGCATCCACCTCCATCACTGCCCTCACTGCCAAAACGACAGTGAGGAAAAGGCAGGAAAACCCTGCCCAGCCCCAAAGAAAGGGAACAAACTGATTCGACCACCACTGGACAGGTGTTGACATGTTAATATTGAAAACGGTTTTTTATGCCTTTTGATATTTTATGGCTAATTATAGTCTTTATTGGTCTTTTTCCATTTGGAATTATTTATTTTATTGTCATTTTGTTTTGATTCTTTTTTCCTTTTTTGAGTATTTATCTCGGCTACTGCCATGATTTGGTTTTTCTAAAGGCGCTGACGACCACGCCAAATCATCATTATCATCATTATCAACATCATCAATCAGGAAAGAGTGGGAAATGACTACGTTTGATGAAAAGCTTAGGTATTGCATTGTATCAGAGCCGTATCGTAAGACAACGCGGATAAATCTTATAAAGACGTAGCTTTCACGAATAACATCTGCACATCAATTGCACTTGAAATAGGAGCAAATAATAGCAATACAGGAATGTAACTGCATATGTTCTTTGATGTTTATGTATACTTAACCTAAATGTTGTACTCGTTTTCTTATGCTTTGTTTCCACAACGTGTTGCTGTACACAGAAATAATGTTCAACATTTTATTTCGGATGTTCAAATGTTTTTTATGAATATACAAATTAGCTTTAAGCATATATTTATATTGACATATCCAAGAGGGTGTCGCAAAGTTTTAATTATCACCCTTTAAACATGTGATAGAGGCGTTTTGTTGATATGTGCTTGTTTGTTCTTCTCTACGCAGTCTTCATCCAGATTTACACATTCTTCCAGCGTTTTTTGACCTTCCGAATACCTTGATTGTAGTAGTCTGCAGAATTCGCTTTAAACCACTCTTCCACTTCGTTAATGACGTCATTTATGTTGTCAAATCTGTGACTACGCAACGGATTCTTCATTCCGGAACAAGAAAAAGTCACTTGGTACGAGATCGGGCGAATTAGGCGGATGCTGTATAGTCTCAAAGCCACATTCACTTGTTTTGTCAACTACAACTAGAGATGATTGAGCAGGTGCATTGTCAAACAGAAGACGAACAACTTTGGAGAGCATACTTCACACACACACACACACACACACACACACACACACACACACACACGACTGGACATTCAAGATGTGAATGTCAGACCTTCGGTGTCAAGTCAGATCAGGGCTAGGCCCTCTACTGGCAGTGGAGTGTTTTGTAAGGAAGGATAATGTGCTCGTAACTTCTCGTAACTTGTCCAGAAGATTGCAGTAGTATCTGACAGTGATGGTTTGACCCTTGGCAAGATAATCTGTAAGGATGACTCCACGACAGTCCCAGAAAACTGAAAGCACGACCTCCCCAGCTGACTTTTGCACCTTTGTCGTTTTGAGAGGGGGGAATCGGCATGTTTCCATGTCGTGCTCATGGCTTTTGTCTCTGGATCATACTGATATATTCAGGATTCATAAATGGTTACCAGACGATCAAAAAAGCATCTTCATTCTGTTCCAACAGTATCAACGTCTGTCTTGAAAGGTCACGCTGTGTTTGCTTTTGTAAAGGGGATACCAAACGTGGAACCCATCGTGCAGACATCTTAGACAAGTGCAGTTCGTCCACACACATAACTAAGATGTGTCTCATTCATGATCATTTGGATCGTTGCTCGTCTGTCTTCCAGTATTAAACACTCCACTTTCTTCACTGTGACAGCTGACGATCTACCAGCTCTTGGCTCATCTGTCAGGGACATGTGAACAGTTTGAAAATTCCTTTTCCACCTCACAATAGTGTCATACGATGGGCAATCATTTCCATAAACAGCCGTCAGCTCATCATGGATTTCCCGGACAGTTTCAAATACAGGAACTTGATCACATTATGAACATCAATTTTCTCCATCTTACAGCTCAGTCACTTCTGGCACTCACAAAAGCACTCAAATCACTGAAACTACCAACATTATGTCCCGAGGAATCAATGTTAACGCTGAAAAAGTTTCATCACTCTAGCATAAAAACTATCGGGGGATAATTAAAAGTGTAAGCTATCCCCTCGTATTTATATTGGAACAAAAGTCTGACTACATTACTTTTCGTCTTGCTTTAGCGGGCCAACTGGTGTAATACGATATCAAATTGTGCAGGAGCTATGTAGCTATGGAACTGTACTGAATCATCATCTCTCATTTATCAAAATAAATTATGAAAGTCTCCTTGATTCAGGGAATGAACCTACCATCTACACCAAGACTACCGTTATCTTTACAAATGTAGTACACCGAGTAAATGTAGCTACTGTTGTTTGAACATGCACGAAAGTTACTTCATGACAAGGAGCCATTTTAAATCATCTAACTTTTGATTGGCTATACTTACGCTTCCATTTTTCCATTATGAATGTCTTTCTACGTTTATGCTTACAACATACGCTTGCCTCCCTCCGTTAATGTTTGCGAATGACCCTTTACCTAATTTTAATTTACTTTATACTCGGGCTCAAAACAGTTATGTGAGTTACGGACATGAACTTACTTTTAACTTTAGTAAAGTGTGAACCTTATGGCAAGATTTTCTTCACATTTTGCCTTTTTCTAGTCATAATAAACTATTTTTCAAAGAAACAATTGATTTCTCCCACTGTAAAAGGAACGGCAAAACTTTCTAATAAATTAACAGACCAACTCTAAATATGATTGGAGTTTACACTTATTTTCACTCTAGCTTAGGGTTATTACCTCAATAGCGCTGATACCTCGGCCTCAATGCCCCGTGATATCTAAGAGTGTTGATATAAACCTTCCACAGCAATTCCATATCTCTTATTGCCTCACAAGCATGCCCGAATTATTGATGCACTTTAACTCTTCCAACGTTAAGTCATATCAGACGATCAATAAAATGATGTTCAAATGAGTACACGATACATAGAGCTTACAGTTACCAGACATTCATCTTACAGGATAAGAGAAAAGCTCCAACGTTAAGTCATATCGGACGATGATTGAAATGATGTTCAAATGAGTACAGGGTACATAGAGCTTAGAGTTACCAGACATTCATCTTTCATGATAAGAGAAAGCCTCCAACGTTAACTCATATTGGACGATGAGTGAAATGATGTTCAAATGCGTACAGGGTACATAGAGCTTACAGTTACCAGACATTCATCTTTCAGGATAAGAGAAAACCTCCAACGTTAAGTCATATCGGACGATGAGTGAAATGATGTTCAAATGCGTACAGGGTACATAGAGCTTACAGTTACCAGACATTCGTCTTTCAGGATAAGAGAAAACCTCCAACCTTAAATCATATTGGACGATGGATGAAGTGATGTTCAAATGAGTACAGGGTACACAGAGCTTAGTGTTACCAGAAATTCATCTTTCAGGATAAGAGAAAACCTCCAACGTTAAGTCATATCGGACGATGAATGAAATGATGTTCAAATGAGTACAGTGTACATAGAGCTTAGAGTTACCAGACATTCATCTTTCATGATAAGAGAAAGCCTCCAACGTTAACTCATATTGGACGATGAGTGAAATGATGTTCAAATGCGTACAGGGTACATAGAGCTTACAGTTACCAGACATTCATCTTTCAGGATAAGAGAAAACCTCCAACGTTAAGTCATATCGGACGATGAGTGAAATGATGTTCAAATGCGTACAGGGTACATAGAGCTTACAGTTACCAGACATTCGTCTTTCAGGATAAGAGAAAACCTCCAACCTTAAATCATATTGGACGATGGATGAAGTGATGTTCAAATGAGTACAGGGTACACAGAGCTTAGTGTTACCAGAAATTCATCTTTCAGGATAAGAGAAAACCTCCAACGTTAAGTCATATCGGACGATGAATGAAATGATGTTCAAATGAGTACAGTGTACATAGAGCTTAGAGTTACCAGACATTCATCTTTCATGATAAGAGAAAGCCTCCAACGTTAAGTCATATTGGACAATGAGTGAAATGATGTTCAAATGAGTACAGGGTACATAGAGCTTACAGTTACCAGACATTCATCTTACAGGATAAGAGAATACCTCCAACGTTAAGTCACATCGGACGATGAATGAAATGATGTTCAAATGAGTACAGGGTACATAGAGCTTAGAGTTACCAGACATTCATCTTTCAGGATAAGAGAAAACCTCCAACGTTAAGTCATATCGGACGATGAATGAAATGATGTTCAAATGAGTACAGGGTATATAGAGCTTACAGTTACCAGACATTCATCTTTCAGGATAAGAGAAAACCTCCAACGTTAAGTCATATCGGACGATGAATGAAATGATGTTCAAATGAGTACAGGGTACATAGAGCTTAAAGTTACCAGACATTCATCTTTCAGGATAAGAGAAAACCTCCAACGTTAAGTCATATCGGACGATGAATGAAATAATGTTCAAATGAGTACAGGGTACATAGAGCTTAGAGTTACCAGACATTCATCTTTCAGGATAAGAGAAAACCTCCAACGTTAAGTCATATCGGACGATGAATGAAATGATGTTCAAATGAGTACAGGGTACATAGAGCTTAGGGTTACCAGACATTCATCTTTCAGGATAAGAGAAAACCTCCAACGTTAAGTCATATCGGACGGTGAATGAAATCATGTTTAAATGAGTACAGGGTACATAGAGCTTAGAGTTACCAGACATTCATCTTTCAGGATAAGAGAAAACCTCCAACGTTAAGTCATATCGGACGATGAATGAAATGATGTTCAAATGAGTACAGGGTACATAGAGCTTACAGTTACCAGACATTCATCTTTCAGGATAAGAGAAAACCTCCAACATTATCATATCGGAAGATGAATGAAATGGTGTTAAAATGAGTACAGGGCACATAGAGCTTAAAGTTACCAGACATTCATCTTTCATGATAAGAGAAAGCCTCCAAAGTTAAGTCATATCAGACGATGAGTGAAATGATGTTCAAATGAGTACAGGGTACATAGAGCTTAATGTTACCAGACATTCATCTTTCAGGATAAGAGAAAACCTCCAACGTTAAGTCATATCGGACGATGGATGAAATCTTGTTCAAATGAGTACATGATACATAGAGCTTAGAGTTACCAGACACTCATCATTCAGGATAAGAGAAAACCTCCAACGTTAAGTCATATCAGACGATGAATGAAATGATGTTCAAATGAGTACAGGGTACATAGAGCTTAGGGTTACCAGACATTCATCTTTCAGGATAAGAGAAAACCTCCAACGTTAAGTCATATCGGACGATGAATGAAATGATGTTCAAATGAGTACAGGGTACATAGAGCTTACAGTTACCAGACATTCATCTTTCAGGATAAGAGAAAACCTCCAACGTTATGTCATATCAGACGATGAATGAAATGATGTTCAAATGAGTACAGGGTACATAGAGCTTAGAGTTACCAGACATTCATCTTTCAGGATAAGAGAAAACCTCCAACGTTAAGTCATATCGGACGATAAATGAAATGATGTACAAATGAGTATAGGGTACATAGAGCTTAGAGTTACCAGACATTCATCTTTCAGGATAAGAGAAAACCTCCAACGTTAAGTCATATCGGACATGAATAAAATGATGTTCAAATGAGTACATGATACATAGAGCTTAGAGTTACGAGACATTCATCTTTCACGATAAGGGAAAACCTCCAACGTTAAGTCATATCGGACGGTGAATGAAATCATGTTTAAATGAGTACAGGGTACATAGAGCTTACAGTTACCAGACATTCATCTTTCAGGATAAGAGAAAACCTCCAACATTATCATATCGGAAGATGAATGAAATGGTGTTAAAATGAGTACAGGGCACATAGAGCTTAAAGTTACCAGACATTCATCTTTCATGATAAGAGAAAGCCTCCAAAGTTAAGTCATATCAGACGATGAGTGAAATGATGTTCAAATGAGTACAGGGTACATAGAGCTTAATGTTACCAGACATTCATCTTTCAGGATAAGAGAAAACCTCCAACGTTAAGTCATATCGGACGATGGATGAAATCTTGTTCAAATGAGTACATGATACATAGAGCTTAGAGTTACCAGACACTCATCATTCAGGATAAGAGAAAACCTCCAACGTTAAGTCATATCAGACGATGAATGAAATGATGTTCAAATGAGTACAGGGTACATAGAGCTTAGGGTTACCAGACATTCATCTTTCAGGATAAGAGAAAACCTCCAACGTTAAGTCATATCGGACGATGAATGAAATGATGTTCAAATGAGTACAGGGTACATAGAGCTTACAGTTACCAGACATTCATCTTTCAGGATAAGAGAAAACCTCCAACGTTATGTCATATCAGACGATGAATGAAATGATGTTCAAATGAGTACAGGGTACATAGAGCTTAGAGTTACCAGACATTCATCTTTCAGGATAAGAGAAAACCTCCAACGTTAAGTCATATCGGACGATAAATGAAATGATGTACAAATGAGTATAGGGTACATAGAGCTTAGAGTTACCAGACATTCATCTTTCAGGATAAGAGAAAACCTCCAACGTTAAGTCATATCGGACATGAATAAAATGATGTTCAAATGAGTACATGATACATAGAGCTTAGAGTTACGAGACATTCATCTTTCACGATAAGGGAAAACCTCCAACGTTAAGTCATATCGGACGGTGAATGAAATCATGTTTAAATGAGTACAGGGTACATAGAGCTTACAGTTACCAGACATTCATCTTTCAGGATAAGAGAAAACCTCCAACATTATCATATCGGAAGATGAATGAAATGGTGTTAAAATGAGTACAGGGCACATAGAGCTTAAAGTTACCAGACATTCATCTTTCATGATAAGAGAAAGCCTCCAAAGTTAAGTCATATTGGACGATGAGTGAAATGATGTTCAAATGAGTACAGGGTACATAGAGCTTACAGTTACCAGACATTCATCTTTCAGGATAAGAGAAAACCTCCAACGTTATCATATCGGAAGATGAATGAAATGGTGTTAAAATGAGTACAGGGCACATAGAGCTTAAAGTTACCAGACATTCATCTTTCATGATAAGAGAAAGCCTCCAAAGTTAAGTCATATCAGACGATGAGTGAAATGATGTTCAAATGAGTACAGGGTACATAGAGCTTAATGTTACCAGACATTCATCTTTCAGGATAAGAGAAAACCTCCAACGTTAAGTCATATCGGACGATGGATGAAATCTTGTTCAAATGAGTACATGATACATAGAGCTTAGAGTTACCAGACACTCATCATTCAGGATAAGAGAAAACCTCCAACGTTAAGTCATATCAGACGATGAATGAAATGATGTTCAAATGAGTACAGGGTACATAGAGCTTAGGGTTACCAGACATTCATCTTTCAGGATAAGAGAAAACCTCCAACGTTAAGTCATATCGGACGATGAATGAAATGATGTTCAAATGAGTACAGGGTACATAGAGCTTACAGTTACCAGACATTCATCTTTCAGGATAAGAGAAAACCTCCAACGTTATGTCATATCAGACGATGAATGAAATGATGTTCAAATGAGTACAGGGTACATAGAGCTTAGAGTTACCAGACATTCATCTTTCAGGATAAGAGAAAACCTCCAACGTTAAGTCATATCGGACGATAAATGAAATGATGTACAAATGAGTATAGGGTACATAGAGCTTAGAGTTACCAGACATTCATCTTTCAGGATAAGAGAAAACCTCCAACGTTAAGTCATATCGGACATGAATAAAATGATGTTCAAATGAGTACATGATACATAGAGCTTAGAGTTACGAGACATTCATCTTTCACGATAAGGGAAAACCTCCAACGTTAAGTCATATCGGACGGTGAATGAAATCATGTTTAAATGAGTACAGGGTACATAGAGCTTACAGTTACCAGACATTCATCTTTCAGGATAAGAGAAAACCTCCAACATTATCATATCGGAAGATGAATGAAATGGTGTTAAAATGAGTACAGGGCACATAGAGCTTAAAGTTACCAGACATTCATCTTTCATGATAAGAGAAAGCCTCCAAAGTTAAGTCATATTGGACGATGAGTGAAATGATGTTCAAATGAGTACAGGGTACATAGAGCTTACAGTTACCAGACATTCATCTTTCAGGATAAGAGAAAACCTCCAACGTTATCATATCGGAAGATGAATGAAATGGTGTTAAAATGAGTACAGGGCACATAGAGCTTAAAGTTACCAGACATTCATCTTTCATGATAAGAGAAAGCCTCCAAAGTTAAGTCATATCAGACGATGAGTGAAATGATGTTCAAATGAGTACAGGGTACATAGAGCTTAATGTTACCAGACATTCATCTTTCAGGATAAGAGAAAACCTCCAACGTTAAGTCATATCGGACGATGGATGAAATCTTGTTCAAATGAGTACATGATACATAGAGCTTAGAGTTACCAGACACTCATCATTCAGGATAAGAGAAAACCTCCAACGTTAAGTCATATCAGACGATGAATGAAATGATGTTCAAATGAGTACAGGGTACATAGAGCTTAGGGTTACCAGACATTCATCTTTCAGGATAAGAGAAAACCTCCAACGTTAAGTCATATCGGACGATGAATGAAATGATGTTCAAATGAGTACAGGGTACATAGAGCTTACAGTTACCAGACATTCATCTTTCAGGATAAGAGAAAACCTCCAACGTTATGTCATATCAGACGATGAATGAAATGATGTTCAAATGAGTACAGGGTACATAGAGCTTAGAGTTACCAGACATTCATCTTTCAGGATAAGAGAAAACCTCCAACGTTAAGTCATATCGGACGATAAATGAAATGATGTACAAATGAGTATAGGGTACATAGAGCTTAGAGTTACCAGACATTCATCTTTCAGGATAAGAGAAAACCTCCAACGTTAAGTCATATCGGACGATAAATGAAATGATGTTCAAATGAGTACAGGGTACATAGAGCTTAGAGTTACCAGACATTCATCTTTCAGGATAAGAGAAAACCTCTAACGTTAAGTCATATCGGACGATAAATGAAATGATGTACAAATGAGTACAGGGTACATAGCGCTTAGAGTTACCAGACATTCATCTTTCAGGATAAGAGAAAACCTCCAACGTTAAGTCATATCGGACGATGAATGAAATGATGTACAAATGAGTACAGGGTACATAGCGCTTAGAGTTACCAGACATTCATCTCTCAGGATAAGAGAAAACCTCTAACGTTAAGTCATATCGGACGATAAATGAAATGATGTACAAATGAGTACAGGGTACATAGACCTCAGAGTTACCAGACATTCACCTTTCAGGATAAGAGAAAACCTCCAACGTTAAGTCATATCGGACGATGAATGAAATTATGTTCTAATGAGTACAAGGTACATAGAGCTTAGAGTTACCAGACATTCATCTTTCAGGATAAGAGGAAACCTCCAACGTTAAGTCATATCGGACAATGTATGAAATTATGTTCAAATGAGTACAGGGTACATAGAGCTTAGAGTTATCAGTCCTTCATCTTTGAGGATAAGAGAAAACCTCCAACGTTCTGTCATATCGGACGATGAACCTGACCGAATTTATTCGAATTAGGTACTTTTACATTGTTAGAGAAGGACTTTGATAGACTTTGACCGACCAATGAATGTAACTATTCTTTGAGTTTCACGATCGGCGTCCATTTGAGGTAAAGCTGCGGTCGAAAACTGGGAATTACTTCTGATATTTACACCAAATCTTGTTGAGCATCATCAGAGGACCATGTGTATAAGTCCGGAAGAAGTATTACTTCAAGAGAATGACGTAGACCCCGTTGTCTAAATAAAACGTACCAAACATTCAACGTAAACAAAGATATTGCATTTACCAAAACAAATGAAGATCATACATCACAAGATGACTACTAATATCAACATGTCCAGTGAACAATCTATCGAGTTGATAGTTTTTGTAAGCGAGTATCGGTGTGTTAAATTAAGTATCGGTTCCGAATATGGAGAGATAGTTATACCGCCGTATTACTAATTCTAGTGGCTATCGTTTAAAATCTACAGGATGAAAACAGGCAGCGGAGGAATGACGGTATCTGTTACTATTTTAAAATGTTATTGTGGTTATTTATAGAAGAGCTTTAGTTGATGTTGGTGACATTGCCGCATAATGAACAAAACACGAGATGAGAAGAGAGTTGGCTGTTATTTGCATATCCAGATCACTGTTTACAGAGGGTCAACTTTGCGGAAATGTAAACAAATCGTGCCGTAATTCATTTCATACACATGAAAATACGTGACTGGTGCAAATAATGTAAAATGGATGTTGCTTGTTTAACGACAGCACTTGCAGAAATACTAGGAGCACATACATTCATATGTTTTATATTAAATAACAAAAAACTGAATGTAGCACATTAAAATATTTGCTCTTCTGTTTCTTTGTTCTGTAGCTCGGTGCTATATATGATTCATATTTCAAAATTTAAAGTAGTTAAGTATAGAAGTGTGGAGTTGTGTAAAATTGTGATCAAATGAAATGAATGGGCAGGGAATTTATAGAAGTGTAGAGAAAGTAATGAGATTGCTCATTTTCCATTTTCTCGATATCTCTGAGTGAGGTTCGAACTGCAGATGGAGACACGTTCTTTTGGGAAGTAGGTATATGATCCTATTCCCTCATATGGTAAATGGCAACATAATTTAATTTAAACAATGTGAAGATGTAGGCTGTTGGACAAAGCATGTTCTGACAAAATTGTATTAAGGGAAAGTGCTCATCAATCATGAACGAAAGGAGAACTTGAGCCAACTATGTGGATCCTTGTATGTACTTCAGAGAGAAGGAGCTGTTAAAGGGACCATGGGCATGTACGTCCTTACCATTTACTAACAATATACCGAAATAGGATGCCAAATTCTTTATACATTTTAAAACTGTTATAATTTTTAACATTCATACTACATATTTAACTATTTACAGAAAATTTGGTAACCAGGTTTCATTGGAAATATACGATTAGAGACTATTTGAATCCTGAAACATATTTCGCTAAACAATCTGTTACGTATATTCACATTTCTCTATTCTTGTATGAACTATTGTTGCAAACCTTTGTTCGCTTCTACTTCATGTTAATGAAGACGGACATCTTTAGAGTTATTTTATAAAACGAGGGTTGGAAATAAATAAGTAGCAATATATAAATATTTAGCGAAGCATTTATTGAACAATCCTGAGAGTGCTACAGGCCTTCAAAGTACGAGGGCTGTTCAAAAAAGAATGATCATTATTTTTTACGGTCATGAATGTTCGCACTAAAATTCTGTTGGCTTAATGTGAAACAAACACGCCGTAGTAGTTTCACTGTTGTTACTGCTGGTTCCCGCCTGTAAGAAACAGTCAAGTTCAGACATGTTCAGTAACACCTACCGCTGCAATGGAGGTAACAGATGAGGAACAATATGCGGCTTTGAAATTCTGCTTTCGTCTCAACAAATCTTCAGTTGAGGCCTATACAATGTTACAGGAGACCTATGGCCTTCCCTACAGCACAGCTCGAAGGTGGTTTAAAATGTTTAAAGCAGAGAGACAATCAATTTCAAAGAAAGGTGGACCCGGTGCTGCAGTTACTGCTCTTACGGAAGAAAACATCAACACGGCTGCTTCCATTGTGAGAGAGGATCCACGAATTACCTTAAGATCACTTTCTGAAATACTGAACATTTCATTGGGTGCCACCCACACGTGTGTGACAGAAACATTACACATGAGACGTGTTTGTGCGCGATGGGTTCTAAGACTGTTGATTCCCGAAAAAAAGGACATTTGCATGCAGGTCTGCAGGTAGTTAAAGTTGATGTTAGAGGAAGATCGGCAGTTTCTTTCAAACGTAATCACTGCTGATGAAACTTGGCTACATCATTTTGAACCTGACAGCAAACAGTAAAGCTCAGTGTGCAAATCTCCTTCATCACCAACCTCCTAAAAAGCAAAAGTGGTTGCTTCTGCTGGGAAAGTTATGGTCACCTCATTCTTTGATATTCATAGAATGGTTTGTCAGCATGTTGTACCTGCACACACATCAGTAACTGGACAATACTACAGGGATGTCCTGAAAACATTGCAAGTCCATATCAGGCGCAAAGACCACATTTCCGCGAAGCAGGCTGGATGCTGCACCACGATAATGCGCGGCCGTATATTGTCAATGTTGTTGCTAAATATCTTGCAAAAATCAACGTGAAGTGCATCCCTGTCCGGATTTAGCCCCATGTGACTTTTTTCTATTCCCTAACTTGAAGAAACGCCTTCGTGGGAGACAGTATCCATCATCAGAAGCAGTGGTGAAGGCTGCGGAGGCGATTTTGAAGGATCTCTCAAAAATGGTTTCCAGCATGTCTTTGAAGACTGGCAGAAACGCTGGGACAAGTGCATCGCATTCAGGGGAGACTAATTTTAGAGGGACCATCACAATTATGAGGATGAGTAAAGGTACATGTCAAAAGAAAAAGAAATCTTGGGATCATTCTTTATTGAACAGATCCCGTAATTCCTTGCAGCATGTTGCACCCGTTGCCTGATGTGGGGAAGTCGCAAGAGAGCGGCCTAGTGCTTGAAGTATGGCATCTCTGCTGCGGAAACGCATTCGTCTGAGAGGTTCCTTGAGTTTCGGGAACAGTTGAAAGTCACAGGGAGTCAAGCGGTAGGTGCTGCTCTGATATCGGGCTTTTGCACCCCAGAGGTTAGAATTATAGTGAGTTTGACCTATAGTTAATGTTTTTAACAGCTGGTCGCCATGTGGTGAAATACACGAAATAGCGAAAATGTCGGAAATACACAAATATTGAAAGATTCAAACAATAAGGAATATCTGAGATATGATTAACTTCGGGAAAGAAATCGGAAAAGCGCGTTTTATACAAAAGTAATTCAGAATGAAGAGCACTTTGAGAACATTCTTAGGAAATACAAGATAAACATTAACTCGTTAAAATATCTCAAATAATTTAAAATAATTTATGTACTTTGACTGTGTAAAGTGGAACATAGAAAATATAAACAAGTATCATAAAAAACTACTTTTACTACTATTTCTTGAAAAGTTAGTCGACTTAAACTGTAACTTTGGTATTTTGGAGTTTCTTCTTCTTCACACACACACACACACACACACACACACACACACACACACACACACACACACACACACACACACACACACACACACACACACACACACACACACACACACACACAGACACACCCACACACACACAAGGTGCTGTTCGATATGTGTGTACGTAGAGTAGATATTGTAGCTCCGGTGTTAAGGGATACTACAACTATCGCTCCAGTTTCCACTACCTCTCTTATACCTAAAGTCAAATGTGTTATCAAATTATATTTGCAGTCGATTATCTGGATTAATATGAACGCAGCGGTAACAAACATGACAGTTGATGGTGATAAAACACAAGCGCTGAGAAATAAACTGTTTTATATATGTTTCACAAGGTAATCCAGACATTGAGTGATTAAATAAACGTCTGTATATACTCGGGCCGGCGTCGTGTACAGTCTAAAACAAACTGATGGAGAAATATAATGTGAAGTACGTGCTGTCGGAGTAAGTTATATCCTGTTTCCATATCTCGTTACTAATGTAATACAAGGATATGAACTTATCAAATCTCTTGAACATAATAGACGATCATGATACATGGATTAAAAGTAGCATTTTGTTCTGCTATTCTACGTTCAAAATAAAGAAAAAAACATTTCTAACACACGTACTTAATGTATTTTATCCAATACTTACTTGTATAGTTGTAAATTAGTGCTCAATAGAAGATTCCGGGCTGTAAGGCCGTGGTTCATTGGATTTATTCATCTCTCTCCCAGATGTTTCGCTTACATCGGTGATGCTTGCCGCAGTTGTACGCCAAACGTCTGGGAGAGAAATGAAATCCAATGGACCACGGCCTTACAGACCGGAATCTTCTATTAAACAAGACGCCGGCCGTGAAAGCCTACGTTTGTTAATTGTACATTAATAATACAAGGGTAGGTCAAAAAGTAATGCCTCCTATTTTTTTCTCTTTTAATTGCCAAGAAAATTGACTCCAATTTACATAGCTTGAAAACTACAACATTGACGATTAATTTGTCACTATTCAATATAATCTCCGTCCTTTTCCACAGTTTTGGTCCGACTTTTAACTAGGACATGTATTCCAGTGTGCTAAAACACACGGTCTTGCTTCCTAAGCCATTGACGCACGGACGTTTTCACTGCTTCTTCATCTTCAAAATGAATCCCACGATGAGCTTCCTTTAGTGACCCGAACAGATGAAAGTCTGATGGTGCCAGGTCAGGGCTGTAAGACTTGCCATCCCAATTTCTCAATGTCTGCAGTGGTGTAACGCCTGGTGTGTGTTCTTGCATTGTGATGCAAAAGAACATCCGTCATAGTTTTTGTTGGGCGAACTCGGCGAAGACGTGCTTTCAGATTTTTGAGAGTTCTGACGTATTGGACAGAATTTATTGTGAATCCCTACTCCAAAAACACAATCAGAAGCACACCCTCTGCATCCCAAAACACTGTCGCCATAACTTTCCCCGCCAACCACTGAGTTTTGAATTTTTTTTTATTCGGTGACGTTGTGTGATGCCATTCCATTGACTGCCTCTTTGATTCAGGTTCAAGAAAATGAAGCCACGTTTCGTCTCCAGTAACCATTTCCTTTTCCAGAAGCTCCTCTCCCTCCAAATTGAAGCGCTGCAACTGTTTGGAGGCTTTTGTTTTCCTTGTTTCTTTGTTTTGGGCGGTTAACATTCTTGGTACCCAACGAAGAAACAACTTTTGAGTAACCCAGTTGTTGCATAATCGTCATCACAGTGCCTTTACTGAGGGAGGTAATGTGACACAATTCACCTGTTGCTACACTGCGATCACCACGAGTGATGTCATGGACTCGCTGAATGTTGCATGGAGTCACCGCCGTTTCGCTTTTCATCTGGCAATAGTGTTTGCCCTACAGCGGGACGACAACTAGACCAGCAGCCCAGACTTAATGGTACCAAAACAGGTGATCCGAGCCCCAAAGGTCGCTACAGTTTTCTTGGATAGAACCTTTACCCGACAGTCCAGGACAACGAACTCGCTCCCCTACAGCGGAATGGCAACGAGCCCAACAGCCGAGCCCTAATGGTAAAAAGGCAGGCGATCCGAGCCCCAAAAATATCTACAGTTTACTTGGATAGAGACTTCCCCCGACACGCCAGGAAAACGAACTCGCTCCCCTACAGTTGGACGACAACGAACCCAGCAGCCGAGATCTAATAGTCCCAGGCAGGTGATCCGAGCTTCAAAGGTCCCTACAGTTTACTTGGATAGAGACTTCCCCCGACAGGTAAGGACAACGAACTCGCTCCCCTACGGCGGGACGGCAACGAGCCCAGCAGTCAAGCCCTAAGGGTAACAAGGCAGGAGATCCGAGCCCCAAAGGTCCATACAGTTAACTTGGGTAGAGACTTCCTTCGACAGGCCAGGACAAAGAACTCGCTCCCCTACAGCGGGATGACAACGAGACCAGCAGCCGAGCCCTAATGGTAACAAGGCAGGAGATCCGAGCCCCAAAGGTCCCTACAGTTTACTTGGATAGAGACTTCCCCCGACAGGCCACGACAACGAACTCGCTCCCCTACGGCGGGACGGCAACGAGCCCAGCAGTCAAGCCCTAATGGTAACAAGGCAGGCGATCCGAGCCCCAAAGGTCCATACAGTTCACTTGGATAGAGACTTCCCCCGACAGGCCACGACAACGAACTCGCTCCCCTACGGCGGGACGGCAACGAGCCCAGCAGTCAAGCCCTAATGGTAACAAGGCAGGAGATCCGAGCCCCAAAGGTCCATACAGTTAACTTGGGTAGAGACTTCCTTCGACAGGCCAGGACAAAGAACTCGCTCCCCTACAGCGGGACGACAACGAACTCGCTCCCCTACGGCGGGACGGCAACGAGCCCAGCAGTCAAGCCCTAATGGTAACAAGGCAGGAGATCCGAGCCCCAAAGGTCCATACAGTTAACTTGGGTAGAGACTTCCTTCGACAGGCCAGGACAAAGAACTCGCTCCCCTACAGCGGGATGACAACGAGACCAGCAGCCGAGCCCTAATGGTAACAAGGCAGGAGATCCGAGCCCCAAAGGTCCCTACAGTTTACTTGGATAGAGACTTCCCCCGACAGGCCATGACAACGAACTCGCTCCCCTACGGCGGGACGGCAACGAGCCCAGCAGTCAAGCCCTAATGGTAACAAGGCAGGAGATCCGAGCCCCAAAGGTCCATACAGTTAACTTGGGTAGAGACTTCCTTCGACAGGCCAGGACAAAGAACTCGCTCCCCTACAGCGGGACGACAACGAACTCGCTCCCCTACGGCGGGACGGCAACGAGCCCAGCAGTCAAGCCCTAATGGTAACAAGGCAGGAGATCCGAGCCCCAAAGGTCCATACAGTTAACTTGGGTAGAGACTTCCTTCGACAGGCCAGGAAAACGAACTCACTCCCCTACAGTTGGACGACAACGAGACCAGCAGCCGAGCCCTAATGGTACCAAGGCAGGAGATCCGAGCCCCAAAGATCTCTACATTTTACTTGGATAGAGATTTCCTCGACAGGTCAGGACAGAGAACTCGCTCCCCTAAAGTGAGACGGCAACGAGCCCAGCAGCCGGGCTCTAATGGTACCAAGGTAAGCGATCCGAGCCCTAAGGTCCCTACAGTTTACTTGGATAGAGACTTCCTTCGACAGGCCAGGAATACGAACTCACTCCCTTACAGCGATATGGCAACCAGCATAGCAGCCGAGCTCTAATGGTGCCAAGGCTGACGATCCGAGCCCCAAGGGTTCCTACAGATTACTTGGATAGAGACTTCCCCCAACAGACCAGGACAAGGAACTCGCTCCCCTACAGTGGGAGAGCAACCAGACTCTAGCCGACCCCTATTGGTACCAGGGCAGACGATCCGAGCCCCAAAGTTCCCTACAGTTTACTTGGATAGAGACTTCCCCCGACAGGCCAGGACAATGAACTCACTCCCCTATTGCGGGACGGCAATGAGCACAGCAGCCGAGCCCTAATGGTACACAGGCAGATGATCCGATTCCCATAGGTTTCTACAATTTACTTGGATAGAAACCTCCCGTGACAGCTTAGGAGAACGAACTCGCTCACCTACGGCGGGACGACAACAAGCCCAGCAGCCGAGCCCTAATGGTACCAAGGCAGGTGATACGAGCCCCAAAGTTCTCTACAGTTTACTTGGATAGAGAATTCCCCCAACACTCCAGGACATCAAACTCGCTCCCCTACAGCGGGACGGCAACGAGCAAAGTAGCAGAGCCCTAATGGTACCAGGGCAGTCGATCCGAGATCCAAAGGTCTCTATAGTTTACTTGGATAGAGACTCCCCCAACAGGCAACGCACTAGCTCCCCTACAGCGTAACGGCAACCAAACCAGCATCCGAGCTCTAATGGTACCAAGGCAGGCGATCCGAGGCCCAAAGTTCCCTACAGTTTACTTATATAGAAACTTCCCCCGACAGTCCAGGACAACGAACTCGCTCACCTAGTGCGGGATGGCAACGAGACCTCCAGTCGAGCCCTAATAGTAACAAGGTTGATTATCCGAGCCCTAAAGGTCCCTACAGTTTACTTGGATAGAGATTTCCTTCGACAGTCCAGGACCACGAACTCGCTCACGTACAGCGGGACGGCAACAAGATCTGCAGCCGAGCCCTAATGGTACCAAGACAGGTGATCCGAGGCACAGAGGTCCCTACAGTTTACTTGGATAGAGACTTCCCCTGACAGGTAAGGACAACGAACTCGCTCCCCTACAGCGGGACGGCAACTAGACCTGCAGCCGTGCCCTAATGGTACCAAGGCAGGTGATCCGAGGCACAGAGGTCCCTACAGTTTACTTGGATGGAGACTTCTCCCGACAGATCAGGACAACGAACTCGCTTCCCTACAGCGGGACAGCAACGAGACTTGCAGCCGAGCCTTAATGGTACCAAGGCAGGTGATCCGAGCCCCAGAGGTCCCTACAATTTACTTGGATGAAGAATTCTCCCGACAGATCAGGACAACGAACTCGCTCCCCTACAGCGGGATGGCAACGAGACTTGCAGCCGAGCCCTAATGGTACCAAGGCAGGTGATCCGAGCCCCAAGGGTCGCTACAGTTTACTTGGATAGAGACTTCTCCACACAGATCAGGACAACGAACTCACTCCCCTACAGCGGGACGGCAACGAGCCCAGCAGCCGAGCCATAATGGTACCAAGGCAGGTGATCCGAGCTCCAAATGTTCCTACAGTTTACTTGGATAGAGACTTCCCCCGACAGGCCAGGACAACGAACTCGCTCCCCTACAGCGGGACGGCAACGAGCGCAGCAGCCGAGCCCTAATGGTACCAAGGCAGGTGATGCGAGCCCCAAAGATCTCTACACTTTACTTGGATAGAGACTTTCCCCGACAGGTCAGGACAGAGAACTCGCTCCCCTAAAGTGAGACGGCAACGAGCCCAGCAGCCGAGCTCTAATGGTACCAAGGTAGGCGAGCCGAGCCCTAAGGTCCCTACAGTTTACTTGGATAGACACTTCCCCCAACAGGCCAGAACAACGCACTCGCTCCCCTACAGCGGACGGCACCCAGACCAGCATCCGAGCCCTAATGGTACGAAGGCAGGCGATCCGAGCCCCAAAGTTCTCTACATTTTACTTGGATAGAGGCTTCCCCTAACAGTCCAGGACTACGAACTCGCTCACCCAGAGCGGTACGGCAACGAGAGCTGCAGTCAAGTCCTAATGATACCAAGGAAGGCGATCCGAGCCCCAAAGTTCTCTACAGTTTACTTGGATAGACACTTCCCCCGACAGGCCATGACAACGAACTCACTCCCCTACAGCGGGACAGCAACGAGCCTAGCAGCCGAGCCCTAATGGTACCTAGGCAGGCGATCCGAGCCCCAAAGGTTCCTACAGTGTACTCGGATAGAGACTTCCCCCGACAGGCCAGGACAACTAACTCGCTCCCCTACAGCGGGACGACAACAAGCCCCGCAGCCGAGGTCTAATGGTACCAAGGCAGGTGATCCGAGTCACAAAGGTCTCAACAGTTTACTTGGATAGAGACTTCCTCCGACAGGTCAGGACAACGAACTGGCTCCCCTACAGCGGGACGGCAACGAGCCTAGCAGACGAGCCCTAATGGTACCAAGGCAGGTGATCCGAGCCCCAAAGGTCCATACAGTTAACTTGGGTAGAGACTTCCTTCGACAGGCCAGGACAAAGAACTCGCTCCCCTACAGCGGGATGACAACGAGACCAGCAGCCGAGCCCTAATGGTAATAAGGCAGGAGATCCGAGCCCCAAAGGTCCCTACAGTTTACTTGGATAGAGACTTCCCCCGACAGGCCACGACAACGAACTCGCTCCCTTACGGCGGGACGGCAACGAGCCCAGCAGTCAAGCCCTAATGGTAACAAGGCAGGCGATCCGAGCCCCAAAGGTCCATACAGTTCACTTGGATAGAGACTTCCCCCGACAGGCCACGACAACGAACTCGCTCCCCTACGGCGGGACGGCAACGAGCCCAGCAGTCAAGCCCTAATGGTAACAAGGCAGGAGATCCGAGCCCCAAAGGTCCATACAGTTAACTTGGGTAGAGACTTCCTTCGACAGGCCAGGACAAAGAACTCGCTCCCCTACGGCGGGACGGCAACGAGCCCAGCAGTCAAGCCCTAATGGTAACAAGGCAGGAGATCCGAGCCCCAAAGGTCCATACAGTTAACTTGGGTAGAGACTTCCTTCGACAGGCCAGGACAAAGAACTCGCTCCCCTACAGCGGGACGACAACGAACTCGCTCCCCTACGGCGGGACGGCAACGAGCCCAGCAGTCAAGCCCTAATGGTAACAAGGCAGGAGATCCGAGCCCTAAAGGTCCATACAGTTAACTTGGGTAGAGACTTCCTTCGACAGGCCAGGACAAAGAACTCGCTCCCCTACAGCGGGATGACAACGAGACCAGCAGCCGAGCCCTAATGGTAACAAGGCAGGAGATCCGAGCCCCAAAGGTCCCTACAGTTTACTTGGATAGAGACTTCCCCCGACAGGCCATGACAACGAACTCGCTCCCCTACGGCGGGACGGCAACGAGCCCAGCAGTCAAGCCCTAATGGTAACAAGGCAGGAGATCCGAGCCCCAAAGGGCCATACAGTTAACTTGGGTAGAGACTTCCTTCGACAGGCCAGGACAAAGAACTCGCTCCCCTACGGCGGGACGGCAACGAGCCCAGCAGTCAAGCCCTAATGGTAACAAGGCAGGAGATCCGAGCCCCAAAGGTCCATACAGTTAACTTGGGTAGAGACTTCCTTCGACAGGCCAGGACAAAGAACTCGCTCCCCTACAGCGGGACGACAACGAACTCGCTCCCCTACGGCGGGACGGCAACGAGCCCAGCAGTCAAGCCCTAATGGTAACAAGGCAGGAGATCCGAGCCCCAAAGGTCCATACAGTTAACTTGGGTAGAGACTTCCTTCGACAGGCCAGGACAAAGAACTCGCTCCCGTACAGCGGGACGACAACGAGACCAGCAGCCGAGACCTAATGGTACCAAGGCAGGAGATCCGAGCCCCAAAGATCTCTACAGTTTACTTGGATAGAGATTTCCTCGGCAGGTCAGGACAGAGAACTCGCTCCCCTAAAGTGAGACGGCAACGAGCCCAGCAGCCGAGCCCTAATGGTACCAAGGCAGGTGATACGAGATTCAAAGATCTCTACAGTTTACTTGGATAGAGACTTCCCCCGACAGGCCAGGACAAAGAACTCGCTCCCCTCCAGCGGGACGACAACGAGACCTGCAGCCGAGCCCTAATGGTACGAATGCAGGTGACCCGAGCCCCAAAGGTCCCTACAGTTTACTTGGATAGAGATTTCCTCGGCAGGTCAGGACAGAGAACTCGCTCCCCTAAAGTGAGACGGCAACGAGCCCAGCAGCCGAGCCCTAATGGTACCAAGGCAGGTGATACGAGCTTCAAAGGTCTCTACAGTTTACTTGGATAGAGACTTCCCCCGACAGGCCAGGACAAAGAACTCGCTCCCCTCCAGCGGGACGACAACGAGACCTGCAGCCGAGCCCTAAGGGTACGAATGCAGGTGACCCGAGCCCCAAAGGTCCCTACAGTTTACTTGGATAGAGATTTCCTCGGCAGGTCAGGACAGAGAACTCGCTCCCCTAAAGTGAGACGGCAACGAGCCCAGCAGTCAAGCCCTAATGGTAACAAGGCAGGAGATCCGAGCCCCAAAGGTCCATACAGTTAACTTGGGTAGAGACTTCCCCCGACAGGCCAGGACAAAGAACTCGCTCCCCTACAGCGGGACGACAACGAGACCAGCAGCCGAGCCCTAATGGTAACAAGGCAGGAGATCCGAGCCCTAAAGGTCCATACAGTTAACTTGGGTAGAGACTTCCCCCGACAGGCCAGGACAAAGAACTCGCTCCCCTACAGCGGGACGACAACGAGCCCAGCAGCCGAGCCCTAATGGTACCAAGGCAGGAGATCCGAGCCCCAAAGGTCCATACAGTTAACTTGGGTAGAGACTTCCCCCGACAGGCCAGGACAAAGAACTCGCTCCCCTACAGCGGGACGACAACGAGCCCAGCAGCCGAGCCCTAATGGTAACAAGGCAGGAGATCCGAGCCCCAAAGGTCCATACAGTTAACTTGGGTAGAGACTTCCCCCGACAGGCCAGGACAAAGAACTCGCTCCCCTACAGCGGGACGACAACGAACTCGCTCCCCTACGGCGGGACGGCAACGAGCCCAGCAGTCAAGCCCTAATGGTAACAAGGCAGGAGATCCGAGCCCCAAAGATCTCTACAGTTTACTTGGATAGAGATTTCCTCGGCAGGTCAGGACAGAGAACTCGCTCCCCTAAAGTGAGACGGCAACGAGCCCAGCAGCCGAGCCCTAATGGTACCAAGGCAGGTGATACGAGCTTCAAAGATCTCTACAGTTTACTTGGATAGAGACTTCCCCCGACAGGCCAGGACAACGAACTCGCTCCCCTTAGGGGGACGGCAACGAGCGCAGCAGCCGAGCCCTAATGGTACCAAGGCAGGTGATCCGAGCCGCAAAGATCTCTACAGTTTACTTGGATAGAGACTTCCTTCGACAGACCAGGACAAAGAACTCGCTCCCCTCCAGCGGGACGGCAACGAGACCTGCAGCCGAGCCCTAATGGTACGAATGCAGGTGACCCGAGCCCCAAAGGTCCCTACAGTTTACTTGGATAGAGCCTTCCCCCGACAGACCAGGACAAAGAACTCGCTCCCACCTCCGAGACACCTGCCGACACTTCTACCCTGAAATGGACCAGATGAGGAATGATATGAGATGGAGGGACAAGAAATTGGGGTGATGTAATCAACCTATCCAGCATTCACCTAGCGAACCGGAAAACCTCCGATAGAGCTCATAGATCAGGTAGGTCGGCCACGGGAATCGAACCCTGACTTCCCGAATGCGGCCACAGACAATGCAGCCTGAACCATTCCGCTCCGTCTTATATAGAGTAACAAACGACGTGGTTAGCTGGAAATGCTTTATTTTGCGATGCATTGTCAATTGGTTCTGTTTACATTATGTGAATATACCTTTCTCTCTCTAAACATGTTATACAGTTTAGAAGAAAGTTGTGGCTGTGCAGAAATATACGAGAATAATCAGTGCGTCTTACATTGTCTGGACTATCAACCACAAATATTGCCTGAATTAAAAATGGTGTTTTCAACGACCTTACACTAGTGAAACTCGGATTTACTATATTCGAATTTGCCATACTCGGTTCGTCAAATTCCGTGTACACATTTCATTTGTGAAAGTTAATGATGCAAGATAAATACTCACGTTTGGCACAACCTTTGGTGGCTCCGAGCTTGACGGGATATTTCTTCTCACACTCGCAGTGCCTGGTGATCTGGTCGCAGAACACGTGGTCCAACTCGGGGTTACACGACGCCTCACAAGGCGCTCCCAAGTACGAGCCCAGCTCTGCAACAAGACGTAACACAAATCAGTATATCGCTTTACACTTGTACAGCTTTCTCTTTGTATAGAAACAATATAATATCAAAGTATTCCTCCAAACATTCTTTATTAAGATTTCTCAGGAAAAGTCCTTATTAAAAAAAAAAAATTACAAAACTGTACACGTATGTTTTGTGTACACCCGTTCGTGTGGCTGTCAGTGACTAGATGCTGTTGACAATTTCAGTAGTACTGTACCTTCAGTCAGCTTCTTTCACGCCTTCCTCTTTGTGACCATGGTTACATCACTTTGTCCCTGCGAGATGGTTGGTCAATACTTCTAATAAACATTATCTTATTGTAGTTACAAGGGAATACAGCAGACTTCAAGTGATACTCAAATGTTTTATATACATGACTTTCTCTACTCTTGTCCAAACACTTATTGCTCTATCTACTTCAAGATAAACATTATCTTATTGCAGTTACAAGGGAATACAGCAGACTTTAAGTGATAGTCAAATGTTTTATATCCATGACTTTCTCTACTCTTGTACAAACACTTATTGCTCTATCTACTTCAAGATAAACATTATCTTATTATAGTTACAAGGGAATACAGCAGACTTCAAGTGATAGTCAAATGTTTTATATACATGACTTTCTCTACTCTTGTCCAAACACTTATTGCTCTATCTACTTCAAGATAAACATTATCTTATTGTAGTTACAAGGGAATACAGTAGACTTTAAGTGATAGCCAAATGTTCTATACACATGACTTTCTCTACTCTTGTACAAACACTTATTGCTCTATCTACTTCAAGATAAACATTATCTTATTGTTGTTACAAGGGAATACAGCAGACTTCAAGTGATAGTCAAATGTTTTATATACATGACTTTCTCCACTCTTGTACAAACACTTATTGCTCTATCTACTTCAAGATAAACATTATCTTATTGTAGTTACAAGGGAATACAGTAGACTTTAAGTGATAGTCAAATGTTTTATATACATGACTTTCTCTACTCTTGTACAAACACTTATTGCTCTATCTACTTCAAGATAAACATTATCTTATTGTAGTTACAAGGGAATACAGCAGACTTCAAGTGATAGTCAAATGTTTTATATACATGACTTTCTCTACTCTTGTACAAACACTTATTGCTCTATCTACTTGAAGATAAACATTATCTTATTGTAGTTACAAGGGAATACAGCAGACTTTAAGTTATAGTCAAATGTTTTATATACATGACTTTCTCTACTCTTGTACAAACACTTATTGCTCTATCTACTTGAAGATAAACATTATCTTATTGTAGTTACAAGGGAATACAGCAGACTTTCAGTTATAGTCAAATGTTTTATATACATGACTTTCTCTACTCTTGTACAAACACTTATTGCTCTATCTACTTCAAGATAAACATTATCTTATTGCAGTTACAAGGGAATACAGCAGACTTTAAGTGATAGTCAAATGTTTTATATCCATGACTTTCTCTACTCTTGTACAAACACTTATTGCTCTATCTACTTCAAGATAAACATTATCTTATTATAGTTACAAGGGAATACAGCAGACTTCAAGTGATAGTCAAATGTTTTATATACATGACTTTCTCTACTCTTGTCCAAACACTTATTGCTCTATCTACTTCAAGATAAACATTATCTTATTGTAGTTACAAGGGAATACAGTAGACTTTAAGTGATAGCCAAATATTCTATACACATGACTTTCTCTACTCTTGTACAAACACTTATTGCTCTATCTACTTCAAGATAAACATTATCTTATTGTAGTTACAAGGGAATACAGCAGACTTCAAGTGATAGTCAAATGTTTTATATACATGACTTTCTCCACTCTTGTACAAACACTTATTGCTCTATCTACTTCAAGATAAACATTATCTTATTGTAGTTACAAGGGAATACAGTAGGCTTTAAGTGATAGTCAAATGTTTTATATACATGACTTTCTCTACTCTTGTACAAACACTTATTGCTCTATCTACTTCAAGATAAACATTATCTTATTGTAGTTACAAGGGAATACAGCAGACTTCAAGTGATAGTCAAATATTTTATATACATGACTTTCTCTACTCTTGTACAAACACTTATTGCTCTATCTACTTGAAGATAAACATTATCTTATTGTAGTTACAAGGGAATACAGCAGACTTTAAGTTATAGTCAAATGTTTTATATACATGACTTTCTCTACTCTTGTACAAACACTTATTGCTCTATCTACTTCAAGATAAACATTATCTTATTGCAGTTACAAGGGAATACAGCAGACTTTAAATGATAGTCAAATGTTTTATATCCATGACTTTCTCTACTCTTGTACAAACACTTATTGCTCTATCTACTTCAAGATAAACATTATCTTATTATAGTTACAAGGGAATACAGCAGACTTCAAGTGATAGTCAAATGTTTTATATACATGACTTTCTCTACTCTTGTCCAAACACTTATTGCTCTATCTACTTCAAGATAAACATTATCTTATTGTAGTTACAAGGGAATACAGCAGACTTTAAGTTATAGTCAAATGTTTTATATACATGACTTTCTCTACTTTTGTACAAACACTTATTGCTCTATCTACTTCAAGATAAACATTATCTTATTGTAGTTACAAGGGAATACAGCAGACTTTAAGTGATAGTCAAATGTTTTATATACATGACTTTCTCTACCCTTGTACAAACACTTATTGCTCTATCTACTTCAAGATAAACATTATCTGATTGTAATTACAAGGGAATACAGTAGACTTTAAGTGATAGTCAAATGTTTTATACACATGCCTTTCTCTACTCTTGTACAAACACTTACTGCTCTCTTCTTCAAGATAAATACTATCTTATTGTAGTTGCAAGGGAATACAGTAGACTTTAAGTGATAGTAATTTGTTTTATATACATGACTTTCTCTACTCTTGTACAAATACTTATTGCTCTATCTACTTCAAGATAAACATTATCTTATTGTAGTTACAAGAGAATACAGCAGACTTTAAGTGATAGTCAAATGTTTTACATACATGACTTTCTCTACTCTTGTACAAACACTTATTGCTCTATCTACTTCAAGATAAACATTATCTTATTGTAGTTACAAGGGAAGACAGTAGACTTTAAGTGATAGTCAAATGTTTTATATACATGACTTTCTCTACTCTTGTACAAACACTTATTGCTCTATCTACTTGAAGATAAACATTATCTTATTGTAGTTACAAGGGAATACAGCAGACTTTAAGTTATAGTCAAATGTTTTATATACATGACTTTCTCTACTTTTGTACAAACACTTATTGCTGTATCTACTTCAAGATAAACATTATCTTATTGTAGTTTCAAGGGAATACAGCAGACTTTAAGTGATAGTCAAATGTTTTATATACATGACTTTCTCTACCCTTGTACAAACACTTATTGCTCTATCTACTTCAAGATAAACATTATCTTATTGTAATTACAAGAGAATACAGTAGACTTTAAGTGATAGTCAAATGTTTTATACACACGCCTTTCTCTACTCTTGTACAAACACTTACTGCTCTCTTCTTCAAGATAAATACTATCTTATTGTAGTTGCAAGGGAATACAGTAGACTTTAAGTGATAGTAATTTGTTTTATATACATGACTTTCTCTACTCTTGTTCAAATACTTATTGCTGTATCTACTTCAAGATAAACATTATCTTATTGTAGTTACAAGGGAATACAGTAGACTTTAAGTGATAGTAAATTGTTTTATATACATGACTTTCTCTACTCTTGTACAAATACTTATCGCTCTATCTACTTCAAGGCAAACATTATCTTATTGTAGTTACAAGGGAATACAGTAGACTTTAAGTGATAGTAAATTGTTTTATATACATGACTTTCTCTACTCTTGTACAAACACTTATTGCTCTATCTACTTCAAGATAAACATTATCTTATTGTAGTTACAAGGGAATACAGTAGACTTCAAGTGATAGTCAAATGTTTTATATACGTGACTTTCTCTACCCTTGTACAAACACTTATTGCTCTATCTACTTCAAGATAAACATTATCTTATTGTAGTTACAAGGGAATACAGCAGACTTCAAGTGATAGTCAAATGTTTTATATACATGACTTTCTCTACTCTTGTACAAACACTTATTGCTCTATCTACTTGAAGATAAACATTATCTTATTGTAGTTACAAGGGAATACAGCAGACTTTAAGTTATAGTCAAATGTTTTATATACATGACTTTCTATACTCTTGTACAAACACTTATTGCTCTATCTACTTCAAGATAAACATTATCTTATTGTAGTTACAAGGGAATACAGCAGACTTTAAGTGATAGTCAAATGTTTTATATACATGACTTTCTCTACTCTTGTACAAACACTTATTGCTCTATCTACTTCAAGATAAACATTATCTTATTGTAGTTACAAGCGAAGACAGTAGACTTTAAGTGATAGTCAAATGTTTTATATACATGACTTTCTCTACTCTTGTACAAACACTTATTGCTCTATCTACTTGAAGATAAACATTATCTTATTGTAGTTACAAGGGAATACAGCAGACTTTAAGTTATAGTCAAATGTTTTATATACATGACTTTCTCTACTTTTGTACAAACACTTATTGCTCTATCTACTTCAAGATAAACATTATCTTATTGTAGTTACAAGGGAATACAGCAGACTTTAAGTGATAGTCAAATGTTTTATATGCATGACTTTCTCTACCCTTGTACAAACACTTATTGCTCTATCTACTTCAAGATAAACATTATCTTATTGTAATTACAAGGGAATACAGTAGACTTTAAGTGATAGTCAAATGTTTTATACACATGCCTTTCTCTACTCTTGTACAAACACTTACTGCTCTCTTCTTCAAGATAAATACTATCTTATTGTAGTTGCAAGGGAATACAGTAGACTTTAAGTGATAGTAATTTGTTTTATATACATGACTTTCTCTACTCTTGTACAAATACTTATTGCTCTATCTACTTCAAGATAAACATTATCTTATTGTAGTTACAAGGGAATACAGTAGACTTTAAGTGATAGTAAATTGTTTTATATACATGACTTTCTCTACTCTTGTACAAATACTTATTGCTCTATCTACTTCAAGATAAACATTATCTTATTGAAGTTACAAGGGAATACAGCAGACTTCAAGTGATAGTCAAATGTTTTATATACATGACTTTCTCTACTCTGGTACAAACACTTATTGCTCTATCTACTTGAAGATGAACATTATCTTATTGTAGTTACAAGGGAATACAGCAGACTTCAAGTGATAGTCAAATGTTTTATATACATGACTTTCTCTACTCTTGTACAAACACTTATTGCTCTATCTACTTCAAGATAAACATTATCTTATTGTAGTTACAAGGGAATACAGCAGGCTTTATGTTATAGTCAAATGTTTTATATACATGACTTTCTCTACTCTTGTTCAAACAATTATTGCTCTATCTACTTCAAGATAAACATTATCTTATTGTAGTTACAAGGGAATACAGTAGACTTTAAGTGATAGTAAATTGTTTTATATACATGACTTTGTCTACTCTTGTACAAATACTTATTGCTCTATCTACTTCAAGACAAACATTATCTTATTCTAGTTACAAGGGAATACAGTAGACTTTAAGTGATAGTAAATTGTTTTATATACATGACTTTCTCTACTCTTGTACAAATACTTATTGCTCTATCTACTTCAAGATAAACATTATCTTATTGAAGTTACAAGGGAATACAGCAGACTTCAAGTGATAGTCAAATGTTTTATATACATGACTTTCTCTACTCTGGTACAAACACTTATTGCTCTATCTACTTGAAGATGAACATTATCTTATTGTAGTTACAAGGGAATACAGCAGACTTCAAGTGATAGTCAAATGTTTTATATACATGACTTTCTCTACTCTTGTACAAACACTTATTGCTCTATCTACTTCAAGATAAACATTATCTTATTGTAGTTACAAGGGAATACAGCAGGCTTTATGTTATAGTCAAATGTTTTATATACATGACTTTCTCTACTCTTGTTCAAACACTTATTGCTCTATCTACTTCAAGATAAACATTATCTTATTGTAGTTACAAGGGAATACAGTAGACTTTAAGTGATAGTCAAATGTTTTATATACATGACTTTCTCTACTCTTGTGCAAACACTTATTGCTCTATCTACTTCAAGATAAACATTATCTTATTGTAGTTACAAGGGAAGACAGTAGACTTTAAGTGATAATCAAATGTTTTATATACATGACTTTCTCTACTCTTGTACAAACACTTATTGCTCTATCTACTTCAAGATAAACATTATCTTATTGTAGTTACAAGGGAAGACAGCAGACTTTAAGTGATAGTCAAATGTTTTATATACATGACTTTCTCTACTCTTTTACAAACACTTATTGCTCTATCTACTTCAAATAAACATTATCTTATTGTAGTTACAAGGGAAGACAGTAGACTTTAAGTGATAGTCAAATGTTTTATATACATGACTTTCTCTACTCTTGTACAAACACTTATTGCTCTGTCTACTTCAAGATAAACATTATCTTATTGTAGTTACAAGGGAAGACAGTAGACTTTAAGTGATAGTCAAATGTTTTATATACATGACTTTCTCTACTCTTGTACAAACACTTATTGCTCTACTACTTCAAGATAAACATTATCTTATTGTAGTTACAAGGGAAGACAGTAGACTTTAAGTGATAGTCAAATGTTTTATATACAGGACTTTCTCTACTCTTGTACAAACACTTATTGCTCTATCTACTTCAAGATAAACATTATCTTATCGTAGTTACAGGGAAGTAGTTACTTGAAGTGATAGTCAAATGTTTTTGTCGTACTGTGATGTATACTTGGCTTTCTCTAGGATGAAAGATGAAGTAAAATGGAGGGATAGAGGTATAAAATTATTAGTTGCACCATTGGCCTGGCCACATGGAAAGAATGTCAAACTCTTCTCCTAAATGTGGGCTAAGGACTCTGGAACAGGTCTCAGTTATGTGAAGTAAATGTTAAAGGAGACCTGTTATAGTTGGTAGGAGGTTGAAATATTAATACTTTTTTGGGTGTTAATTGGACAAGTTTGAAAGTTGTGTATAGCGACATTTCCCTTGGGCGGATGTTGCATTAATGGACCAAAGGTACAAAATGAACTTGGTGGGCTATGTTTATGCACATTATTGTTTATTCATTGTCTTTAATCATTCACACTAATCTAGGAAAGTTGTATACAGAAATACAGGTTAGGTTACTTCCAGAGTAACAAAAGATAGTTGGATAAAAGTGAACCAGCGCAACACAAAACAAAATATCTTATAATAATGAAATCAGACGTTTAAATCCAGTACCTTTCACAGATGAGACAAACACTTTGAACAAAACTACTATAGTTCAAACTTCAGTTACAAGCTGAAGATTTTACAGGTATTTGTATTGTCAAGGTGAGGTGGCCGTGAGAATTGACAGAGCCTTCAACGGCAGCTACTAGTTAACGTCACGAAGCGAGTCGTATTATTACTGGGCAAGTGCGGTTTGACACTGTTCCAGAATGTAATTCGAGAACATTTGGTCTTCCGCTTGCAATACAGCATATAACCAGCCCTTTGGAAGCTTAGAAATGCTGTTTAGAACTTTAGTGTGTTTGGAGTTGATACGGCTACGTGGTGTGAACTTAGCGCATTGAAATAGTCGGTCAGTTAGGTTGTGTGAGTCCACAGAAATAGACGGTATTCTCCAAACTCCGTGGTGAAGGGTCGGCAGAGAGTAAAACGTTGCAGTGAAGCAGGTCCAAAGCGAAAGTTGTAGTTGTGTTCAGAGTCGGTTGCAGCGTCGTGTGAAAGGTAAACCGTTGTATGCATCAGCTGTGTAAAAGAGAAGGAGATTATACGCCAGCATTGTCCTAACAATTTTGATGGCAAAGAAAGCAGTTTTAGCTGAACTTTATATTTTTGAAGTGAAAACTTCTTTAGGCGCGTTTAGCAATTTTTGTGGCTAGTGAATTAAACTGAGCGTTCACGCTGGAATATATGACGCTCATTCGGGTGAAGACGGCTCTAGTCGGCTCAATCCGAACTAACCCCGCACACTCATTCGTTAGTCTTATGTTGTCCATACCGCTCTACACCGTAGATTTTCTGTGGCACTCAACAGCGTATCAACAACACGCATCCATGTATGCTTTAACATATTTCAAATACTATGAAAAATTCAGAAAACCTACAGGAATTTAATTAAAAAAATAATTGTCTTAGAGCCGTTCGTACAAACGTCTGTCAAGTGTCGGTAACCGATCCGGTCAGATAACCTTCTGTCATTTAACAAGTCGACAAAATGTCAATTTTCACTTTAAACAATAATATTAGTCAAAACGAACAGATAATATCTATCACCCAAGTTCGGTATTTGAATAATTAAAACAATAAGAACGAAAAATAAAACGAGTGTGCTAATTGGAACAAAAGTGTTAGGAATTCATGAAAGAGATGTTTCATATAAGAAGTAGTTATTTTTATTGACAATTTCTGTTTATTGTGAGTACTAAAACGCCAAAAATCAATAAATTAAATGTAATAACACGTAAATAATAAAATAATCACGTATTAAAATAACATCTTGCGTTTATTTTCATTTACACAAACTAAAAGTATGTGAAACTAATGTATTAATATTAGTATCAATTGTGGAAAAACATTTGAAATGAATATGACATGTAATAAAGTATGTACGAACTTGTAATAAAATATCGAGTAATGAGTATGTGTACAGATATGTAATAACATCTGTAAAATGTATACGTAACCAAACATTTCCGAATATTCAAAAAATTATGCAAATAATAAATGAATATAATAGAATTATGTTATAAGACAGGTATGAACCTCTTTGTGGAATAATGAGTGTCAACATTAATTTGTTTTAAATAATTTTTAAGAACAATTTATAATGAATAGTTTTTAAGTTTTCACTACTGTCGGTTGGTCTTAAGGGGAGGCATTTGTGAAAACTGCTAAAATCCAGAATTTACATCAGAACTGCTTGAAATTTTGTTATTAGGTGGGGTATAGGGAATCTAGCTAAGCTTTCAAAATTCATCTTTCTATCTTAAATATCTTTTTCAAAACAAAACAAAAATATATAGTGCTTTTTGTAGTATGAATTTTGTATGTTATATAAAAGGTCCGAGGTCCTACAGTTTTTCTTTTAGAAACTTTAAATTTTAGATTCAGGTTTCTCTGTACATCAGTTACAAAAGTTGCTATACTTTTAAAGTGTGTGTCAAGTATTTTTGGAGAAACAAATTTGTATGTGTGAATATATTAAATTTTTCCTCTTTTGCAATTTTGAGATTTAAAATTCAATAATAAATAAACTATTTAATTTAAATCAACAAAAATACCAAATTTTATTAAAAATGTATTTAGAAATATGTATGCAAAGTTTAATACAAATTCGTTGAGAATTGCAGAAGTCGGAGCATTTTGAAGATACAAAAATGTTCAGATATTGAAAGTGGAGAAAAATGAATTTAAAGATTTAGGTAGAAATTACTCTACTTTCTTTACTTTGAAAACTCCATGAATCATATGCAGGCCCTAGGGAGATCTTATTACTTTCTTTCTCTTTAATTTGGTTACCTTTGGCTCTTTTTTAGAATTTTTCTATTTACAATATTTTTTATCAAAAAAAAAAAGATAATTTAATTTTTTGCTGCAATTTCTTTACATTAGAAAACACATTACATTCTCTACAATGTTGGTTATAAATGATTGGAACTTTGGATTCTGGTTGCTTTAGATAATAGTTACCAAACTGTATATAGTCATTTGCCTATGTCTAATGTTCTGGAGGAGAAAATTTAAGGAATATGATAGAATTTTCTTGAAATTTTCTCAATTTTCTGTTTTCAATACCAATCATTATTAACTTTTTGATATACAGCCGCAATGATAGCAAGTTTTGTTGAAAACTTATGTAGGAATATACCTATATGTAAAACTTAAAGAAATTCATGGAAAACTTTAGTGTGTGGACTATTAGGAGTATTAAAAAATTCTAAAAGTTGGACATGAAGAAAAATCTAGTTAGAAGCTCTAAATATATACAACACTTTTTCTATGTTTCAAAACCCTCCTGCACTATATGAAGACCACTCAGCTATTTTATTATCCTCTTCTTCTTTTAATTTAGTCACCTTTAACTGCTTCTTGGCAGATTTATATTTTCTCCATGAACTTTGAACACTTTGTTTTAGCTTTCACCTATCCCTAATACTACTAACTTTCTTGCTAACAGGACTTATTTTGCTTGCTGCAACTTTTGCCTAAATATTTAGACTAGCTTCATAACCCATATTAAATTCACTAACAGCTACAATCACTGCAATTTGCAATTTCTTTCTTAATACAAAAACTTCGTTGTGACATTTACTCCATGCATTCATTAGCGTTCTGTGCTTCTCCTTTGATGCAACTCTCCAGTTGAATAGTACTAACTAATCTCTTTATTTTTGTTTATGAGATGGAAATTGTAAGTAGAATAGTTCATGTAATTCATACCCATGGTCATACAAAACTTCTGCATAGAAATATGACCCTTACCAATGCCCAGAAGTACATCAACCATTCTTCTATTTACATCAAAAGGAGACCTACTAGAATCACTGTTAACTTTTGGGCTATAATATGTTTTCACTTAACATTTACCTCAAGCAGAACATTTAGTATCATTACTTACTATTATGACTAGCAAACCTTAAAGTTTCATTATATTTTGCTTCGAAATAGCCACTGTACTCCTAACCTAACCTGATATGTAACAAGAAAGCAATATAATGTTAAATCAGACTTTATTCCTGTTCTAAACAACAGTAATTTAATATAAGCTGTTATACAGCTTTCACTTGCATGTAAACCATATTTCACAAACACTACATGTCAGTCAAAATGTTTGTTTACTTTCAAAGGTAGTACGTGGGAAATTATATTAACAAATGGTAGCAGATAGGTTCAGTAGCTTCCACAAACATCCAGAAGATGTCTCTGCACATTACCATATTTACAGAATCCAACCGCGTAGTTTAATTGTGTGAATTTCATCAATTTCTCTTCGACACACTAGCAAAGGCAATATAAATGGCCACGCCCACCCGCACGTGGGCATTTAAATAATGGCATAGTAGCTCTTTAAATGCCGCTAAGGCATAACTGACGTCAGATTCTGAAACTACGATGATTAAATATAATTCTAAGGCAAAAACAACATAAATGTCGCTATCTTTGTCTTTTTTGACGAAATTTCACCGATGCCTCCCCTTAAGCACACACAATTTTTTGTCACAATTTAAGATGTGCAATAATAAATTAAAAGCGTACTTCAAATTTTGTGGTAATGTCCCCAGAAATTGTTGTTTGTGAATGACATTTGTAAAACTGATAACCGTAAAAAGCAGACATAATCTTAGTACACAAAAAGTGTGGATCTTGTTAAAACATACATTATATGCAAATTTATTTTTGTCGTGGAGTTAACATTTTCGTAGAAATTCCTTGTTATTTGCTTGAGTCTTCCAATACTTCTTCCATTCTCAAATGGAAAGTCTTTATTCGTTTATTATGCCTTGGTGATACACTGACAGTTGAATGTAGCTTACTGTGCATTCTTCCAAATGTGCCGGTTTAAGGGTAACCATTGGTATTTAATTGGAACGAATGTGAACTAATAGCACAAAGTATGGAGAGATGAAAGCTGACCTGCTTTTACTGTGGAAACTATGCTCTTTTGTTGGTATGTGTATTACAGTTCAAAGCCACTCGATTATTTACATTTTAAATTACTCTTATTAACTGAAACCGCAGACTTCAAACACACAAATCTGTAATTGGGGTAACTACCATAAAGATAAAATAATCTAATGAAACGAGTATATCAGATAAGAAAATAATAAAACTAGGTTTTCAATTTTATCAATAAGTGTATTATGTACTGCAACATTCGGAGTATGTGAATCCCTTTGACTGAGTCAGTTATCTGAAAACAGAAGATGCTAAGCTCCTTGGTGATAGAATATCTGCCAAGTTTTATAAAGCATATCATTTTTTTGAACGAAGTATTTCTGTAGTTATTTAGTGCTTCTAGCAATCTCGTTTAACTGTCAGACAAGTCCCTTTCAGGCCCAAGAAGTGGAAATAGAAATAAACATTTGTGATATTATTGAAAAATTATGTTTAATGATCTAAAAACAACATTTTAAAATAAAAAATAATTGTTCTATTGTTGAACATTTGTTGTGGTTTCATACTGAAACCACTGGGCCGTAACACCAAGCTTCTAAAATTGTTACAGGTTCTGATGAAACTCTGCAAAACAGTTCTTGGTTTTTGACAAACAAAGTCCTACATTGCACGCTTTGCACATAGATCTTGTACGATGGGGTTCTTTGGCTGTACTGCAGACTGCACGTCTACGAGATGGCCCTTGGTTTGAATCTGTTGGTTCGGATGAATGCCCTCCTCCGGTTGGGAGTTGATGATTTGGATCCAAATACACCAGTAATTACTGAGAGTCTAAACTGCTTCAGTGTAACTGATGTTTGATCCAATACCTCTTTGTAGATGATAAAGGCATTTACAGTAGTAACATCAATAAAATTCCAAAAACTTCTATGCCACCATTTCTTACTTTTTCTGTCAATCTCCTAGATTGATTTTAGCTTGTCGGCTTTGTCTACAAATCCCATATTTGCATTGTAATCCTTTATAATTGCAGGACATGTAATTCCTACACGATATCCATCTTTGCATCTCCGTGTTGTCGTAGATATTCATGGAATGTCCATTAATAATGGCACATTATTGTTCACTTTAGTTTCCAACATCACTTCTTCGTCGGATTGTGTGTCATCCTCTGAAACTTCCGATTCAGGGTCGCTTGAAATTTCCGCAAGAATGTCCATTACCATTTCTGAGTTGAGTTCACTAGCTCTAAACACTCTGTATCTAATTGCAGAACGTCCTTCTTCCATAATGAACTTCTATAAAGATAAATAACTGTGAGAGGAAATTTTGTAAAACAAACCTGTGTATCCCAGTGGTTTCATACTGAAATCATAACGCAGTTGTGATCATCGACCTTGGTAGATTGTGTGAGTGTATTTCTACGCAAGTAAAGAACGATTTGAATTTCTGCAAATTGGACTTTTAGTTCTACGAACCCACAAAGTCACAATATGTTCGACCTAACATCTTCTGATCCACAAATCTTTTAGCACTATTACAGAACTGAGACTTAGAGTGCTTATCGTGTATTTAACAGGAGTTCTGAAAAACATTGACTTAATTTCTGAATCTGAGTGCTTCAATTTTTTTTCTTTATTTTTTTTTTTTTTATTTTTTTTTTTTTTTTTTTTGATAGAGCGATAACTTAGTGGTTTAAAAGAGTTTGACATAACTGAACTGCCTTTTCTGGCTAGACATTCAACTGTTTCATTACCATGCATACTGTAATGTGCTGGTATCCATTGGGCTATTAATCTTTTATTTAAACTTATTAACTGTTGTATGATGTTACGACAATCTGCAATATTTAGGTTTTTAGGTGTTTTGTCAGAAGTTATGGATGTTATAGCTGCATTTCTGAAGGATTGCGGCAATTTCTTCATCAAAATGTGTAGCATATAAAGTTAATCTTTTGTAGAAACAGATGAGTGGGTATATTGTACCAGCGCCAGAATTATTTCTAGTGTCATTTGTTTCATAACAAATGAAGAGGTTTCAGATTTTGTAACTTCTACAGCTCGTCTCTTGTTTTCTTCGACTGCGATGGTGTTAGCAACACCAACTCCAATACTCAGACCATAATACGAGAATCGATTGTAGGAAAAATGGCGGCGCTCATGACCCAGCTTGTTATGTTGTGGTTATATCTACAGAGTAAAGTGTGTATTTGTTTACTTTGATTGTGTGTTTGAAAGAATTAATGTAATTCATATTACAGTGGCAATTAGTGACTAACGAGTTAGTTTATAGTTGATTATTTAACATAAGGTGATAAAGTTTACCTAAATATATACTGTGAAGTATTGTCGAAATGCATCGTTGTGTTCCCAGCTGCAATCTAATTTGGGTAGTATACCTCACACGACATTTAAATTTCCGAAGGAAAAATCGTAATGGGATACGTGGACCAGGAACATACATTGTAAAGATTTTAAAGTAAATGACAAAACTGTAGTTTGTATTCATAATTTTGAACAGTGCTTTGAGGTTAAGGAAGACATCTTTCCAGTAAATGATAGTGAACCAATTCGTGCCCTTCGAAAAGTACCAAAATTAATAGATTATGCCTACCCCACGATTTTTGGGAATCAGCCATCCTATCACACATTAAAGCTCAACCAGAAAACACGAAATCCTGAAGAATGTATCCAAGACATTTTACAGAGAGTGAAGATAATTTTAATATTTGGTGTGCACAAGATGTTATTGACAGTTTTGAACCTAAGTGGTGAGGAGATTTTAACCCATTGATAAGCATTATTAAAGACAATTAGTTACGTTCTGTTCAATAACATTTAAGATCCCAGCTTCACTGATGTTCCTTCACTTAATGAGTTTCAAAGTATTTCATAACCTAGAAGCAATATTATGAGCCTTCCAGTGGAAAATTTTAAGTGGCTCTTGCAGTGTGAGGGAACTGACACCTTCAAACGTGACAATTGGAGCAAACTGGACAATCTGGTGAGTTCTCTTAAATATTATAGTATAAGCAGTATGTCCTTGCCAGAAAAAGTTACCATGTAAACAATGTAAAAGAAACTTTAGTACTTGCTACTGACGATAGGATGATTGAGTCCAATAAGATAAAGTTTGCTGTGTTTAATGCTTATGAGTTGTCATGCCTTATAAATCAAATTTTGGGCGCCATCTTGGGCGGGCGCCATCTTGGAATCTGCATTATGGTCTGAGTATTGGAGTTGGTGTTGGTGTTAGAGTGTTCGAGACCTGGAGGATTGTTTCATTTTGTTTTCTGTTCATACTTCCTCTACTTAGGTCAATATAACTGCCATTTATGGTGACTAATTTTAAAAGTTTATAAAACGTTATATAAAAACATTACAGATACTTTTTGAATGTAGTTAAATTGGTGTTCTTACCAATTTCCGCATGCAGCATTTACACTATTTCTACTGCTCTAGCCTGAAGTTCATGACAATTTCACGTTAGCTACTCAGGTTGGTAGATACTTCTACTGCTCTAGCCTGAAGTTCATGACAATTTCACGTTAGCTACTCAGGTTGGTAGATACTTCTACTGCTCTAGCCTGAAGTTCATGACAATTTCACGTTAGCTACTCAGGTTGGTAGATATTTCTACTGCTCTAGCCTGAAGTTCATGACAATTTCACGTTAGCTACTCAGGTTGGTAGATACTTCTACTGCTCTAGCCTGAAGTTCACGACAATTTCACGTTAGCTACTCAGGTTGGTAGATACTTCTACTGCTCTAGCCTGAAGTTCATGACAATTTCACGTTAGCTACTCAGGTTGGTAGATATTTCTACTGCTCTAGCCTGAAGTTCATGACAATTTCACGTTAGCTACTCAGGTTGGTAGATATTTCTACTGCTCTAGCCTGAAGTTCATGACAATTTCACGTTAGCTACTCAGGTTGGTAGATATTTCTACTGCTCTAGCCTGAAGTTCATGACAATTTCACGTTAGCTACTCAGGTTGGTAGATATTTCTACTGCTCTTGCCTGAAGTTCATGACAATTTCACGTTAGCTACTCAGGTTGGTAGATATTTCTACTGCTCTAGCCTGAAGTTCATGACAATTTCACGTTAGCTACTCAGGTTGGTAGATATTTCTACTGCTCTAGCCTGAAGTTCATGACAATTTCACGTTAGCTACTCAGGTTGGTAGATACTTCTACTGCACTAGCCTGAAGTTCACGACAATTTCACGTTAGCTACTCAGGTTGGTAGATACTTCTACTGCTCTAGCCTGAAGTTCATGACAATTTCACGTTAGCTACTCAGGTTGGTATATACTTCTACTGCTCTAGCCTGAAGTTCACGACAATTTCACGTTAGCTACTCAGGTTGGTAGATACTTCTACTGCTCTAGCCTGAAGTTCATGACAATTTCACGTTAGCTACTCAGGTTGGTAGATACTTCTACTGCTCTAGCCTGAAGTTCATGACAATTTCACGTTAGCTACTCAGGTTGGTAGATACTTCTACTGCTCTAGCCTGAAGTTCACGACAATTTCACGTTAGCTACTCAGGTTGGTAGATACTTCTACTGCTCTAGCCTGAAGTTCATGACAATTTCACGTTAGCTACTCAGGTTGGTAGATACTTCTACTGCTCTAGCCTGAAGTTCACGACAATTTCACGTTAGCTACTCAGGTTGGCAGCAGTAAAGGTAAAAGGGTTTGGGCTTCGTTACAATGCATACAAAACTAAACATATAAATGAATTATACTAGAGCTAAAGCAGAAGTTTACTTTTTAAATTATGTATGATGAGTTGTGAAAGAGCTTTTTTTTTTATTACTTAAGATTCTCGATGTTCCCCGGTTTAATGAATACGCTACGTCTGAAATGGCCTTTATATAAACGCTGAATTGAAAGCAGTACTCGAGAGCATAAAAGCGGAAAGATGTTCACGCCTGCCACGTATATACGTATCTTTGTCCATTTCATAGAAAGCAGACTTGCTTTTATCGCTGCCTTGTAATTACGAAACGGCCCGGTAACTGCATACGGCAGAAGTGACTTCTACAGTAACATCTCTGTATGTCTCGAACTATGTCCCTGAATGGACGAAGGAGGATTTGACAGGATTCTAGGGGAAGGGGTCTCAGGAGAAAAGGTTCCTAATTTATAATTAACAATTTTGTTAATACGAGCCGTGTAGGTAAAATAAGGTCTCCTATTTTTTATATACGAGCGCAAAGTACCTTTACTCATCCTCATAATTTTGACTGTTTTCTTAAAATAATCTCCCCTGAATCCGATGCACTTGTCCCAGCGTTTCTGCCGGACTTCAAAGACATACTGGAGGCCATTTTTTGAGACATCCTTCAAAATCGCCTCCTCAACTTTCACCACTGCTTCTGATGATGGGTAATGCCTCGCACGAAGGCGTTTCTTCAAGTTAAGGAATATAAAAATGTCGCATGGGGCTAAATCCGGACTATAGGGAGAGTGAGGGATGCACTTCACGTTAATTTTTGCCAGATACATTGGCAATATGCGGCCGTGCATTATCATGGTGCAGCTTCCAGCCTGCTTCACGGAATGTGGCCTTTTGTGCCTGATATGGACTTGCAATGTTTCCAGGACTTCCCTGTAGTATTTTCCTGTTACTGATGTGTGTGCAGGTACAACATACTAATAAACCATTCCATAAATATCAAAGAATGAGATGACCATAACTTTCCCAGCAGAAGCAAACACTTTTGCTTTTTTGGGAGTTGGTGATGAAGCAGATTTCCACACTGAGCTTTGCTGTTTGCTCTCAGGATCAAATTGGTGTAGCCATGTTTCATCAGCAGTGATTACGTTTGAAAGAAACTCCGGATCATCCTCTAACATCAACTTTAACTGCATACAGACCTGCATGCGAATGTCCTTTTGTTCGTGAATCAACAATCTTGGAACCCATCGCGCACAAACACGTCTCATGTGTAATGTTTCTGTCACCAACGTGTGGGTGGCACACAATGAAATGTTCAGTATTTCAGAAAGTGATCTTAAGGTAATTCGTCGATCCTCTCTCACAATGGCAGCAGCAGTGTTGATGTTTTTTCCGTAAGAGCAGTAACTGGAACACCGGGTCCACCTTCATTTGAAATTCATTGTCTCCCATCTTTAAACATTTTATACCACCTCCGAGCTGTGCTGTAGCGAAGGCCATAGGCCTCCTGTAACATTGTATAAGCCTCAACTGAAGATTTGTTGAGACGAAAACAGAATTTCAAAGCCGCATATTGTTCCTCGCGTGTTACCTGCATTGTAGCGGTAGGCAATACTGAACATGTCTGAACTTACCTGGTTCTCACAGGCGGGAACCAGGAGTATCAACAATTAAACTACTACGTCGTGTTTGTTTCACAGTCAGCTAACAGAATACAGTAAGATTAAATTTTAGTGCTAATAATTATGACCGTAAAAAATTTATAATCATTCTTTATTGAACAGCCTTCGTAGAAAACATGTTTATTGTCAATTAATGTTACAGTGATGAAAAGTTGGAACTTACAGCTGTTTTTCAACGTAATTACCATTGCGATCGATGCACTTTTGCATGCGCTGTGGCAGTTTTTGTATACCCTTGTCATAGCACTCTCCCGCCAAGTTGTGCAGGTAGCGCTCAAACTTGTTTTTCAAATCTTCGTCGATCTGGAAATGTGTTCCACGCAGGTGTGACTTCAACTCAGGAAACAGAGGATAGTCACTAGGTGCTAAGTCTGAACTGTAGGGGCGATGGGTGAGGATGTCCCATCCCAACTGGGCCAGGAGATCAGCCGTTGCATGTGCAGTATGGGGACGAGCGTTGTCGTGATGAAAAATCACTCCCTTTGTCAGTAGTCCCCTCCTTAGATTTTGAATGGCACGTCGTAATTTTTTAAAGTCTCACAGTAGATAGCGGCGTTTATTGTTATGCCGGTAGGCATAAACTCGCACAACAATACACCTTTTCTGTCCCAGAACACACTTCGCCGGCAGAAAATGTCTGTTTGAACTTTCGTGGCTTCGGCGAATTTGAACGCCGTCACTGACAAGAACGTTCTTTAGTTTCTGGTGTTGTGTAGTGCACCCAGGTTTCATCGCCAGTGACAATTGAATCCTACAATTCCTCGCCCTGTTCTGCATAGCGCTCCAGGAATCGGTGGGCCGCTTCAACACGTTGCCGTTTATGGTCTTCGGTGAGCATTTTGGGGACCCACCTCGCACACACCTCGCGGTCAAAATCTTGTCAATCGTAGTCTTACTGACTTCAGGGATAAGTTCGCACAGCTCGTCAACTGTCACACGCCGATCTTTAAGCACTTCTTGCTCCACTTTTGCAATTGTTTCGGCTGAAACCGAAGGCTAGTGGCGATAGAACAGCCACGCCTAGCCCCGTCTTATGTTTATTCCTATCCTATAGTTACCTTAGAGTTATAAGTGTAGCCTTACTGTCTAGGAAGACGATGATCTGTTTATCACTGTGAACTTTTCTTAGGTTTTCGTGTATGTGTTGAATAATTGTGTACATTTCTGTTTATGTACGCTATTCACATCACTTTGTGAACTCAATCTTGCATAGAATATTGTTAAGAACGCTGATTCTTCTAACTAATTTGTGTTAATTGAGTCAGAGATTAATAGCAATTATTTTATTACAGATTTTCTTGTAAGGACAATGAGAAAAGAATATAGTGAACTGGACACTCTAAGATGGCTTTGACATTACATTCTCTTTAAATGGCCAGCACATAAAGAACGAATAACGACTTTGTGATGAGAAAGAGATTTGAAAACTCAAACCAATAAGAAGAAATACCTTGAAAATGGTAAATTCTGCCAAAAAAACTGTCAAATTGTGTTTGAAAAAAATATATTTATGTAGTAACTGTCACCGTTTAGCAGTTATTCAGTAGTCATTTGAAATGAAAAGGATTTCGAAGGCTATTTCTAGAAGATTCAAGACATCCATTTCACTGATCATGAAAACATCTTAAATGAACATAGCTATAGCCACTTTACAGAAAATAAAACTAAGTGTAAATAATAGTTTATAATTATGTAGAAAATATTGATGTTGGCGTAGGATTTTTCCCCAATTTGTTGTTTTGTTATGTTCCCAGTTGCAGCAACAGCCGATACATGAAGGTGATATCTGTCAGGTGTGGTCTCGCATGGAGATCTTAAGGAACTAATTTACCAGATACAATTAAATAATTATTTGGCTTCTTTAGAATATTCCGATGTTTAATTCTGTATCACGCTGAACCAAATGCTTCATAACATTGGTTGATAAATAACTTTGGAGTGGTTCCCCTCCATGTGGCGTTGGATTTATATCACACGATGCGGTGACATATCTGAAGTAGGATTCGCCCCGTCGTGAGGTCTACGCCCCACACGCGAACAGGTTTCGCGCTCCCTCGGTGTGGCGACGCATGTAGAAGCCAAACCTTACCTTGATGTAGAAGCGATGAACCTTTCGTCTAAAAGCCGTGAAGATGATGTTCTCGAAGATTTCTATAAATCCTCTCTCCGGCAGCTGCGGCGAGCGATGAGATGTGAAACTCCTCAGGCGTGGTATCGATACAAAAGTGATTTCACTTTTGGGCAACTATGGAATAAAATAATTTACACCGTTTCAGTTCATTTGGAATTATATTTTTCGACATCATTTTCTTCTTTACGTGCGACTTTTTCCACTGATGTATATAGTCCTTTACTATATATTAATTTTCTGCTTTTATTTATAAATGATGCAACGGTTTTTTACTTAAATTATGTAACGTAGCGTCACGTATTCGATGTATATTTTAAACGTTTATTAAACGTTCATAAATGATGAACTCCAATAACTTCTCGTAGTTTCAAGAAGTATTTTACCGAAAAAGCGTTGACCCTCTTCGAGAGTTAAAGCCAGAAGACAAAATTTAAGAATAAAATCATTGGTTCTTTTTTATGTTTTGGTTACTAAGTTACCATAATACTTAATTCTAATTGGCCCTACGTCACAATTTGGGATTTCAATAAACCTAAGCATTTGCTGCATCATCTATATGGCCTGCTTGGTTATTAACTTAAGTTGATTTACAGATGGCCATGTTTACTTAATATATCCATGTATGCACCATCAGCTTGAACTTCATAAGTGTCCTTTTACACTACAATATTAAATCCAATATATTTTGTATATAACTCTTGTTGTACTAGAACTTACAACCAAGTTATTTAACGTCTGTCTTCTATCGTGTTCACGCGTGGAATCACCTTTCCTTTTGGCATAACGAAGATTATTGTGTTATTTCTTATTCGCCACGTTATACGTGACCACAAATAGAATCATTGTATTTATTTAATGAATTTTATAATTTATTTTTCAAAACTTAATTTAGGCAATTTAACATTCAAGCATTATCCTAAATAATTTTAGGCTCATAACAACTCGTTAAAACAAATGAACATTATTGATTCTTTTGAATTCATAACTCAATCACATGTCTTTGTTTCACTCATTCATTGAGGAGCTTGGTATCAAAGTTGGATAACTCCATTTTTATCAATGCTAAGATGTTTGATAATACTTATGCTATTTTTATGCTGAATTCAATTATGGAACTATCTTTCATTAAAACTGCATAGAAATAGTTTAAAATTGCATTTGTTTATCCATGTTAGCATCAAAATATGGCCAACTGTGTTGTAGTTTAGTTTCATCGTAAGACAACTCCTCCAGTAGCCAATAAGAAGCTGGCATTCAGCCTATCTGTTCCCAACATACATAAAAATCCAATATGGCTGATTGTTTATAGTAGGCTGTAATGTGTGGACTGTGAATAAGCAATAATGATGCAAGAGCTTCATCCTCCAAGAACCAGAGCAATGTGCTGGTATCTGGTGAGTTGGCATACACTGGCAAGCTTATGTCAATAACAAAGAAGTCCAAGTAAGTTCAAAGAAGTGACAACAGCAGGGGCGGTTCCTACATAAGGTTGCAAGTTTGCGCTACACCCACTGATTCTGAATATACAACAGGTGCATTTTGCACATTAAAGCTTTACTTGTTTGCATTGTTTTATATACAAACATATTTCAATTACGCTTATCGTCTGTAGCTGCCCATGACCGCAGAAGTCGAAATAAACAGTGATTAGCTGTAGGAGCCGCCAGGTTTGCAGCGAAGTGTTAACCTAAGATTTCGCCCAAATGTAGGCTCTCTGAGGGGGTTGCGGGAAGGTGAAGGGATGGGAGGGGCTTCTTATACATTGCTTAAATGGAGGTTTATAAACCTAGCTCCTCCTACTCTTAGCAACGGCTATAGCGTGACCTTCAGGCTTAGCTTCTGTGTGCTCTGCTTTTCGAACACAGGGAGAAGTTAATTAAATGCATGGAGGTTATTCAGAAGAGAGCTCTGTTAAACAGCAACGCCGCACTTGTTCAGGCTTCTGGGTTTATGGCCACTTTGAAAGATTGTAATTTTGTATTCTGGCTGTCTTTCTTCTACAAGATCATGCCACATGTGGACATTTTGTACAATCAGCTGCAGAAACGAGACTGCAATGCAACGTTTGCCATCGCCCAGCTAAACGCATTTAAAAGGGAAGTGCAAAAGGTAAGAAATAGCATGGATATCGAGGAACACGAAGAAACTGCAATTAAGAGGAGAAGAATAGAAGATCATGATGTGAAAAGAAGAGAAGCTGTTGAAGTATGTGACATTCCTAGAGAAGCAAAGGACAGATTTAGCTTCACGGGGCATCTGGTAACCTCAACTTTGTTTCATCAAGCAAATTTCTAAGACATTTCCAGAGGATTCCCTTAGAGAAACAATAAGGTTCTATCCTTTTATCATTTGAACAAAAATTCGTAGAGAACTGACTGTAATTTACAGTCGAGAGGAATTTCGTGGAATGTCCGGCGCTTTGTGCTTGATGGACTTCATTAAGAAAAACAATTTATGTGCTACATTCAGCGAATATGTCAAACTGCTCCGAGTACTGTTAACTATGCCAATGTCTACCGCTGAAGCAGAATGCTGTTTCTCAACTTTAAAAAGAGTAAAAACTTTCCTTAGAAACACAATGTCACAGGACCGATTGTCAGCATTAACAATGCTTTCAATTGAGAGAGATTTTGTTACGAAGATCAGCGACTTCAACGCAAAAGTTATCGATAGATTCGCCAGGTCTAAGGAGAGTAGAGCAGAGAATCTGTATAAATCTGTATTTTATTTTTCATTTGTGCACCACCAATAATTTAACCCACCAGCCGCCACTGGACAACAGTGGTCATTGGAAAGTGAGGATTTTGATAACCTTGTTCTTTTTAAGATATAACACTAAATACAAGTATTTCAGTTTTGTTCAAAAGCATACAAGTTCAATATTTCATGAAATATTTCTATTGCTGAATTATTAGCAATCCGTGAAGCAGTGAAATGGTGTAACAACTTACAGTGTGCCGCTCGCCTGTACAGTGACTAACAGGCAGCAATTGCAGCTTTGAAAGATACCAAAAACAGCAGTCCTATTGCAGCTGAAGTAAGAAGTCAATTATTCTGTAGTTCTCATCTGTGTATTGCATGGGTCAGAGGGCACGTAGGGATTGCCGATGAGCTTGCTAAGAGAGCTGCGACTTTAGATCTTCCAGAGACTTACTCTCTATGCCCTATTTCTTATGTGAGTAGATTATCATCAACGACTGGAATGAATACTGCTTAAAAAGTGATTGTGGTGCTTTGATAAGGATTTATATTTCCCAACAGTTTCTGACAGACATAAATGTAAATTCGTTATTCCTAACTATGTTCTCACTCAATTCTTAACTGGACATGGCAAACTTTTAGCTTACTTATTTCGATTCAAAATCAAATCCACGTGTGATTGTATTTGTGGAAATCATCTTCAAGATGTCCCTCACGTTTTATTTGATTGCCCGTTTTTCTGTTTTGAAAGATACAAACTTGAATTATTGCTTCAATTCTTAGGTTACACTTTCTCAAAACCACTTACACATATTCTGATGAATTACAAAACGTATCAATATTTCATGACTTTCTTAAACAAAATATTTCTTAAGCTAAATGATTCATCTTCATGTTTACTGTTTGTCAACTTGATATTGAATCTGTTATGTTTTTGTAAATTGTATTGTATTCATAAATTTGTAAACTATATTCCTAATATACCTTTGGGTAAAATAGGAATAAAAAATTGGATAATAAATAAATAAATAAATATTTTTATTTTGTAATCATTGATTTTGTCCATTTTTACAGTAAATTAGGCATTGGAGGTGTCCTATCGCAGATCCAGGACGGCCATGAGCGGGTAATAGCCTACTACAGCAAGACGCTATCCAAGGCAGAGAAGAACTACTGCGTCACCCGACCAGAATTATTGGCGGTAGTAAAGACCTTGGAGCACTTCCACAAGTACCTGTACGGTCAGCCATTCCACCTGAGGACTGACCATTCCGCCCTAACCTGGCTATTGAGCTTTAAGAACCTGGAAGGCCAGACAGCACGATGGGTCCAGAGGCTGCAGGAGTACGACTTCACCTCGGAACATCGTAGAGGAAAGAGCCACGGTAACGCAGACGCCATGTCCCGAAGACCCTGTCCAGAAGAGTGAGGCCAGTGCACAAGAGTGGAAGAGAAGGAGCGTGCCGCAGCAGTCCGAGTAGTTGTGGCAGTGCCTGCGGACGGCTGGGATAGCGCGGGCCTGAGGAGGGAGCAGCTGGCGGACGCAGACTTGGGGCCACTCTTAAAGGAAGTGGAGGCAGAGACCAGACCAACCTGGGAGGATATCGCACCGAGGAGCGCCACCTACTAGTCGTACTGAGCCCAATGGGACCCGTTGAAGACCAGAGAGGGCGTGCTGTTCCGGGTATGGGAGTCACCCGATGGGAAGACGCAGAGAGAACAGTTGGTACTTCCCCGGAGTAAGGTCCCGGAAGTCTTGGAGGAAGTGCACGCCGGTACTTCGGGAGGACACCTGGGAGCGAACCGAACGATTGACAAACTACGGCAGGGCTACTACTGGCTGAGACTCCGAGCAGATGCTGAGAGATGGTGCCGTCAGTGTCACGTGTGCGCGGCGAGTCGTGGCCCCCAAACTAGGAGCCGGGGTCGCATGCAGCAGTACAACGTCGGAGCGCCATTCGGACGGATCGCCGTTGACATTGCTGGACCGTTCCCAGTTTCCGACCGAGGCAACAAGTACCTAATGGTGGTCGTGGACTACTTCACCAAGTGGCCGGAGGTGAATGCCATCCCAAACCAAGAGGCAAAGACAATCACAGACTGCCTCGTGGAGCAAGTGTTCTGTCGATTTGGGGTGCCGTTAGAGCTACACAGTGACCAGGGTACCAACTTTGAGTCCAACCTAATGAAGGAGGCACTACAAAGGCTGGGGGTGAACAAGACCCGCACGACGCCTCTACATCCCCAGTCGGATGGCATGGTCGAAAGATACATCAAGACCTTAGAAGAACACCTGAGGAAGGTCTTGGCCAGCCATCAGCGAGACTGGGACGTCAAGGTGCCACTGTTCTTGCTGGCCTACCGCTCGTCTACAAACGACACAACTGGGATGACGCCAGCCAGCTTAATGTTCGGTCGAGAATTACGCCTCCCTTGTGACCTGGCTTTTGGAAGCCCTCCGGAGGTGAAGCAGCCGGTGACCGAGTATGTGGAGAACCTGGTGGAGCACCTCCACGACATGCACGAGATGGCTCGCCAGAACATCCAGAAGGCGAGCGACCGCATGAAGACCAGATATGACAGGCAAGCCAACAGCCATGGGTTCCAGCAAGGTGACCTGGTCTGGTTGTACCGTCCTACCCGGACCAAGGGACGCTGCCCGAAGCTCCAGCAGCCATGGCAAGGACCGTACCGGGTGGTGAAGAGGATTAACGACGTGGTCTACCGCATCCAGAAGGTTCCCCGAGGGAAGATGTTGGTGGTACACCTGGATCGTCTAGCCCGCTACGGTGGTGTTGTTCGGGACGACCAGCTTTGAGGAGGGAGCAGTGTCACCCAATCAGCGGAAGGCATGACCGGCGACAGCTGAGAAGGGACCCGAGGCAGCCGAGCCACGCCCCCCGTTAATCTCAGTCACTAACTGAGGGGTGATTAGGGAAATGTCACTTGTCCCTGGACGTTTCTCTCCCCTTCTCCTGTCCTCTGGAACTTTCGGGTGATTCGCGGAAAACCAGAGACTTCTAGAAAAACAGTGATATTCCTATAAAAAGGGCTTCAATGAGTAGTCAGTGAGTCAGTGCTTGACAAGCTAGCGAACGGACGAGAAGACTGTGTAGGTGCATCGGAACGGTAACGGACGAACTGGTGAAATGTAATTGTGTGCATTACGTAACTCTGTGTAATTGGCAAGTGTTTAACTGTAAGTCGGTGGAAATAAAGAACATTTTTGAGTGGTGCAATTGGACTTTTCTATTCACGAACCCACAAAGTCACAATATTGTCACAAGTGACTTTTAATTAATACAAATAACAGTTCATCTGACTTCAGTAGTACGTGTGACGTCACTCCCCACTCCATCACTCCTTGAATAGTAAGTTGGTGTAAGCCATACAAGCTCAAGGAAGTCAACATCCCTCCTCCCTATCTTGCGCTTATCAGCAGCTTCCTTCGGGATCGCACGTTCGGAGTGAGAGTGGAAGGAAAGCTTTCCAGTGTCAGACCCATGGCTGTGGGAGTCCCGGAGGGTAGTGTACTATCACCATTCCTCTGCGCGGCCTACATGTCTGACTTTCCCACAGAACCACAGAGAGTTACGTGTTCTCATTATGGCGCGTAATAAAAATGCCAAGTTCTGCTTCCCGCCTCTGCAACGACAGCTCCGAGCGATCGGCCGCAGGAGTGAGAAGTGGAGGATGGCAATTAGTCCAGGGAATAGCTCTGCTCTTCAACTGGCTAAGGTCCGACGCTGGCGACCGACGGGAACACTGAGGCTGAGGCAGAGGCAAATACCATGGGTTACCTCGGCTAAATACCTGGGTGTCCTGCTTGATCGCGGGATAAACTTCACTCCCCTATGTCAGGGCCAAGGCGGGACTAGGCCATGTCGCACTCAGGCAGTTGTACCCCATCTTTAGATCCAATATGCCTGCTCACCTCAAACTACGCCTGTACCGGGAGATTATTCCACCCATGATTCTGTACGGGTGCGAGGTCTGGGGATTGGCGGCTCCGACCACCATCCGCAGACATCGGGCATTAAGGATGATCTACGGTACTGGGCGCAGATTCCCTACTCACATCCTACACGAGTACTCCCAAATCCCTTACATAGAGGACATGGTAAGAGAGAGATCTCGAACCCTCCACCAAAAACTGTGTACCCATTCCAAACAGCTGGTCAACACTTTGGGTCGGTATGACCACAGAGCTCCTCGTAGGAGGAGGAGATACAAACTCCCCAAGGACGCCATGAGCTATTAGGCAGAAGGGGTACTCTCCATCCCACCGTAAATCCCAGAACCAGAAATGGGTCTAGATAATTCCCCCACACAGTCTCCTATACCCTCTGATCGTGCTGTCTGCACTCCGACCTCCTTCAAGTGGGAAGTTCGGATGAAGGCGGGCTTGGGAATACATACCCCAGGTGGCTGCCTGAGCGGCTTAACCCAATAGATCAGAGAAACCTGTGCCCTGACACAAACGCTTGAGACAAAGGACAACTACTACTCTGCTCAGATAAGTGCGCAATAAGCGGCTAGGTGCTGGGCAAAACCACTCAGTCCAGGTAAACCTGGACGAATAGATTCTTCTTCTTCTTCTTCTTCTTCTTCTTCTTCTTCTTCTTCTTCTTCTTCTTCTTCTTCTTCTTCTTCTTCTTCTTCTTCTTCTTCTTCTTCTTCTTCTTCTTCTTCTTCTTCTTCTTCTTCTTCTTCTTCTTCTTCTGCTGCTGCTGCTGGTGTAAGCCAGTTGCTTGCTCTCTCTCTGTTCGACTATCCTTCGGCCTGGATAAATGGATTTGTCCACAACCTCTTGAGGCAGGTTACCGGCCACTGTGGCCACCTATGTAATCTGTTTATTTCTAGTAAATATTCTTATTAAGTGAATTGTACCTTTAATTAGTATTACCATACATTTTGTAGCAATGTAACCTGATAAGTAAACCCCAACCTCTCGCCAAGCCTCTGAGCAATTACCCCATGTACGATCTGACCATGTGTTCCTGTACAATCCTTGGTTAGCTCGTCACAATATGTAATTGAATACACGAGTTTACAAAGCACTGAAGAATTTAATATGTGTAAGTAAAACACATAAAATTACTAATCATATCATGATCATAATGATTTGGTTTCACAAGTTGACAGTTGCAAATGAAAAATGTCTTCCTTTGCGTAAAAAAAAGACAATTCCATAATTTCGTTTCAAAAACGATCAAATACACTGTTTAAACTATAATAATCGCTTGAATATTTATTTAAATTTATAAATGAACAAACAAATATGTTATAGGGTGTATCACAATGATTTTACAATATTCAGTATTATATTGAGAATAGTATAGCACTTATAGCTGATCGCCTCTCCTGTAAGCAAAAGTGTTGTCCAACGTTAATACCAAGCTCCGCAGTTCATATCGTTCACTTCGCAAACACTTCCAACAATTCATAATGATTTCTTCCTAAATAGTTTTAAAATTACTTAAGAAGAACAACTATAAAAGTTATGATGATAATAATAACAACAATAATAACAACAACAACAACAACAACAACAATAATAATAATAATAATAATAATAATAATAATAATAATAATAATAATAATAATAATAATAATAATAATAATAATAATAATAATAATAATAATAATAATAATAATAATAATAATAATAATAATAATAATAATAATAATAATAATAATAATAATAATAATAATAATAATAATAATAATAATAATAATAATAATAATAATAATAATAATAATAATAATAATAATAATAATAATAATAATAATAATAAACACTTGTTTCAATGTTAGGAGGTGCTCAAGTACGATACCAACTTTGGCATTTAAAGACCGTTCATCTTAGAAAGGGTAGAGCCAGTCCCATAGCCGGGATTTGAACCACGGATCTTCTGGTCTCAATCCAGCCGCTCTAAACCATTGAACCAAACTGCCGATATGACATAAATTCCCCAACTGACTCATATCTTTCCCGGTAAACCACTACGAGTTCTCATAAACACATGAGACAACTACCTTAATGACGACTTACTATGCTGTAAGTACTTTAAGACCCGGGTTTTATAGTTCCGACCACTATTAGGTACAACTGACTCGTGTTTACACCGGTAAACCACTACGAGTTCTCATAAACACATGAGACAACTGCCTTAATGACGACTTACTATGCTGTAAGTACTTTAAGGCCCGGGCTTTATAGTTCGGACTACTATTAGGTACAACTGACTCGTGTTTATCCCGGTAAACCACTAGGAGTTCTCATAAACACATGACACAACTACCTTAATGACGACTTACTATGCTGTAAGTACTTTAAGGCCCGGGCTTTATAGTTCGGACCACTGTTAGGTACAACTGACTCGTGTTTATCCCGGTAAACCACTAGGAGTTCTCATAAACATATGAGACAACTACCTTAATGACGACTTACTATGCTGTAAGTACTTTAAGGCCCGGGCTTTATAGTTCGGACCACTATTAGGTACAACTGACTCGTGTTTATCCCGGTAAACCACTAGGAGTTCTCATAAACACATGAGACAACTACCTTAATGACGACTTACTATGCTGTAAGTACTTTAAGGACCAGGCTTTATAGTTGGGACCACTATTAGGTACAACTGACTCGTGTTTATCCCGGTAAACCACTAGGAGTTCTCATAAACACATGAGACAACTACCTTAATGACGACTTACTATGCTGTAAGTAGTTTAAGACCCGGGCTTTATAGTTCGCACCACTATTAGGTACAACTGACTCGTGTTTATCCCGGTAAACCACTAGGAGTTCTCATAAACACATGAGACAACTACCTTAATGACGACTTACTATGTTGTAAGTACTTTAAGACCCGGGCTTTATAGTGCGGACAACTATTAGGTACAACTGACTTGTGTTTATCCCGGTAAACCACTAGGAGTTCTCATAAACATATGAGACAACTACCTTAATGACGACTTCCTATGCTGTAAGTAGTTTAAGACCCGGGCTTTATAGTTCGAACCACTATTAGGTACAACTGACTCGTGTTTATCCCGGTAAACCACTACGAGTTCTCATAAACACATGAGACAACTACCTTAATGACGACTTACTATGCTGTAAATACTTTAAGGCCCGGGCTTTATAGTTCGGACCACTATTAGGTACAATTGACTCGTGTTTATCCCGGTAAACCACTAGGAGTTCTCATAAACACATGAGACAACTACCTTAATGACGACTTACTATGCTGTAGGTACTTTAAGGCCCGGGCTTTATAGTTCGGACCGCTATTAGGTACAACTGACTCGTGTTTATCCCAGTAAACCACTAGGAGTTCTCATAAACATATGAGACAACTACCTTAATGACGACTTACTATGCTGTAAGCACTTTAAGACCCGGGCTTTATAGTTCGGACCACTATTAGGTACAACTGACTCGTGTTTATCCCGGTAAACCACTAGTAGTTCTCATAAACACATGAGACAACTACCTTAATGACGACTTACTATGCTCTAAGTACTTTAAGACCCGGGCTTTATAGTTCGGACCACTATTAGGTACAACTGACTCGTGTTTATCCCGGTAAACCACTAGGAGTTCTCATAAACACCTGAGACAACTACCTTAATGGCGACTTACTATGCTGTAAGTACTTTAAGGCCCGGGCTTTATAGTTCGGACCACTATTAGTTAGAACTGACTCGTGTTTATCCCGGTAAACCACTAGGAGTTCTCATAAACACATGAGACGACTACCTTAATGACGACTTACTATACTGTAAGTACTTTAAGGCCCGGGCTTTATAGTTCGGACCACTATTAGGTACAACTGACTCGTGTTTATCCCGGTAAACCACTAGGAGTTCTCATAAACACATGAGACAACTACCTTAATGACGACTTACTATGCTGTAAGTACTTTAAGACCCGGGCTTTATAGTTCGGACCACTATTAGGTACAACTGACTCGTGTTTATCCCGGTAAACCACTAGGAGTTCTCATAAACACATGAGACAACTACCTTAATGACGACTTACTATGCTGTAAGCACTTTAAGACCCGGGCTTTATAGTTCGTGCCACTATTAGCACGAACTAATATAGCCGTGGTTCAAATCCCGGCTATGGTATTGGACTTTCAGTCTGGTTCTAACCTTTCATAGTGCGTCCTACACACGGCTAGTGTGAAAGAACAACTAATTTCCAGTTAACTTTATTTATGCACTTCAGAAATACACAAACATAAGTAACACTAGGACCTTTTACTAACCAAATATAAGGAGCCCTCAAAACGTTTCCTTTGCTATGATATCTGGGCATCTGTCCACGTGTAATGGACATAGTGGAGAAAGTACGAATAAGGAACTGGCTTTGAACCAACATTTGGTAGATAGCTATTATAGTAGGTCGTTTCTGTAGTTCAACTGTCTTAAATAACATTTCTATACTCTATAAATACTTCGACTTTCATTTTGGGAAATTCTAATTCATATAAAAGTTTATTTATTTATGAATGAGTATCAGAACATCTCAAATTTATACCATAGTTCCATTTAAATTTGTGCAGTTCACCTACGATTGCTGCCCAGCATTTCAATGTTAAACACAATGACGTATATTGCACTCCTTTTGTTTATTCTGATACACCATTAATTTATCTTAGCAAATATAAATAAGAAAATGCATAGTCATTAACAAAATACCAGAAGAATCATTAGGTACAAATTAGGATTTGATGTATTCATATGATTTTCTCTACCAGTCATTTTAATATAACACATTCACCTCATCAAACTTCTTTCTTTCTGTATACATCATGTTAGTCACGGTAAATATATAAATCATTTGATTACACATTTGGTTGACTGTAGGAGACCCAATCGATAGTCACGTGTTTATTTGCTAGCCTCCATGACAACGTATACATACGAGTCAATATCGTTACAGCCATGCTTCACATAATCAAGAGTAGAGAAAGTCGTATGAGCACACACGTAAGATATTCTGTACAATGTCTAACACAAAATAAGCCAAATGTTTATCCAATTTCGCATGTAAACTGCAGCGCGCGCTCCTTCACTCGTGTGCGTAAACGAGGTTGAAGGGTGAGGCACGGGTAGTTATCGAACAGGTGAAGCCGGCCCACTACGTCACTCGCTATGACGCACGAGATGACGCCGATAACTTCGTGATTTTCCGGTAGTGTTCGGCTGGGTCAACGAAGTTAACAATAACTGCTTCAACGGTGGTGCTATATGATCTATTTCTGTCCGTTCTTCTGTATTGTCTTTTGAGTAATACGGTTCATGGTGTGACTTTTGTCATCCACTCGGCCGCTGTGATCACAAGGAAAGAAAGCTGTCACACTCATACTCTTGTACAATCACTTATTGCTCTATCTACTTCAAGATAAGCATTATCTTATTGTAGTTACAAGGGAATACAGTATACTTTAAGTGATAGTCAAATGTTTTATATACATGACTTTTTCTACTCTTGTACAAACACTTATTGCTCTATTTACTTCAAGATAAACATTATCTTATTGTAGTTACAAGGGAATACACTAGACTTTAAGTGATAGCCAAATGTTTTATATACATGACTTTCTCTACTCTTGTACAAACACTTATTGCTCTATCTACTTCAAGATAAACATTATCTTATTGTAGTTACAAGGGAATACAGTAGACTTTAAGTGATAGTCAAATGTTTTATATACATTACTTTCTCTACTCTTGTACAAACACTTATTGCTCTATCTACTTCAAGATAAACATTATCTTATTGTAGTTACAAGGGAATACAGTATACTTTAAGTGATAGTCAAATGTTTTATATACATGACCTTCTTTCTCTACTCTTGTACAAACACTTATTGCTGTATCTACTTCAAGATAAACATTATCTTATTGTAGTTACAAGGGAATACAGTATACTTTAAGTGATAGTCAAATGTTTTATATACATGGCTTTCTAGACTTTAAGTGATAGTCAAATGTTTTATATACATTCCTTTTTCTACTCTTGTACAAACACTTATTGCTCTATTTACTTCAAGATAAACATTATCTTATTGTAGTTACAAGGGAATACACTAGACTTTAAGTGATAGCCAAATGTTTTATATACATGACTTTCTCTACTCTTGTACAAACACTTATTGCTCTATCTACTTCAAGATAAACATTATCTTATTGTAGTTACAAGGGAATACAGTAGACTTTAAGTGATAGTCAAATGTTTTATATACATTACTTTCTCTACTCTTGTACAAACACTTATTGCTCTATCTACTTCAAGATAAACATTATCTTATTGTAGTTACAAGGGAATACAGTAGACTTTAAGTGATAGTCAAATGTTTTATATACATGACTTTCTCTACTCTTGTACAAACACTTGTTGCTCTATCTACTTCAAGATAAACAATATCTTATTGTAGCTACAAGGGAATACAGTAGACTTTAAGTGATAGTCAAATGTTTTATATACATGACCTTCTTTCTCTACTCTTGTACAAACACTTATTGCTCTATCTACTTCAAGATAAACATTATCTTATTGTAGTTACAAGGGAATACAGTAGACTTTAAGTGATAGTCAAATGTTTTATATACATGACTTTCTCTACTCTTATTGCTCTATCTACTTCAAGATAAACATTATCTTATTGTAGTTACAAGGGAATACATTAGACTTTAAGTGATAGTCAAATGTTTTATATACATGACTTTCTCTACTCCTGTACAAACACTTATTGCTCTATCTACTTCAAGATAAACATTATCTTATTGTAGTTACAAGGGAATACAGTAGACTTTAAGTGATAGTCAAATGTTTTATATACATGACTTTCTCTACTCTTATTGCTCTATCTACTTCAAGATAAACATTATCTTATTGTAGTTACAAGGGAATACAGTAGACTTTAAGTGATAGTCAAATGTTTTATATACATTACTTTCTCTACTCTTGTACAAACACTTATTGCTCTATCTACTTCAAGATAAACATTATCTTATTGTAGTTACAAGGGAATACAGTAGACTTTAAGTGATAGTCAAATGTTTTATATACATGACTTTCTCTACTCTTGTACAAACACTTGTTGCTCTATCTACTTCAAGATAAACAATATCTTATTGTAGCTACAAGGGAATACAGTAGACTTTAAGTGATAGTCAAATGTTTTATATACATGACCTTCTTTCTCTACTCTTGTACAAACACTTATTGCTCTATCTACTTCAAGATAAACATTATCTTATTGTAGTTACAAGGGAATACAGTAGACTTTAAGTGATAGTCAAATGTTTTATATACATGACTTTCTCTACTCTTATTGCTCTATCTACTTCAAGATAAACATTATCTTATTGTAGTTACAAGGGAATACATTAGACTTTAAGTGATAGTCAAATGTTTTATATACATGACTTTCTCTACTCCTGTACAAACACTTATTGCTCTATCTACTTCAAGATAAACATTTTCTTATTGTAGTTACAAGGGAATACAGTAGACTTTAAGTGATAGTCAAATGTTTTATATACATGACTTTCTCTACTCTTGTACAAACACTTATTGCTCTATCTACTTCAAGATAAACATTATCTTATTGTAGTTACAAGGGAATACATTAGACTTTAAGTGATGGTCAAATGTTTTATATACATGACTTTCTCTACTCTTGTACAAACACTTATTGCTCTATCTACTTCAAGATAAACATTTTCTTATTGCAGGTACCAGGGAATACAGTAGACTTTAAGTGATAGTCAAATGTTTTATATACATGACTTTCTCTACTCTTGTACAAACACTTATTGCTCTATCTACTTCAAGATAAACATTATCTTATTGTAGTTACAAGGGAATACGGTAGACTTTAAGTGATAGTCAAATGTTTTATATACATGACTTTCTCTACTCTTGTACAAATTCTTATTGCTCTATCTACTTCAAGATAAACATTATGTTATTGTAGGTACAAGGGAGTATTAGTTGAGGGAGTGACAGTCAAATGTTTTGTTTGTTATGACCACGAGATAAAAGAAAAATGTGATATCGATTTCCCATTTGAGAGAAGTATAATTTTTGAAAAAATTCTAAGTATAATAAGAAATATTTGGGAATGGTTCGCTCTATAACGGATAGATATAGATTATAAACTGTGTGATATAACAAGATGTATATAGTTATATGGAAGGATATTTTGTATCTCTGAACTACTCTTCATCTTATACCTCTCTCAAATTGGAGATCATTATTATTTTTTTCCTTCCTTCCTCCTTTCTCCTTCTGAACAGGCAAAGAGAATGGAATTTCGAAGCCACTAGGTCTATATATATATATATATATATATATATATATATATATATATATATATCACTTAAGTCTGCAGCTGTCCAAAGTATTCCCTTGTAAGGTAAACATTTAACAGAGATTAGTCTCGAGATTGTAAGAGATGCGATCTTTTATGAGGGACGGGAAGGCACCTGGTCGACCTTTTCCTTCGGGGCGTTACTAACCAGGACACGGGCCGTCCTCTAGGGAGCAACATCGTATCGAATGTCAGACTGTTGACCCGTGCAATGTTCACGCATTAGACAGTTCGTCAAACCAGTAGGTCAATCACAAAATATTCCACAGCAGGAAGACTAACTCCTTGGTTAGATTGTAACTTAGCCCAATTTATAAAACCTCACTTCATTTTGTCTGCAATCTTCATAACGTAAGTCAACTTACCCTGATACGTTGTCCAGCTCCCACGGACTTCATTGTTGTCAAATACTTCAACAGATCACTGCCAATATACGAGGGCTGTTCAATAAACAATGATCACATTTTTTTTGACAACGTACCTTTGCTCATCCTCATAATTTTGATGGCCCATCTCAAAATAGTCTCCCCTAATGTGATGTACTTATCCGAGCGTTTCTGTCAGTCTTCAAAGACATGTTGGGAAGCATTTTTTGAGAGATCCTTCAAAATGTCCTCCGCAGCCTTCACCACTGCTTCTGATGATGGATAATGCTTCCCACGAAGGCGTTTCTTCAAGTTAGCGAATAGAAAAAGGTCACATGGAGCTAAATCCTCACTATAGGGAGGGTGAGGGATGCACCTCATGCTTATTTTTGCAAGATATTCAGCAACAATATTGGCAATATGCGGCCGCGCATTATCGTGGTGCAGCATCCAGCCTGCTTCAGGGAAATGTGGCACCCAATGAAATGTTCAGTATTTCAGAAAGTGATCTTCAGGTATTTCGTCGATCCTCTCTCACAATGGCAGCAGCAGTGTTGATGTTTTCTTCCGTAAGAGCAGTAACTGGAGCACCGGGTCCACCTTCCTTTGAAATTGACTCTCTCCCCTCTTTAAACATTTTAAACCACCTTCGAGCTGTGCTTTAGGGAAGGCCATACGCCTCCTGTAACATTGTATAGGCCTCAACTGAAGATTTGTTGAGACGAAAGCAGAATTTCAAAGCCGCATATTGTTCCTCGTGTTTTACCTCCATCGCAGAGGTAGGCGATACTGAACATGTCTGAACTTGCCTGGTTCTCACAGGCGGGAACCAGGAGTAACAACAATGAACTACTACGGTGTGTTTGTTTCACTTTAAGCTAACAGAATATAACAAGATTTAATTTTAGTGCCAAGAATTATGACGGTAAAAAGATTATGATCATTCTTTATTGAACTTTGTGTACTTTGTGTTTAAACTCACTTCACTTTCTTCCACGACATAATGGAGTGACGTAATACGTAGGCCGACGTAGCCTCTATTTCCTGATAGCTCACTCGCTGGGATGTCTCTAATATCTTGCAGTAATAAGACACCAGCAGCTCGCTCGAGGAACAGTACTGTCCACCAACGCAAAGTAAGTCCCTGAAAGGAATGTGCCTTCCAGTGCCACCGTTACACAGTAGGAGGGCAGAGAATGTGTGTGACAGGGAACGCCTACTACACAAGGAGCAGAACCGTTAAGAACATGCAATGTTCAATCTGTACACTAAATCCGAGATGATTTAGTCACAAAAGTAGAAGCCGTCAGAATGTTTTTGAATGGTCTGTAACTTCACTGATATGAGGTGTCATAAATATATACAGGGAGAGTGTGGGAACCTTCTTTAACTCCCCCTTCGTCTCAGGCCCGGGAGACTCTTTCCTGTGGTAGTCTGTCTAGTGAACGCGAGTGTAGTTGTGACTCAAAGGACACTCACCCTACCGTCCACTAATGACCGTCATAAATCTATCTCCACACTTCAGAAATCGAACACTTTCTTTGAGGACCAATAGCAACCCTGATTTTCTCGAAGTGACAGTCGCATGTCTACTCCACGTGGAGTCTCAGTTGCCAAAGTTCCAACTTCCAGTTGATCTGTTTCATTACGTGCAGAAGTTCGTTGTGTCACGATGTGGAGACCGTGGGAGGAAAATGCAAATGAAGTAGTAGATAATTTTCAGTCAAATGAACATAATCAAAGTAAAGACAATAGTGTGAATGAGTTGGAAAGTGTTGCTGGGCCGAGTTATGTTACTGGAGAAGCCTCAAAAAACAAATTTATAAGGGTTACTATTTCTAATTCAAGCGCTTGTTTTGAACACATAAATATGTGCTGACAAATAATCTTAGTAATGAACTTGATAAATTCTGGGTATTCTCAGAAATACAGTAAGAGAAATTGTGACGAAAGGAATACCAAAGACGCCGATCAAGTGTGAAAGTAAATCTGTAAAGTAGATAATTTCACATGCGATATAATTCGTCGAGAAATTTATGGATTCTTTGCAAAAGGGAGAGCGCCCACCTTAGATGAATTGGTTGCACATTTCCTAGAAATTTGTGATTTTCCTTATGGGCACTGCAGTTTGAGCGGTCTCCTAAAGGAGCTGGGTTTCAAATACCGCACTTTGAATAAGATAAGCGTTGTTATGGAATCCAGTAGAATTGTAGCTTGGCTATATACACTCCTGAAAATTGAAATAAGAACACCGTGAATTCATTGTCCCTGGAAGGGGAAACTTTATTGACACATTCCTGGGGTCAGATACATCACATGATCACACTGACAGAACCATAGGCACATAGACACAGGCAACAGAGCATGCACAATGTCGGCACTAGTACCGTGTATATCTACCTTTCGCAGCAATGCAGGCTGCTACTCTCCCATGGAGACGATCGTAGAGATGCTGGATGTAGTCCTGTGGAACGGCTTGCCATGCCATTTCCAGCTGGCGCCTCAATTGGACCAGCGTTCGTGCTGGACGTGCAGACCGCGTGAGACGACGTTTCATCCAGTCCCAAACATGCTCAATGGGGGACAGATCCGGAGATCAGGCTGGCCAGGGTAGTTGACTTACACCTTCTAGAGCACGTTGGGTGGCACGGGATACATGCGGACGTGCATTGTACTGTTGGAACAGCAAGTTCCCTTGCCGGTCTAGGAATGGTAGAACGATGGGTTCGATGACGGTTTGGATGTACCGTGCACTATTCAGTGTCCCCTCGACGATAACCAGGGTTTACGGCCAGTGTAGGAGATCGCTCCCCACACCATGATGCCGGGTGTTGGCCCTGTGTGCCTCGGTCGTATGCAATTCTGATTGTGGCGCTCACCTGCACGGCGCCAAACACGCATACGACCATCATTGGCACCAAGGCAGAAGGGACTCTCATCGCTGAAGATGACACGTCTCCATTCGTCCCTCCATTCACGCCTGTCGCGACACCACTGGAGGCGGGCTGCACGATGTTGGGGCGTGAGCGGAAGACGGCCTAACGGTGCTTGGGACCGTAGCCCAGCTTCATGGAGACGATTGCGAACGGTCCTCGCCGATACCCGAGGAGCAACAGTGTCCCTAATTTGCTGGGAAGTGGTGGTGCGGTTCCCTACGGCACTGCGTAGGATCCGACGGTCTTGGCGTGCATCCGTGCGTCGCTGCGGTCCGGTCTCAGGTCGACGGGCACGTGCACCTTCCGCCGACCACTGGCGATAACACTGATGTACTGTGGAGACCTCACGCCCCACGTGTTGAGCAATTCGGCGGTACGTCCACCCGGCCTCCCGCATGCCCACTATACGCCCTCGTTCAAAGTCCGTCAACTGCACATACGGTTCACGTCCGCGCTGTCGCGGCATGCTACCAGTGTTAAAGACTGCGATGGAGCTCCGTATGCCATGGCAAACTGGCTGACACTGACGGCGGCGGTGCCCAAACGCTGCGCAGCAAGCGCCATTCGACGGCCAACACCGCGGTTCCTGGTGTGTCCGCTGTGCCGTGCGTGTGATCGTTGCTTTTACAGCCCTCTCGCAGTGTCCGGAGCAAGTATGGTGGCTCTGACACACCGGCGTCAATGTGTTCTTATTTCCATTTCCAGGAGTGTATATATACACGCATATATATAATATGTCAAAACTAAGGAAGTTTCGCAGTAATGGACATAAGATAATTTATTTAGATGAAAACTCGTACGATACCCATGACGTATCGAGAAAGGTGGCAACCTTGCAGAAAGGTCTGGGAGAAGGAGGACCGGGGTTGTAAAACAATTAAAAGGGTTCGTCAAAGACAGCGGCCGACGTGCACATGAGTTAACTAAACAGCCTCTGTACTGTGTAGCAGTTATTTTTATACTTCATGTTGTTAGGAATAGTCAAAGATATTAGTATTTATAATAAAATAACGAATTGATGTACAGTAGATAATGATGTAACCATGGCAACGGATCATGATGGGTTTTTAAATATTTTAAAAGATTTTGTTCTTCTGTTTATGAAATTCTAAGGGGTAAGACGTGTATCTGTCTATCCGAGTGTGTGCACAAACAGTTTTGTGTGTGTGCATCAAAGATGTATAAGTAGCGTGTGCGAAAGAAAGGAAATAGTTCATCGTGGAATCTACCGCTGGTTTTAGAAAGACTACATCAATAACGCTGGGCAACAATGAAAATGTTTCGGACTTAAAAATAGTGAATTTACATGTATTTTCATCTGCTGAATTAAAAAATCACCACAATAATAATGGATTAGCTCTTGTTTTGAAGATAAAGTGACATTTCATTTTTTAGAGTGAAGATTTTAAATTTGGATTATGTTTTTTTTGGGGGGGAGTTGGCACACCTGTCAAAATAACATAGATGACAACTACAAGCATTTGTTGACAGTGCTCCTGCAAAAATACCGTAACCTTGGATGCAACATGTCCCTTAAGATCCATTTTCTCCACTCCCACCTAGACTTTTTCCCTCCTAGTTGTGGAGCTGTTAGTGATGAACATGGGGAGAGATTCCATCCGGACATTTCTGTTATGGAACAAAGATATCAGGACCGTTGGAATGAAGTAATGCTTGTGGAATACTGTTAGGGATTCTACGGAACTCCATCACAAGAGGCAAGCTAAAAGACGACGAAGTCATGATTCTCTTCAGACACGACTCTCTGCGAAGTATTTTTCCAGCAATTTAGAACTCTTAGCATGTAATTACCAGTTAAATGCACTTTCATTGTTGTTAGCATGCATGTAACTAAGTATATCGTTTTCTCTCAATCCGTTAATATGTAATACTTCCACCTTGTGTATATAATAGAAATTAGAGCTAATACAAATGTTTCATTGTCATATTTGTTTTTCTCAACCCAAAAATAGTAGGAATTGCCTCATGAAGTGCTTGAAATTATCTTTTTGCTGCCCAGCGTAATATTTGTGATTGTTTCAAAGAATTTAAAGTTGTTTATGAGGAATTAAATTTCCATCTTTCAACGAGAAAAGTAATTTTTATATAAATAATGAGTAGTTGGCATGCTTAATTTAAGATTACTCACTCAGACTAGGTCAAAATATACAATTATTAAAACATGTACAAGCTGTTAATGAACTGGATATTTGGGAGAATATTTATATTCTAAACAGCGGAAAAGATAATATTTTGTTTTTTGATATACCAGCTTTCAATAGTGTTCTACAATTTATTAAACCAATCAACACGAGTCAACAACATCAACCTATCGTTATGAATAATGTTACCCAAGCGGCAAACTCACGATGCCGATCAATAAATGAAGGCCGGTGGAGGGAGGGGAGACCGCAGGGGTAGCTGAGTCTTCGTTTCCCCCTCCTGCTGCCCGAAGGAGGGCGAAGCTTCGAGAATGTTTCCCCCTCCATAAAAGGAAATCTCGAAAAACTTCGAGCCGCCGATCAATACCAGCGAGGCGACGGGCAGTTGTGTTGAGTGTGTCGTGGCGAGCAGTAGTGTAAGGCGCGCCGAGTGTACGTGGAAAGACGAACTGGCTTAGTTGTAACTGTGTACATTACGAAATTGTAATTGTGACATTGGAATAAGGTGGAAATAAAGAACATTTTTCAGTGGTGTAATTAAACTTTTTAATTTTACGAACCCACAAAGTCACAATAATATAGATCCAGTAAAATTAATCTAGATTCCAAACAATCTAGTTTACCCAGGAAACAGATGGGAGAGGAAGCACAACTTCAACAGACAACTAGTAATCAAAAAGATATTGTTCCAGAAAATGAGGTAGAAGATGAAGTATATTTGCCATTAGAATCCATCAGGTTAACAGTTCCACATCCAGAGATGAAGCAACTCCAACCAGTTACCACAGGTGACAATCAATCATCTGTGTCCAGCTCCAATGTTCCGGTCCCAGATGTTGGTATTGAAAATTAGGAGATCGTCAAGGAGGAGGAGCCTTAGGTTTCCTGGAAAGTCGAGTTTGTGTCCTTCGACAGTAGTTGGTGCAGCTCCCACTGAAGATGGTCTAAAGTAAGACCTAAAAGTGCTTATGGAAGCAAAGGTGAACATCTGCCTAGTCTGTGTGAGTAATCTTAAATTAAGCATGCCAACTACTCATTATTTATATAAAAATATATCTCACATTTAATAACTTGACAAGTCTTATTTTAAAAAAAGAGAAAAGTAATATTCAATTCTTTTAAGATAGCAATACTATCTTGAGCAGCCCCGTTACCACGACCCTGGGAAAGAAAAAGAACTCATCACTCAACAATGATAGATGCGCCTAATTATCCAGAGTTGCAGGAAAAACTTTTAGATTTCTTCAACATTGTCACCAAAGGTGAGAAATTAATCTGCATCCACCATCATCGCATCATAAACCATCCCAACGAAATCCGCTTCAACTGCACTTCTTATCACACCAGGAACGTTCATATTAACTCACAGTGGCCGGAGTCACCAGAGGCTGACTTTGGAAGTTTTCATACAGTTTGTCTAATTTCTAAACAAACTTATTTCCAAGAAATGGCCCTTTGTTTACCCATTCCACACTGCAAACCACCGATACAAAGCCACTAGCGAGTACAATAGCACTAACCGTTTTGTGGGTTTCTTGGGCAGGGTTGCACTATTGCAAAATACACATAAGGACAGTTCAATAAGGAATGATCATACTTTTTCGCACTAAAATTCAACCTTATTATTAGCTGTTAGCTTAATGTGAAACAAACACGCCGTAGTAGTTTCATTGTTGGTTCCCGCCTGTGAGAACCAGGTAAGTTCAGACATGTTCAGTATCGCCTACCGCTGCAATGGAGGTAACACGCGAGGAACAATATGCGGCTTTGAAATTCTGCTTTCGTCTCAACAAATCTTCAGTTGAGGCCTATACAATGTTACAGGAGGCCTATGACCTTCCCTACAGCACAGCTCGAAGGTGGTTTAAAATGTTTAAAGAGGGGAGACAATCAATTTCAAAGGAAGGTGGACCCGGTGCTCCAGTTACTGCTTTTACAGAAGAAAACATCAACACTGCTGCTGCCATTGTGAGAGAGGATCGACGAATTACCTTAAGATCACTTTCTGAAATACTGAACATTTCATTGGGTGCCACCCACACGTTGGTGACAGAATCATTACACATGAGACGTGTTTGTGTGCGATGGGTTCCAAGACTGTTGATTCCCGAGAAAAAGGACATCGGCATGCAGGTCTGCATGCAGTTAAAGTCGATGTTAGAGGAAGATCCGGAGTTTCTTTCAAACGTAATCACTGCTGATGAAACTTGGCTACATCATTTTGATCCTGAGAGCAACAGCAAAGCTCAGTGTGGAAATCTCCTTCATCAAGAACCCACAAAAAAGCAAAAGTGGTTGCTTCTGCTGGGAAAGTTATGGTCATCTCATTCTTTGATATTCATGGAATGGTTTATCAGCATGTTGTACCTGCACATACATCAGTAACTGGAGAATATTACAGGAATGTCCTGGAAACTTTGCAAGTCCATATCAGGCGCAAAACACCACATTTCCGTGAAGCAGGCTGGATGCTGCAGCGCGATAATGCGTGACCGCATATTGCCAATGTTGTTGCTGAATATATTGCAAAAATCAACGTGAAGTACATCCCTCACCCTCCATATAGTCCGGATTTGGCCCCATGTAACTTTTTTCTATTCTTTAATTTGAAGAAACGCCTACATGGGAGGTATTATCCAACTTCAGAAGCAGTGGTGAAGGCTGCGGAGGCGATTTTGAAGGATCTCTAAAAATGGTTTCCAGCATGTCTTTGAAGACTGGCAGAAACGCTGGGACAAGTACATCGCATTCAGGGGAGACTATTTTGAGAAGGACCATCAAAATTATGAGGATGAGTAAAGGTACGTTGTCAAACAGAAATTGTGTTCATTCTTTATTGAACAGTCATCGTACATTGCCGTAAATTTGGGGCATCGAAACCCACAACAACGGAGGAATCCTGCTACAGAGTGTTAATACCGATAACGAGAAAATTAACGAAGGTAATGCGAATTTTGAAATTAACAACGCTAATACTAATGGTGACTTTATAGACTGTGAAGTTAACGAAGCTGATGATGATAATCTCTTAATACAAACGTCAGCTTGGACTCCAATCTAGTATACGGAGAGGAAGCAAGATCAGGAAACAGCGCAAATATGTTAGTGAATTGTAGAAACTTCCTGAAAATTGTAATTGAAAATGCGGAGGGTACTATATATATAAAGTCGAGCATATCCACCAGAGCAATGCACACAGAGTGAAGACTAACCCCCCTCTGACGACCAGGGAGTTACTAAGCTGTCCCAAAAGGACGCCTGACGCCTCCGTGGGGCTTTCCATTGAGCAAGACCTAGACACTAACAAGCCCCCCCCCTCCCATCTGGTCCTTTGGACTCTAACGGGATGGAAGTGAATACGCCACTTACGCGCGCTAACCCCAAAGGCGAAGGCTACCGATATGACTTCGGTAGGGCCGCCTGGTGATCTAGCACTTCTACTAGCTATGCTGGACAGTACGTGGGAATATATGGCTTCCCTCAACCCCGTCCGAAGACGTAACCGATATCCCACGGTATCGGGAACCACTGCCCTCTCGAGTCCAACCCAATCCGAAAAACTCCCATTCAGGGTGGGGCTCGAATGTTCGGCCAGAGGTTCCTCTAGTAACGTCAGAAGTAAACTCTGTTTAGTTAACACGTGTGCACGTCGGCCGCTTCCTTTGATGAACCCTTATAATCGTTTTACAACCCCGGCCCTCCTTCTCCCAGTCCTTTCGGCAAGGTTGCCACCTTTCTCGATACGTCATGGGTATCGTACGACGTTTCGTCTAAATAAATTATCTTATGTCCATTACTGCAAAACTTTCTTAGTTTTGATAAATATCTTATATATATATATATATATATATATATATATATATATATGTGTGTGTGTGTGTGTGTGTGTGTGCGTGTATAATTCGCCAAGATACAATTCTACTGGATTCCGTAATAACCCGTATGTTATTCAAAGTGCGATATTTGAAGCGCAGCTCCTTTCGGAGGCTGCGTAAAGTGCAGTGCCCATAAGGAAAATCACAAATTTCTTGCAAATGTGCAACCAATTCGTCTAAGGTGGCCGCTCTCCTTTTTGCATAGAATCTGTAAATTTCTCGGCGAATTAAATCGCATGTGAAATTATCTACTTTAGAGAAACGTTTCCTTTTGTTTTCACACTTGATCAGCGTCTTTGGTATTCCTTTCGTCACAATATTTCTTACTGTATTTCTGTGAATACCCATAATTTTGCAGGTTTATTGCAAGACCCCTTTCCAAGATTATTTGTCAGCAAATATTTATATGTGTTCAAAACAAGCGCTTGAATTTGCTTAGAAACAGTTCCCGTTATAAGTTTTTTTTTTTGAGACTTCTCCGGTAACATAACTCGGCACAGCAACATTTTCCAAATCATTCACACTATTGTCTTCACTTTGATTATTTTCACTTAACTGTAAGTTATGTACTACTTCATTTGCATTTCCCTCCTACGGTCTCTACATCGTGACACACAACGGATTTCTGCACGTCATAAAACAGATCAACTGGAAGTTGGAACTTTGGCAACTGAGACTCCACATGGAGTAAACACGTGACTGTCACTTCGAGAAAATCAGGGCTGCTATTGGTCCTCAGCGACAGCGTTCCATTTCTGAAGTGTGGAGATAGATTTATGACGTTCATTAGTAGGCGGTAGGGTCCGTTTCCTTTGTGAGACAACTGCACTCGCGTTGACTAAACAGACTCTGCCACTAATGCTTGGGGTCCGCAGCGCCCGCACTACGGCAGCTGAAGGGGACGGATCCCCTCCCCTACAGTGGGGGGGGGCTACTACCGTCGAAATATTTGAATAAATAAACTGCCGATGCGGCTGGTGTAGGAATAACAACGGTCAGAAAAATTGCATCATTTGATATCGCTAGTTACAGCAATCCAAATAAAAAAAACATTAAATAAAACTAAGTTTTCATTTGACAAGTTCGACGACTTCAATCGTGATTTGTTGTGTACGAATGTTTCGCGAAAGGTTGATCTCCCACTGTTCGCCAATTAACGGAAATTATGCATAAGAAGACGGTTGGAAGTGATTGTGCGTTCCCTTATAGTCTATCTGTCGGCCGCCCCCTTTGAGAACCCTTATCATCGTTTTATAACACTGACCCTGCTTCTCCCAGTCCTCTCTGCAAGGTTGCCACCTTTCTCGATACGTCATGGGTATCGTACGACGTTTCGCCATGCTACAGTTCTACTGGATTCCATAATAACCCTTATCTTATTCAAAGTGCGGTATTTGAAACCCAGCTCCTTTAGGAGACCGCGCCAAGTGCAGTGCCCATAAGGAAAATTACAAATTTCTTGCAAATGTGCAACCAATTCATCTAAGGTGGGTGCTCTCCATTTTTCACAGAATCTATAACTAGAAGTTTCAAAATGATTTTCTTCTAAAGTAAGGTAGTAAAATTATGCGACAGATTTCTACGTTTTAATAACATAAATGACACAAATTTTAAACAAAACTCTTGTCTTTGTAATTACATGCTGTGGAACAATTGCCATAGGACAGAAGGATTATCACTAGAATTACTACGAACAGGATTCGGCACTGAAACTAGTCTAGGTCTATTGTAACTATGTCTCCAAGTAGGGCATCCCCGGGAGGAGGGATGAAGAGAAAGGAGGCACGGCCGTGTGGGATAGTAAAATTAAGTATGTCGCAAAGCAAGGAGATACCACATACAAGTATACAACTATATGTTGATATCACAACTCAATCTGGTGCAAAACTTCCTGAAACGCTTAAAATATAACATCTTCAGTGTAGAACGCCTTAAACGTTAGCAAAACATCTTTAGGACACAGAAACAGTATCGCCGCAGTCAGGTAATGTATCGCGTAATCAGGTTGTAGCGATCGACCAACCGTCGAGAACTAACTCCAATAGTATTGCGTATATCTCACCTGAGTATTGATTGATGCAGCAGTAATGCGTTCAGTTTTCACTAGCTCCACTCTCTGGGCCACATCACACGTGTTTTACAATCTCTCATTACTGTACTTCAAACTTCAAGATAAACATTATCTTATTGTAGTTACAAGGGAATACAGTAGACTTTAAGTGATAGTCAAATGTTTTGTATACATGACTTTCTCTACTCTTGTTAAAACACTTATTGCTCTATCTACTTCAAGATAAACATTATCTTATTGTAGTTACAAGGGAATAAAGCAGACTTTAAGTGATAGTCAAATGTTTTATATACATGACTTTCTCTACTCTTGTACAAACACTTATTGCTCTATCTACTTCAAGATAAATATTATCTTATTGTAGCTACAAGGGAATACAGTAAACTTTAAGTGATAGTCATATGTTTTATATACATGACTTTCTCTACTCTTGTACAAACACTTATTGCTCTATCTACTTCAAGATAAACATTATCTTATTGTAGTTACAAGGGAATAGAATAGACTTTAAGTGATAGTCAAATGTTTTGTATACATGACTTTCTCTACTCTTGTTAAAACACTTATTGCTCTATCTACTTCAAGATAAACATTATCTTATTGTAGTTACAAGGGAATAAAGCAGACTTTAAGTGATAGTCAAATGTTTTATATACATGACTTTCTCTACTCTTGTACAAACACTTATTGCTCTATCTACTTCAAGATAAACATTATCTTATTGTAGTTACAAGGGAATACAGTAGACTTTAAGTGATAGTCAAATGTTTCATATACATGACTTTCTCTACTCTTGTACAAACACTTATTGCTCTATCTACTTCAAGATAAATATTATCTTATTGTAGCTACAAGGGAATACAGTAAACTTTAAGTGATAGTCATATGTTTTATATACATGACTTTCTCTACTCTTGTACAAACACTTATTGCTCTATCTACTTCAAGATAAACATTATCTTATTGTAGTTACAAGGGAATACAGTAGACTTTAAGTGATAGTCAAATGTTTTATATACATGACTTTCTCTACTCTTGTACAAACACTTATTGCTCTATCTACTTCAAGATAAATATTATCTTATTGTAGCTACAAGGGAATACAGTAAACTTTAAGTGATAGTCATATGTTTTATATACATGACTTTCTCTACTCTTGTACAAACACTTATTGCTCTATCTACTTCAAGATAAACATTATCTTATTGTAGTTACAAGGGAATACAGTAGACTTTAAGTGATAGTCAAATGTTTTGTATACATGACTTTCTCTACTCTTGTTAAAACACTTATTGCTCTATCTACTTCAAGATAAACATTATCTTATTGTAGTTACAAGGGAATACAGCAGACTTTAAGTGATAGTCAAATGTTTTGTATACATGACTTTCTCTACTCTTGTTAAAACACTTATTGCTCTATCTACTTCAAGATAAACATTATCTTATTGTAGTTACAAGGGAATAAAGCAGACTTTAAGTGATAGTCAAATGTTTTATATACATGACTTTCTCTACTCTTGTACAAACACTTATTGCTCTATCTACTTCAAGATAAACATTATCTTATTGTAGTTACAAGGGAATACAGTAAACTTTAAGTGATAGTCATATGTTTTATATACATGACTTTCTCTACTCTTGTACAAACACTTATTGCTCTATCTACTTCAAGATAAACATTATCTTATTGTAGTTACAAGGGAATACAGTAGACTTTAAGTGATAGTCAAATGTTTTATGTACATGACTTTCTCTACTCTTGTACAAACACTTATGGCTCTATCTACTTCAAGATAAACATTATCTTATTGTAGTTACAAGGGAATACAGCAGACTTTAAGTGATAGTCAAATGTTTTATGTACATGACTTTCTCTACTCTTGTACAAACACTTATTGCTCTATCTACTTCAAGATAAACATTATCTTATTGTAGTTACAAGGGAATACAGTAGACTTTAAGTGATAGTCAAATGTTTTATATACATGACTTTCTCTACTCTTGTACAAACACTTATTGCTCTATCTACTTCAAGATAAATATTATCTTATTGTAGCTACAAGGGAATACAGTAAACTTTAAGTGATAGTCATATGTTTTATATACATGACTTTCTCTACTCTTGTACAAACACTTATTGCTCTATCTACTTCAAGATAAACATTATCTTATTGTAGTTACAAGGGAATACAGTAGACTTTAAGTGATAGTCAAATGTTTTGTATACATAACTTTCTCTACTCTTGTTAAAACACTTATTGCTCTATCTACTTCAAGATAAACATTATCTTATTGTAGTTACAAGGGAATACAGCAGACTTTAAGTGATAGTCAAATGTTTTGTATACATGACTTTCTCTACTCTTGTTAAAACACTTATTGCTCTATCTACTTCAAGATAAACATTATCTTATTGTAGTTACAAGGGAATAAAGCAGACTTTAAGTGATAGTCAAATGTTTTATATACATGACTTTCTCTACTCTTGTACAAACACTTATTGCTCTATCTACTTCAAGATAAACATTATCTTATTGTAGTTACAAGGGAATACAGTAAACTTTAAGTGATAGTCATATGTTTTATATACATGACTTTCTCTACTCTTGTACAAACACTTATTGCTCTATCTACTTCAAGATAAACATTATCTTATTGTAGTTACAAGGGAATACAGTAGACTTTAAGTGATAGTCAAATGTTTTATGTACATGACTTTCTCTACTCTTGTACAAACACTTATGGCTCTATCTACTTCAAGATAAACATTATCTTATTGTAGTTACAAGGGAATACAGTAGACTTTAAGTGATAGTCAAATGTTTTATATACATGACTTTCTCTACTCTTGTACAAACACTTATTGCTCTATCTACTTCAAGATAAACATTATCTTATTGTAGTTACAAGGGAATACAGTAGACTTTAAGTGATAGTCAAATGTTTTATATACATGACTTTCTCTACTCTTGTACAAATACTTATTGCTCTATCTACTTCAAGATAAACATTATCTTATTGTAGTTACAAGGGAATACAGTAGACTTTAAGTGATAGTCAAATGTTTTATGTACATGACTTTCTCTACTCTTGTACAAACACTTATTGCTCTATCTACTTCAAGATAAACATTATCTTATTGTAGTTACAAGGGAATACAGTAGACTTTAAGTGATAGTCAAATGTTTTATATACATGACTTTCTCTACTCTTGTACAAACACTTATTGCTCTATCTACTTCAAGATAAACATTATCTTATTGTAGTTGCAAGAGAATACAGAAGACTTTATGTGATACTCAATTGTTTTATATACATATGTGTATTATGTATCAGCCTTTCTTTTTCCCTTTTAAAGTTAACTTACATAATATATACACATATAATAATTTGTAGCTTAACAGTTCACTTATCTTATAAGAAATGATGATAATTCTTATAAATTTTCTGGGATCGCGATTTCTTGTAAACTTTTACATAACCTCACCCGGAAACAAAACTGTCGCCATCGTTACAAATGCTAGATGTTAATATGTTTTTGTGAGTACTACCGAAATCTGAAAATAAAACAAATTTAAAAACAGAATCGACTGCAGATATTTGAAAATTCACTACGCGATTTTTGTTTTTTAAAATAAATATATTTTCCCAAACCATTAAATCTATCGGACCATTTAAGTGTTTTAATAACTTAACTTCAGGATTTATCTAATCGTTAAATGACCAAAAATGATCTGCTACGGTCGATTTATCAGTCTGTTTATACTTAATATTACGAAAATGTTCTTTCGTTCTGGTTTCTAAATTACGTTTTGTCTTTCCAATTTTATCACAATTGAAGCAGCTATACTTATAAATAACACATTTTTTATTATTAGGAATTTTATCTTTAATCAAGAAATGCAATAGATTCTTAAGACTCTATTTATTTTGAGGAACTAAAGTTATAACAAACTCTTTAAACATTTTTGAAAATGTTTGTTAGCCCAAGGATGGTAAGTAATTTTTTTAAAAGTATAATCGTCTTTTATTTGCTAAGGGTAGAAATATCATTAACAGTTTTTTTTATATTTAAATTTTTCAATAAGTATACATGAAATCGCAATCCTATATAATTTATAAGAATTATCATAATTTCTTATACTAAGTGAAGCTTTAAGTTACAAATTGTTATGTTTGTATACATTTGTTTGCTTTACTGTTAATAGCTTTATATTTTACGTATTTATTAACATATATAAACTTAGAACTCACACACAGAGAAGTTTCCTCTCTTTATAACATAAATTTTGGAATATCTTATTGCTTTGGATGACCAAGAGATGTTTAACTCGTAGTTCCGCTTATTGATTGCCACGCTGTATTTCGGAAGAGGGTAGTATCAACGTGGGATGTAAGATTTCGTGACGTGATAACTGATTCTCTAATTGCAGCACATAGGAGCTATTCCAATCTCCACGAAGGGCACCTTCACTGATCGGTGAGCTCGGACCATTGAGAGAAATACATGTACCTTGGCCAAATTATCGCCATATCCCATAAAATGAAGAAAACAAATGTCAACAGATATGTAGTTCAAGTTCTGGATACTTAATACTCTTTGAGGAAATTATTGAAGAGGTTTTACATACTGTTGTAGTACTCTGTGTATGCCAGGACACAGCAAAAGCTATCAAGCTAAATCACGGCCTGTAGTAGCTACGAGACAACACTCGCCATGATTTTATCACCAACACCAGTTACACGAATTCATTATAACTATATGGTGCATACATATATTTGTAAATGACACCTATATGTATATATCAAGAGATAATTCGTCCATCTGAGTCTTACAAATTTATGATGATAGCACCAAAATGTGGTGAAGTGCTATTTTCTTCCAAACATCGTCTTTTTGTACTGTATCTGCACGTCTCAAGAAGGTGTCCCAGTCTTGTTTTGTTGCCCTGTCAATTTCTGCATGAATAAATCGTCAACGCAAGTCAGTTTTAAAGTATTGCTTTTGTTTTGTCTTGTTTTGTTGCCTTGTCAATTTCTGCATAAATAAATCGTCAACGCGAGTCAGTTTTAACGTATTGCTTTTGTTTGTTTTATTTGAGCCCATTCTAGCTCAACTGGATTGTAGGTGCAGTACTAGGGGGAAGGGCTCGTCTCTTGTTATGCAAGTTGATCCAGTTTGAAGCAGAAACTACAGGTTTCCGACATTAGAATATAAGAGAGGGATGATAAAACTAGAAATTATTAACATACATATTAGAAGTAATATAATAATAAATATTTAATCATGAAGTAGAACGTTTAACTCAAGCAAAGCAACGCAGACATAGCTCCAGGAAGAAAGGGTTGTTTGAGACAGGATGTCGAAATATAGAAACAAAAGAAGGTAAAACCCTCTCTCCAGACCGACGCCACTAGGAATGCGCTACAAGAGGAGAACACAGGAAGTTTACCGTTAGGACGCCAAGCACCCCGGGAATGTGGAGTAAAACTGCCGCATAGATAAAGAAGGGATAAAGACCAATCAGATTAAAGTAAGGAAAACAGAACTTCCAATAAAATTTAGTATATATCACGTGATAGGCGTGAAATAGACATGATCTAGAAAAGAGGCGTAGATAGATCAGCCAGCGTAGAGCGAGGACGCGAGAACGCGAGCCGAGTCGCGGTACTTCACTTGAGACTTCACCGCGAGAGTCGCGATACCTCGCGCGTGAATTTGTACTGATATGTGACTTTGTAGAGTCAAACTTCAGAGTAGATGTAAGAACGCTAAACCGGGGAGTATAAAGGAAGATGCGATACAATCGTTGTGGCGAGCGACTGAAGGAGAGAGCAACTGAACAACTTAAATCTTAAATAAAGTTTGGAGAGAAACCGAGGAGGAAGCATTGTTACTTCTAGTCAAACGCTGGACCCTGAGAAAGAGACCCTTCATGCTCACCTTTACCATAACCAGCTACCATAACCAGCATCGCACTCATCGCTCCTACACCAAGTTGATGCTCCTTTTTTCATGATGTTTAAGCGGAAGAACTGAAAAATAAGGCTTTGAATTATCTAGAGCAGATAAGGAAACAGTAATAAACATTCAAATAATGTGACGGGACATGTTCTTCAAGTGCAACATTCTACAGGCTAACAGAAAGTCAACTGTTTGTGCTCTCTCTCTCTCGAGATTAACAAACACTTACTGAAAGTAATTCCTCTATCAGATCATGTCAAACGTTTACATTTAAGTTCTCAGTAAATACAAATAGTAATAGCTAGCTCAAGGACAAATATCATACAGTTTAAACGCCACAGTAGTAAAGAACTCGTACAAAACTCAACAAAGCTAATTAATACCAACCTAAAACTGTCTTTGGAGCGAGGAACTTGTTGGTCAGCCTGACAGTGTTGCGCCTTCCCACATAAAGCGATTCCTACTTGTAGTATCAGTTTATGTAAGGAATCAGACATTTTGGCACAAGTACTAACTTTTAGTTGGTGAGGCCGATGGACTGTTTTCCACATGAATGGAGAAACATCTTGAGAAATATCAGACTCAGCAGGTAGGTCGTATATCACTGTTGGCTTACAGCCAGAAGCATGCAGTCAACAATGTTGCAAGAAAGAAGGCATTTAACTACAAATTTATGTAATTGCAGCCATAAAGAAAAGTTTCACGTCTGCTGAAGGAAATGAAAGAATCTTCTTTTTCGTTTTTCTATTTTTATGTCGCTTAACCACGTGATGCTATCACGACAGATCCCGTGATGTTACAGATCCATCTCGTCGATCGCTGTGTGGTGTTCGAGATCTCATCTTTGTACCATATCATCTTACTTAATCACATGTCTACAGAGACCTTAGTGTCAGTTGATACCTCGTGGCTCGGTGTGTGGTGGACGGTTAACCTTCTTGTGAGGATGTTAAATAACAACACTCATAACATCTTTTTTCTCTCTTTCTGGACATTTCCCGAACCTTTGATTCCATTAGCCCAAAGACCTTCTGTTCCGATTAATTCATTATGATTTTCCTCCATATCTACTTCATTTAATCCATAGCTACATGGCACATCGCACATTTGCTGTTGCCAGGGACGACATAGTCTCCCAACCCTACTTCATCAATGCAGGAGTACCCTAAGGCAGTGTTTTTGGCCCTCTGCTCTTCCTGATCTATATCAACAGCCTGCCTACCCTCAGAGGCTGCAACCTTTACTTTACTGATGACACCGCAATAACCTCGGCATCATCAAATCATGTCACTGCAGTACAACATGCCCAGTGCTATACAGATATGCTCACAACTTGGTGCCTCGAGATTAATGCCAAAAGTCCCAGGCAGTCGCATTTACTCGTAGCTACTTAAGGGATGTACCTGAACTTCGCTTAGTTGTATCAGAAGTACCATAGAGCACAGAAGCACAATATCTTGGAGTGCTACTTGATATGCGCCTTACCTGGACATCACCAGCTTCCAGATTATCCAAGTGTATGGTGAGGCCATATCCACTGTATAACAAAAAATCACATATGGCTCTAAGGCGTAACCAGCTTCTACACAAACAAGTAATAAGACCTGACAGGTCTAGGGCGCACCTCTACAAACTTCAAATACTTCAGAACCGATACCTTCGAGTAGCAACAGCTGCCGAATCGTACATTCCTAATGACAACATCCATTCAGACCTATCATTTCTCAAATTAAATGACCATATACTCAACTTCTCTCATAAATTCTATTCCCGTCTTCCCTACAGCTTCAATCAGCTTATCCGAGACCTCGGGGAATAGGAAATTGACCCCGGGGAAAACTACAAGCTTCCCAGACTCACCTCGGGTCAATCATAACCTCAATAGTTCCTTATATTTAACAACATATCCTCTCTTTCATCCTACAACTTGTGATAATTCATAAAAAAATAAACCGCCATCTACCCACCGTCTATTATTATAAATCCATCACAACGCCAGTAAGGGACAGAGTCGCGGGATGACAAAACGTCGAAGGCTCCTTGTCATCGGAGAAGGATAACTCTTCAACGACAACTCTATGTTGTGTATACCTTTTTTCTTTACACCGACTCCATCTTGTTTATTTTAATCCAAAGAACATCAAAGAAAAGAACACACTCATATATAGCAAATGAAAATATCGATGTTCATTTCAAAGTTCAGCAATACCAAAGACAACAATCCGTGACATTTCTAGATCTCATCCTGTAGCATATCATCTTGGTTTGTCACAAGTTGACGAGGCCTTAGTCTGGAAAATTATACTTCTTTTTCTGTAAATGAAGATTAGATGAAAGTTTCAACATATATCCTCATATACCCTAGTGTTAACTAACTGCAACTAAGGTTTTGTGTGAGTCTGGCAGGTGGCAGCTTCGTCATAAATCCACAGAGGGTTTTGTATTAAGTAAGTGTAGCTCTGCTTCCAGATATGTTCAAGAAGCTGGTCAGTAGCTCTTGTTATTCTCGTTTAAGATCCAAGCTATAACTTGAGATTATGATATTTACGAAACTTATTTTGGCGACTGAAAGAAACCACGGAAGTCAGATATAGTCAGAATGGTCGGGATTTGAACCAGCAACCTCTCAAATGTGACGTTACTTCAGTTATTTGAAGAGAAATCGTTAAACCCTACATTTCAGTTATGGACTATATCATGTTATGGGCATAACCCAAACACATAGTGTTTTATTTAAAATCGTTACAACTGTTTTTGAGAAAATCAAGAATTTCTAAACTTTTTTGTGTAAATAGCAGTTCATTGGGAGGGAGGGGGGAATTATATCCTATTTTTGTATGTCTATGAGCGATGTTGTTCGTGCTTCTCTAAAATGGGCTTTTTTAATTGAGGGGGCTCTAAATATGTATTTCCGGTAAAAAATTTATAAATTTTTTGGGTAGAATGCAATAACTGTTCTACTGGCAATGTACGTGATTGAGAAATTTAAATTTTTTTCCTGATTAATGTTTCTGTATTTCATTCACAACGGAATGTGTAAATTTGTGTATTAGGAAGAATCAGATAAAGATTGTGTTTTATAAAGAACTGAGGAAAGCGTTATTTAAATATCTGAAAGACAGATATGCTAATAAATAAAAGACGGATTCCTATGACGTCATTTATTAAGGCTTCACTTTTTCAGATCTTTGGTCATATTTATGCTTATTTCCATGCTAAAGTCATATTTTGGTCATGTTTTGGGAATTGTTATAGTGTAGTCATCAGCCAATTAGAAATAAATCAATTATGACTCATCAGAAAAACTTGTTCAAGACTTTCATTCTTCTGATTAGTCATCCATTAAGTTTGTGCAAGCTACATTTTGTTCAGCGAGCTTGGCAGAAAATTTGGCATATATAAAGTCGAAGTTTGGTCAGATATCAGGTGCGATTACCCACCTAGGAACTGCAAGACTTTTGATGCACTAGAAATTGTGAAAGAAATTTAAAGTCAATTAGAATAAACAAAAGGTAAACTGGTGGAATAAATGACTGCAAAGCTGCAAAGATTCTTGGTGTCTAATGCAGGTTATACGAGCCTTAGCAAGATCAGTGACGTTCTTTGTAGGCTTGAAGCAAAGTTTGAAGACTTTCAGACGGCATTTTCCCCAAATGAATTAACTTACTTCAATTAGGCATCTATAACCTCATGTGATGTGGAACATACTTAACAACATTCTGTCTGACAACAAAAGAGACTTCCCGTTTGACAATCTAAAAATTCACATCGTCATTTAATATAACTTTGATGCTGATGAAAACTAACCTCTATATGAATATTTTATTTCTCTTAATAACTCTTTTCTTAATTTACAATGATTATTCTTGTTTAATTTAGGACTTTTTAAACTTACAGTTTCCATAAAGTGTTGAATTAAGATGTCGAGAACATTTTTACCTCCAGAAGCGATTAAAAATGTGTATGCATGAGCAGTTATTGTGAATTCATGCTTAATGTCAAGTAATATGATATTATTAATGAATTCACCAAGTTTTAAAGGTCATATTTTTGTCCTGAAGGTCACAAAAGCATGCATATTTTCTATTTTTAGGTTATGGAAGTCCTCCCTTTCGTAATTACTAAATAGCACGTCAAAAATCGACGGCTTCACCGGTGAATCAGGTTTCATTTTATGATTTAACTATCGATGTTTGTATAGAAAAGCTCGTGTATTATAATTAAGCTTTAATAGTATTCCTTTGTTTCCAGATTAAGGGACAGCAGTTTCTGTCTTGTTCACAATTGAAGCTCACATACAATAGTTTACTCCGTACACAGAACTGTAAGCGATAATTATCAAGCTGAGAGTATATATTAGTAATACGGGGTCTGCACGGTAAAGATCGATAAGTAACTTACAGTCAGGCATCTATTTAGAAGTCAATTTCTGGGGGGCGGGGGGTCCAAAAAATCTACGTTGAATTATTTGCTTTTAATAAATAATTAATCAGGGATGTGTTTTAGCATGTTAGTAAAAAATAAAAACACATTTAATATAATATATCCACCTGACTTTGCACCCAACCTTCTACAAATTGTTCTTAGAAAAGTTTGTTTTTGTCTTGTTTCTTTGTATAAAGTGTGTAGAAAGGGCTTGGATATTGCACAGTTTTGTTGTTATACTTGGGATAAAGTGATATAAGCAGTAATCAGATATTTAAAAACCTAACCACTGATTGATGCATTTGAAGTGTTAGTTCCCCTTGAATGAAAAAGGAATAGGAGCTTAGAAGTTAAAAATTACATACTTTAAGTATCTGGGAATTATAAGCAACATTATTTCTATATTTTAACGAGTCCTACAGCTGTTGTGCAGTAACTTTCTGTTGATCACTTAAATAACTTCATATCTACCTGACAGTGAATAGAGACGTTAAGATGAGAAGCTTGAATAAACTTTCTCCATTTATTTTAAACTAAGTCTTATTTCAAATATTTATTAAACGTTTGAAAAGATAATTCATTTGGGGGGTCCGGACCCCCTGCTTACAGTTCGTGGTTAGTCAATTACTTTTTGTAATACTTGAAAACACCGTACAAAGCAATAGTAAATCAAAATTGCTTTCCATAGTTTATTGGACAATGAATTGAAATGTGAACAAATGAAAATCTACATATAAATTATATGAGCAAAGCCTTCTTATCCACTCTTTTGTTAATGAATTAATTGAAGTAGCATATGCCTTGGTTGTTGGGTTATTTTGTTTATGTAGCAGAATTGAATATTTCGAATTTTCATGGTTATTATAAAGCACTAAACTTATATAAAAGTGAGCAAGTAGCTGCGGATCGCATCACTTTAACCGGCGAAGTGGAAGGATTGGCATGTTGAAGCTTACAAAGTTTTCATAAAGTGGTGCTTTGATAAAAATGTTAACAGTTATGCCATAGCTTATGGGTATTGGCACAGTAAGTAGTGATCCTTGTTCCCATGGCAGTTGAGAAATGGATTGTACGTTTAGGTTACACAACCAAATACGTGTTGACAACGATAAACTTACAAATCAAATATTGCAAAATGGTAATTTTTAATTGAAGTAGTGGTACTTTCAAGATATAGCACGTGCTTTGTCGTGTTTAAAAGATACGGTCTCTGTGAAACTGTATTCTTTTTGGTGTATGTGCAATTATATCGACATAAAATAGGGTTATGTTGTTCCCCAAGAAAGTCAACAAAAACAGGAAGTATTCCTAGAGAAAAAACTTTTAATTTATTTTAAAAACTGGTTGAATTCAATAAATTTAAATGAGGACTTAATAGTTGACTTTGTTAAACTTACTGATGTTTGTTTGGATCAAGATTTTTTTTTTTTTTTTACTTTTAATGCTGAATTTTTTCAACAAACTTCTGGCTTAGCAATGGGCAATTCTCTTACACCCTTTCTTGCTGATATGTTTATAAGTTTTTATAAGCTTTTTTTTTCGAAATTCAAATCCTTAAAGCTTTTCCTTTGAGTTTTAAAACATGGTAAAGATATGTTGATGATATTTTTGCTATTTTTCCCGTAAAACAAATTAATGATGCTTTAAAATTACTACATTTACAAGATAAAGCTATAAAATTCTCCTTAGAAACTGACATTAATGGATTTCTTCCTTTTCTAGATTTGAAAATAATAAGAAATAATAATAAATTAGATTTTTGTATCTATAGGAAATCTAGTCATATTGATAATTACATAAAAATAAAAGTTTTAACCCTTTTCCACATAAATTTGCTGCTTTTAATAAGAAAAGAAGATTGATAAATTTAAATATCAAAAAACTGTTAATGATATTTCTACTCTTAAAAAAGAAAAGATGATTATAATTTTAAAAAACTTACTTACCATCCTTGGTTTAATAAACATTTTCAATTTTTTAAAATAAATTGGTATAACTTTAGTTCCTCAAAATAAATAAAGTATTAAAATTTATTACAATTTTTTAAAAAAGGTAAAATTCCTAATAATAAAAAATCTGGTATTTATCAATTTAATTGTTTGGATTGTGATCAGGTTTATATTGGAAAGATGAAACGTAGTTTGGAAACCAGAAAGAAAGAACATTTTCGTAACTTTAAGTATAAACAAATTGATAAATCGGCCATAGCAGATCATTTTTGGTCATTTAACCATGAAATAAATCCCAAAGTTAAATTATTAAAACAATAAAATGGTCCCATAGAGTTAATAGTGTTGGAGAAAATATTTATTTTAAAAAATAAACATCGCGTAATGAGTTTTGACATACTGGCAATTGATTCAGTTTTTAGGTTTGTTTCGTCTTCAGATGTTGGTAATGTTGGAAACGTGACATAATAAAAGACTAAAACACGGTAACCGAGTTTTCCTTAACAACTGATTTTGGAAGTAACTGATGATGGAAGCGATATGCTTTTGAAATCGATTTTATAAAGAAGAAGGAAGTATTAACATCAACTTCTTAAGTTAAGTGGAGATACATTTACAAATATTTATATTTGTGTAATAAGTATTTGTTGATATAGTTCTGCAAGAGGGAACAACTCTTTTTATGTTATATTTGATTACGTTTTGTCATTAATGTCATTGATGAGGAATTTGCCTTATGATTGACGTTCCTGCCGCCAGGGTACAGTTGCAGTCCGTCTAGATATCAATAAAGTTATAATATTACATTCGAATGATAAGTAGTGTGTATAAGAATTAGGTGAAGATACATGTAAAGGTTGAACCCATGGCTGTTACAACACCAGTGACGTCATCACTGACTGGCCATCGACCGTAGTACATGACGCAGTTTGAAGTGAACACGATGTATATTTAGTCATATTTCTTTGTTGAGATATTTTGCTAGTGAACAAAGAGATGTGGGTCGAGACAGAAGATGGCGCCATTGCTCTTAGCACTTGATCTCCCGCTACGTGACGAGAGAGTCAATAATACATGACTCTTACTAACAATGCCATTAACACACTTAGCCTCTTTCCTCAATAAAACTCCTTTCAGTTACATTTTCTCTGACATTCAGACATTTTCTGTTTATTGTTAGCTCCACACGGAGGTCTGTTACCGATCTTTGATTAATCTCAATCTAATTCATAGCTTCCCATATAACATTACCCGCAGACAGGCGCTCTAAATGGTAATGTTTATCTGCATCTTTATAACAAGATTCTTTGACACAACTGTAGGTAGCTTTTGGATTTCATTACGTATTATACGTAATATTGATGCATTTTGAAACCATTATTCATGGTTGGTCCCAAACAAAAGTTGTTTATAAATGTTGTAATGGAAATTAATTGTTCTTTCGCACTGGCCGTGTGTAGGCTAAAGTACGGAAAGGTACAGTCAGACTGAGGGATTCAGTGCCGGGGCCGGGATTTGAACCACGGAGTTTCTGGTCTTTGTTTGGCCGCTCTGGCCATTGGGCTGCTATGGCCAGCGTGCCGATATGACATTAAATTGTCTGACTCATGTTAGAGAATCGGCACGTTGGCCATAGTGGCTCAATGATTGGAGCGGCTGGACGGAGACCGGAGGCTCCGTGGTTCAAGTCCCGGCCGTGGCATTGACTTTTTCAGTCTGACTCTACCTTTCCAAATTTTGTAACGTTTAAAATTAGAAAACTGGTAAATGTTAATGTAGTATAATATAAAAGTGATTGTTGATATAAAGGAAAAACAATAGACGTGCAGTTAGATATGACAAATTTATATATAACTAATTATTGATTGGTTACTATAGGGACAGAATAATCTTCTGCGAGATGCTACTAGAAATTTCCTCTCTCAACAAGTAACACGTGTTTCAGAGAACATTGTGGAAATATGTATTTTCCAATTTATTAGTTGTATTTGTGAAATAAATAACCACCTTCCACGCGAAGAGACCATACCCAGATCTCACTAGAAATACACGTTTTGAAACCACCAACCTTACAAAGAACATTTTTGGAACATTTTCTCAAAAAATGGCTCCTAAACATTTTTAATTAAAGTGTCACAAGTGACAAATGAAATGTATTTCTGCAATTTTCTGGCAATGTCTTCAGAAACTCTCTTTATTCTGATTGACTGGTAAACTTCAAGAGATTGGCAAAGCCTTAGTACACACAACATGTAAATGCTAAAACAATTTGCTTACATTATATTTGTTTGTGAATAGAGATATTCCTTGTTATTAGCTTGCCTCAAAAGTACAGTCAGTATTTTTTATTTCAGGATTCCTTCGTTGTAGAGATGTTTCCAAAGTTGGGGAGCCACATGTAGCATGACGAAATGGTCTCTCACCTCCTTTGCTGTTCGAGAGTCCAGGATATCGTCGACTATTCCACAACTATTTGTTAATTCTTCTATTGTATCTGCTTAAATATGAGTCATAAGATCTTCCTGAGTACGTTGATCGAAAGATGATTTCTCTCCAAGCTTCTTCAGCAAGATTATTGACTTTTTAAATTTATTATTTGTCTGATCAGCAGTGTTGCTATACAAGTCATTGATAAATTACATAAGTACTACATACAAATTAACAACTGAGCAACTACTGTCCTCTAACATATACACTAAGTGATAAGTGTATAATATAAACAAACAGAAAACAATTAAGAACACATTTAAATGACAGATAATAAAAGACAAAGTATATAACAGAATAACTAACACATACAATAACATTAAATAAGATAGATAACAATTGAAAAGTGAGGTTAGATATGCGAGGCTAGATTATGATCAGTGGTGTTCTGAGACAAATAGAGGATATACTTTGAATTAGTGAGAAAAGTCGTTATCTTCTGAATCAGTGAGTAGGATATCTTGAGGCAGTTTTCTTTTTAATTTGCTCCTTTCAAAGTGTCGTCGTCCAATGTCATAGGTTACAGCGCCTGGTACTTCGGATAATCTAACGAAGAATGTCTTTGATATCAATTTGAAGTACAGATGTATGGGAAGAGTACCAACTTCCTGACGGAGTTGATCATTTCTAATGAACCATGGAGCCCTTGTAATACTGCGGAGAAATTTGTTTTGTATAACCTGAAGTCGATGAATGTGTACCCCATACAGGAGCAGCGTAAGAACGTATGGGGCGTATAACAGACTGGTAGATCAATATTGAGCACTCCAGACCAAGCTGTGATTTCTTCTGTAGCAATGGATACAGATTTTTAATTATAGAAATTGTGGAAATGTAAGATATATGTGAATTGCAGGTTAATTTAGTGTCAAGCATTACGCCTAAATAGTATTTACTATTATTAGTATTAGTATTTATACAACTCACCATATTTTGAACCACTTAGACAACATATTTAATGATGTTTGTAGCCTGTTGATTGCAGTACTTAACTCTGAATGCGAATAGAAAATAACGTTGTCATCGGGGTACATGGCTGTGGATATGGGATTTGTATTTGGAAGATCGTGCATGAATATATTGAATAATAGTGGTGCCATAATTGATCCTTGTGGAACTCCTGCTGCTATTGGTCGAAGATCGGATTTGTAACTGCTTATTCGCATTAAGAATTGGCGCTGTCAGATAAAACATTCCATTATTCTGATCAGATAATCTGGGAGTCCAATTCTATGTAGTTTTACCAGTAAACTAATGTGCCATACAGTATCGAAAGCTTGAGCTATATCTAGAAAAATGGCAGGGGTACTGTTTCCTTTCAAATCCTTTTATGATGCTTTCAGTAACTCTTAGTAGTTGATGAGTTGCAGAATGCAGAGGACGAAAGCCAAATTGATACGATGCTATAATGTTTTTGTAGACAAATTATGCTAAGCGTTTTTGGATTACTTTCTCAAAAAGTTTGAATAAAGTTGGAAGCAGACTGATTGGCCGATAACTTGATGGAAGATGTTTCGGTTTTTGAGGTTTGTGGAATACCATTATTTCTGCTATTTTCCATGAACGTGGGAAGTAGCCAATTCTTAGAAAGGAGTTAAAGATTTCTGTCAGGTAAACAAGTGTTTTCATTGTACGTTTCTTTAGTACTATGTTTGGTATGAGGTCATGTCCTGGTGATTTTTAATAGTAATTTTCATGATGAAGCGGGATAGCTCTTTCTGCGATGTGTGTAAACTTCTATTTGGTACTTTAGGTTTGTTTTTATGTACATACAGTTCATGTTCAATATCTGAAGCAGCTTCATCATCAACGATGTTATTTGTAGTAAGTATATTTTCATAATAAGAGGCAAGAGCATTGCATTTTGATTGAGAGTCTATGAGTATCTTATTATCATCACGCGGCGATGGTACTGAAGTTGGTTCTCGTAGAATTATTTTGGTTTGGTACCAAAGGGAACAGTCTATAGAGGATAAAGAAGACAGATAGGTTTGGTAAGAATTAAAGTTATGCTGTTCTAGCTCTTGCCTAACTGTACGAATGAGGCTGCTAAGCTTTCTGCGTAGACAAGGATGTCTTTCTCGTCGCCACTGCCTTCGGATGCGACGCTTTTCTCTGATTAGGTGAATAATAAGCGTAGGTAGGTATAGATGAGGTCTAGGTCGGTCTGAGGGAGTTGTTGATTCTCTGATACAAGAACAGATAGTATCTGCGAAGTGCTGAACGGCATTATCAACATCTGAGGTCGAGGTTAGGTGATAAGCTGAAGTTAATGATGTGTCTAGTCTTGACTGAAATTGGTCCCAATTGACGTAGCCGTTTATCAGACGTGGCTGTTGCATTGTTATGTATAGTTGTGACTGAAATGTAATCAGTACTGGGAAGTATTATTGATTTTTACTTCCGCTACCATCACTACCAATATATATTTTTTATGATTGATCAATTTCACATATTACGCCATTACATAATCCACTACATTTCCTTGATGTTTTCAACTTTCCTTTTTCCATATAATTTATATTATTTTAATCAAATCCCAAAATTTCAAAACTAATTTAGAAATAATTTTATATTTTCTGGGGTTAAAACCTAAACTGTTACAGTGTTTTGGAAAATTTATTGGTTTTCTTTTGTTTGACAAGTTATTTACAGGAGGCCATGGATAGTGTTGCGTACATTGCGAGAATGTATCAGTCTTCAGTTGTTAATAAACAATTTCAAAATGTATATAACAAAGTTTGAACTTAGAGTACTTCTAAAACACTACTAGAAACAAGATTGTAAAGTCGCTGTCGCAGCTCGAAGAATATGTGAAGTGGAAGGAGAAGATGTGGTTAGTGAGCGTGTGGTAAAAAAGATTTACCAAACGTACCCAGTTTTGTAAAAATTATATTATTTTCCCAGCTTTTAGTGAAATATAAGACTATTGTTACATGACAACTTTAGTTATTCTTCTAAAATAAGTAGTTCCTAAAATACATAAAATTCGCCATTATTTTCTTTGAAACAGGAACTTTGGTCCTTGGATCAATTATTCGTTTAATTGTGTAATATGGTTACTAATTATACATAAATTTGAGAAATATAACTGACTATGTTTGTAAAAGTGAGATTGTATATATTTGATGTAACATTTGTAACGTGATCCTGGGCAGAAATGTGAGAAACCTAGCACTCCCGGGCGACAGTCTAGAAAGAGCGGATGTTAGACAATAGAGTGGAACGCTAGCTATTATGTTGTACCGTTACACAGGTCAATTTTCTGTTAGTTTTCCCCTGTAACGCCGTGCTGTGTATATAAGAGGGTAGAAACTCCCATTCAGTCCTCATCGTGAAATAAACGCCCATGTAAATATATATATATATATATATAAAATTCAATAATAAAAACTATAAAAAAACAGCAACAGAGAGACTAAGCCAAGCTGTTCTCGGCGATCGAAATAAGGCCGCCGAATGGGCTTTGCACAAACCAGAAAGACAATCACAATTAATGGAAATAAACTGTTCTTTCACACTAGCCGTGTGTAGGACGCACTATGAAAGGTTAGAGCCAGACTGAAAAATTCAATGTCATTGCAGGGATTTGAACCACGGATCTTCTGGTTTCCGTCCAGCCTCTCTAACCATTTGAGCTACTATGGCCAACGTGCCAACATGACACTAAATTCTCCAACTGACTCGTGTTTCTCCAGGTAAACCACTAGGAGTTCTCATAAACACATGAGACAACTACCTTAATGACGGCTTACTATGCTGTAAGTACTTTAAGGCCCGGGCTTTATAGTTCGGACCACTATTAGGTACAACTGACTCGTGTTTATCCCGGTAAACCACTAGGAGTTCTCATAAACACATGAGACAACTACCTTAATGACGACTTACTATGCTGTAAGTACTTTAAGGTACGGGCTTTATAGTTCGGACTACTATTAGGTACAACTGACTCATGTTTATCCCGGTAAACCATTAGGAGTTCTCATAAACACATGAGACAACTACCTTAATGACGACTTACTATGCTGTAAGTACTTTAAGGCCCGGGCTTTATAGTTCGGACCACTATTAGGTACAACTGACTCGTGTTTATCCCGGTAAACCACTAGGAGTTCTCATAAACACATGAGACAACTACCTTAATGACGACTTACTATGCTGTAAGTACTTTAAGGTCCGGGCTTTATAGTTCGGACCACTATTAGGTACAACTGACTCATGTTTATCCCGGTAAACCACTAGGAGTTCTCATAAACACATGAGACAACTACCTTAATGACGACTTACTATGCTGTAAGTACTTTAAGGCCCGGGCTTTATAGTTTGGATCACTATTAGGTACAACTGACTCGTGTTTATCCCGGTAAACCACTAGGAGTTCTCATAAACACATGAGACAACTACCTTAATGACGACTTACTATGCTGTAAGTACTTTAAGACCCGGGCTTTATAGTTCGGACCACTATTAGGTACAACTGTCTCGTGTTTCTCCCGGTAAACCACTAGGAGTTCTCATAAACACATAAGACAACTACCTTAATGATGACTTACTATGCTGTAAGTACTTTAAGGCCCGGGCTTTATAGTTCGGACCACTATTAGGTACAACTGACTCGTGTTTATCCCGGTAAACCACTAGGAGTTCTCATAAACACATGAGACAACTACCTTAATGACGACTTACTATGCTGTAAGTACTTTAAGGTACGGGCTTTATAGTTCGGACCACTATTAGGTACAACTGACTCGTGTTTATCCCGGTAAACCACTAGGAGTTCTCATAAACACACGAGACAACTACCTTAATGACGACTTACTATGCTGTAAGTACTTTAAGGCCCGGACTTTATAGCTCGGACCACTATTAGGTACAACTGACGCGTGTTTATACCGGTAAATCACTTAGAGTTCTCATAAACACATGAGACAACTACCTTAATGGCGACTTACTATGATGTAAGTACTTTAAGACCCGGGCTTTATAGTTCGGACCACTATTAGGTACAACTGACTCGTGTTTATCCCGGTAAACCACTAGGAGTTCTCATAAACACATGAGACAACTACCTTAATGACGACTTACTATGCTGTAAGTACTTTAAGGCCCGGACTTTATAGTTCAGACCACTATTAGGTACAACTGACTCGTGTTTATCCCGGTAAACCACTAGGAGTTCTCATAAACACACGAGACAACTACCTTAATGACGACTTACTATGCTGTAAGTACTTTAAGGCCCGGACTTTATAGCTCGGACCACTATTAGGTACAACTGACGCGTGTTTATACCGGTAAATCACTAAGAGTTCTCATAAACACATGAGACAACTACCTTAATGGCGACTTACTATGATGTAAGTACTTTAAGACCCGGGCTTTATAGTTCGGACCACTATTAGGTACAACTGACTCGTGTTTATCCCGGTAAACCACTAGGAGTTCTCATAAACACATGAGACAACTACCTTAATGACGACTTACTATGCTGTAAGTACTTTAAGGCCCGGGCTTTATAGTTCGGACCACTATTAGGTACAACTGACTCGTGTTTATCCCGGTAAACCACTAGGAGTTCTCATAAACACATGAGACAACTACCTTAATGACGACTTACTATGCTCTAAGTACTTTAAGGCCCGGGCTTTATAGTTCGGACCACTATTAGGTACAACTGACTCGTGTTTATCCCGGTAAACCACTAGGAGTTCTCATAAACACATGAGACAACTATCTTAATGACGACTTACTATGCTGTAAGTACTTTAAGGCCCGGGCTTTATAGTTCGGACCACTATTAGGTACAACTGACTCGTGTTTATCCCGGTAAACCACTAGTTCTCATAAACACATGAGACAACTACCTTAATGGTGACTTACTATGCTGTAAGTACTTTAAGGCCCGGGCTTTATAGTTTGGACCACTATTAGGTACAACTGACTCGTGTTTATCCCGGTAAACCACTAGGAGTTCTCATAAACACATGAGACAACTACCTTAATGGTGACTTACTATGCTGTAAGTACTTTAAGGCCCGGGCTTTATAGTTCGGACCACTATTAGGTACAACTGACTCGTGTTTATCCCGGTAAACCACTAGGAGTTCTCATAAACACATGAGACAACTATCTTAATGACGACTTACTATGCTGTAAGTACTTTAAGGCCCGGGCTTTATAGTTTGGACCACTATTAGGTACAACTGACTCGTGTTTATCCCGGTAAACCACTAGGAGTTCTCATAAACACATGAGACAACTACCTTAATGGTGACTTACTATGCTGTAAGTACTTTAAGGCCCGGACTTTATAGTTCGGACCTCTATTAGGTACAACTAACTCGTGTTTATCCCGGTAAACCACTAGGAGTTCTCATAAACACATGAGACGACTACCTTAATGACGACTTACTATGATGTAAGTACTTTAAGGCCCGGACTTTATAGCTCGGACCACTATTAGGTACAACTGACGCGTGTTTATCCCGGTAAACCACTAGGAGTTCTCATAAACACATGAGACAACTACCTTAAAGACGACTTACTATGATGTAAGTACTTTAAGGCCCGGGCTTTATAGTTCGGACCACTATTAGGTACAACTGACCAGTGTTTATCCCGGTAAACCACTAGGAGTTCTCATAAACACATGAGACAACTACCTTAATGACGACTTACTATGCTGTAAGTACTTTAAGGCCCGGACTTTATAGCTCGGACCACTATTAGGTACAACTGACGCGTGTTTATCCCGGTAAATCACTAAGAGTTCTCATAAACACATGAGACAACTACCTTAATGACGACTTACTATGATGTAAGTACTTTAAGGCCCGGACTTTATAGTTCGGACCACTATTAGGTACAACTGACTCGTGTTTATCCCGGTAAACCACTAGGAGTTCTCATAAACACATGAGACAACTACCTTAATGACGACTTACTATGCTGTAAGTATTTTAAGACCCGGGCTTTATAGTTCGGACCACTATTAGGTACAACTGACTCGTGTTTATCCCGGTAAACCACTAGGAGTTCTCATAAACACATGAGACAACTACCTTAATGACGACTTACTATGCTGTAAGTATTTTAAGACCCGGGCTTTATAGTTCGGACCACTATTAGGTACAACTGACTCGTGTTTATCCCGGTAAACCACTAGGAGTTCTCATAAACACATGAGACAACTACCTTAATGACGACTTACTATGATGTAAGTACTTTAAGGCCCGGACTTTATAGTTCGGACCACTATTATGTACAACTGGCTCGTGTTTTTCCCGGTAAACCACTAGGAGTTCTCATAAACACATGAGACAACTACCTTAATGGTGACTTACTATGCTGTAAGTACTTTAAGGCCCGGGCTTTATAGTTCGGACCACTATTAGGTACAACTAACTCGTGTTTATCCCGGTAAACCACTAGGAGTTCTCATAAACACATGAGACGACTACCTTAATGACGACTTACTATGCTGTAAGTACTTTAAGGCCCGGGCTTTATAGTTCGGACCACTATTAGGTACAACTGACTCGTGTTTATCCCGGTAAACCACTAGGAGTTCTCATAAACACATGAGACAACTACCTTAATGACGACTTACTATGCTGTAAGTACTTTAAGGCCCGGACTTTATAGCTCGGACCACTATTAGGTACAACTGACGCGTGTTTATCCCGGTAAATCACTAAGAGTTCTCATAAACACATGAGACAACTACCTTAATGGTGACTTACTATGCTGTAAGTACTTTAAGGCCCGGGCTTTATAGTTCGGACCACTATTAGGTACAACTAACTCGTGTTTATCCCGGTAAACCACTAGGAGTTCTCATAAACACATGAGACGACTACCTTAATGACGACTTACTATGCTGTAAGTACTTTAAGGCCCGGGCTTTATAGTTCGGACCACTATTAGGTACAACTGACTCGTGTTTATCCCGGTAAACCACTAGGAGTTCTCATAAACACATGAGACAACTACCTTAATGACGACTTACTATGCTGTAAGTACTTTAAGGCCCGGACTTTATAGCTCGGACCACTATTAGGTACAACTGACGCGTGTTTATCCCGGTAAATCACTAAGAGTTCTCATAAACACATGAGACAACTACCTTAATGACGACTTACTATGATGTAAGTACTTTAAGGCCCGGGCTTTATAGTTCGGACCACTATTAGGTACAACTGACTCGTGTTTATCCCGGTAAACCACTAGGAGTTCTCATAAACACATGAGACAACTACCTTAATGACGACTTACTATGCTGTAAGTACTTTAAGGCCCGGGCTTTATAGTTTGGACCACTATTAGGTACAACTGACTCGTGTTTTTCCCGGTAAACCACTAGGAGTTCTCATAAACACATGAGACAACTACGTTAATGACGACTTACTATGCTGTAAGTACTTTAAGGCCCTGGCTTTATAGTTCGGACCACTATTAGGTACAACTGACTCGTGTTTATCACGGTAAACCACTAGGAGTTCTTATAAACACATGAGACAACTACCTTAATGACGACTTACTATGCTGTAAGTACTTTAAGACCCGCGCTTTATAGTTCGGACCACTATTAGGTACAACTGACTCGTGTTTATCCCGGTAAACCACTAGGAGTTCTCATAAACACATGAGACAACTATCTTAATGACGACTTACTATGCTGTAAGTACTTTAAGGCCCGGGCTTTATAGTTCGGACCACTATTAGGTACAACTGACTCGTGTTTATCCCGGTAAATCACTAGGAGTTCTCATAAACACATGAGACAACTACCTTAATGACGACTTACTATGATGTAAGTACTTTAAGGCCCGGGCTTTATAGTTCGGGCCATTATTAGGTACAACTGACTCGTGTTTATCCCGGTAAACCACTAGGAGTTCTCATTAACACAGGAGACAACAACCTTAATGACGACTTACTATGATGTAAGTACTTTAAGGCCCGGGTTTTATAGTTCGGACCACTATTATGTCAATTAATGGAAATTAATTGTTCTTTCACACTGGCCGTGTGTAGGCTAAGGTATGGAAAGATAGAGTCAGACAGAAGAATTCAATGCCGTTGCTGGGATTTGAATTCTTCAGTTCGACTCTATCTTTCCTTAGTTTTCAAATGTTTAAAGGAATATATGTAGCCTGTGACATCCTGGAAGAATAACGGTTTTCAATGGTTAGTGATCAAAATGGGGTTAGTGCCCTGCTGGCGTGTAATAGTTATAGATAACAAATGAATGCTTGTGGCAATTATTACAGAGTGGATTTGTTGTCTGCTCTCAACTGTTATCACAAGAGAATCAATACACCAGAGTGGGCTGTGCTTGGCGGCGTTCTGACGGCAAACTTAATGGGACACAATCTATTGCCTTTGTCTCTGGAAACATTTGTTAAGCAATTTCCCTTGAGATAGCACGAGCAGCTTTAACCACAATATAATATTAAGCTCACATTGGTAAAGTGTTGATAGTACAGTTGGGTCGATACTATTCGTGCGATAGTTAATATCGATACTTTTATCGATATGGTATTTAAATATCGATACTATTGTATACAAACCTGTTTAGTTGACATTTTTACAGTGATTCATGTTCTTATTTCTTTATATAAACCAACTTTATTTTTGTTTATCATTTTCAGGTGTCGTGTTCAGTAGAGGTTCTGACTCGGTGTAGCTTGTGCTGATTACGAGGGCTGTCCAATAAAGAATAATCATATTTTTTTGACAACGTATCTTTACTCATCCTCATAATTTTGGTGGTCCTTCTCAAAATAGTCTCCCCTGAATATGATGCACTTGTCCCAGCATTTCTGTCAGTCTTCAAAGACATGCTGGAATCCATTTTTGAGAAATCCTTCAAAATCGCATCCGCAGCTTTCACCACTGCTTCTGATAATGGATAATTCCTTAACGAAGTCGTTTCTTTAAGTCAGGGACTAGAAAAAAGTCACATGGGGCAAAATCCGGACTATAGGGAGGGTGAGGGATGCACTTCACGTTCAATTTTGCAAGATATTCAGCAGCAACTTTGGCAATAAGCGGCCGCGCATTATCGTTGTGCAGCATCCAGCCTGCTTCACGGAAATGTGGCCTTTTGGGCCTGATATGGACTTGCAATGTTTTCAGGACATCCCTGTAGTATTGTCCAGTTACTGATGTGTGTGCAGGTACAATATGCAGATAAACCATCCCATGAATATCAAAGAATGAGATGACCATAATTTTCCCAGCAGAAGCAAAAACTTTTGCTTTTTTGGAGGTTGGTGATGAAGGAGATTTCCACACTGAGCTTTGCTGTTTGCTCTCAGGAACAAAATGATGTAGCCAAATGATTACGTTTGAAAGAAACTCGGGATCTTCCTCTAACATCAACTTTAACAGTTCGGGAATCAACTGTCTTGGAACCCATCGCGCACAACACGTCTCATCTGTAATATTTCTGTCACCAACGTGTGGGTGGCACCCAATAAAATTTTCAGTATTTCAGAAAGTTATCTTAAGGTAATTCGTCGATCATCTCCCTCAATGGCAGCAGCAGTATTGATGTCTTCTTCCGTAAGAGCAGTAACTGGAGCACCGGGTCTACCTTCCTTTGAAATTGACTGTCTCTGCTCTTTAAACATGTTAAACCACCTTCGAGCTGTGCTGTAGGGAAGAACAGCCTCTCCATAGGCCTCCTGTAGCATTGTATAGGTCTCAAATGAAGATTTGTTGAGAAGGAAGCAGAGTTTCAAAGCCGCATATTGTTCCTCGCGTGTTACCTCCATTGCAGCGGTAGGCGATACTGAACATGTCTGGACTTACGTGGTTTTCACAGGCAGGAACCAGGAGTACCAATAATAAGACTATTACGGCGTGTTTGTGTCACATTAAGCTAACAGAATACAACAAGATTGAATTTTAGTGTGAAAAATTATAACCGTAAGAAATTATGACCATTCTTTATTGAACTGCCCTCCTATTTACACATTTGAAGTTGTCTACGATAGATAGGGGAACCACCGCCCCCAAATACTGCAAAAATTACTGGAGTATTTCATTTCTAATTATCTTCAGCTAATGTTCTCTCTCTAAATACCGTCCTTCTGATTAGCGGAGCTCTACGGGATCCCCAGGAAACGTATTACCATGCTCCAGCCTCCCGTCAGGAGCATAGATGTCACAGGTCGTTAACTGAGACTGTGCAGGGAAACAAGAACTTTAGGCTGAGGTAAAACAGAGAGCTTTTGGGATAATTACACAAACTCTGGTAAAGTAGCAAGGACTTAAGTGGTTGTCGAAACGACGGGACGTTGTAATGGTCTCTCAACAGGTGTTCAATACACTCTCTCCTTACTCTCTCACTGCACAGCGAGACTTCAACAAAATACAAGTGTTGAAACCTGCCAAATGTAAATAAGGCTTTCTCTACTCTTGTACAAACACTTAATGCTCTATCCACTTCAAGATAAACATTATCTTATTGTAGTTACAAGGCAATACAGTAGACTTTAAGTGATAGTCAAATGTTTTATATACATGACTTTCTCTACTCTTGTACAAACACTTATTGCTCTATCTACTTCAAGATAAACATTATCTTATTGTAGTTACAAGGGAATACAGTAGACTTTAAGTGATACTCAGATGTTTTATATACATGACTTTCTCTACTCTTGTACAAACACTTATTGCTCTATCTACTTCAAGATAAACATTACCTTATTGTAGTTACAAGGGAATACAGTAGACTTTAAGTGATACTCAGATGTTTTATATACATGACTTTCTCTACTCTTGTACAAACACTTATTGCTCTATCTACTTCAAGATAAACATTACCTTATTGTAGTTACAACGGAATACAGTAGACTTTAAGTGGTAGTCAAATGTTTTATATACATGCCTTTCTCTACTCTTGTACAAACACTTAATGATCTACCTACTTCAAGATAAATACTATCTTATTGTAGTTACAAGGGAATACAGTAGACTTTAAGTGATAGTCAAATGTTTTATATACATGACTTTCTCTACTCTTGTACAAACACTTATTGTTCTATCACCTTCAAGATAAACATTATCTTATTGTAGTTACAAGGGAATACAGTAGACTTAATGTGATAGTCAAATGTTTTATATACATGACTTTCTCTACTCTTGTACAAACACTTATTGCTCTATCTACTTCAAGATAAACATTATCTTATTGTAGTTACAAGGGAATACAGTAGACTTTAAGTGATAGTCAAATGTTTTATATACATGACTTTCTCTACTCTTGTACAAACACTTATTGCTCTATCTACTTCAAGATAAACATTATCTTATTGTAGTTACAAGGGAATACAGTAGACTTTAAGTGATAGTCAAATGTTTTATATACATGACTTTCTCTACTCTTGTACAAACACTTATTATTCTATCACCTTCAAGATAAACATTATCTTATTGTAGTTACCAGGGAGTACAGTAGACTTAAGGTGATAGTCAAATGTTTTGCTCGTTATGTGATGTCGATGTGCCTGAAATTACATTCTCTTTGTATTACCAAGCGATAAGAAAGTGAATAACGTATTCGTGTAACAACTCCGGCGTGTACTTAGCGTATCTGTATGGAGAGGCGCTGCAGTTTTGATGATGATTGCTATACATTTGGAATTTTCTCCAACAGCGTAAAAAGTCCTTTCGTTCTCAACAACTTGTATTTAATTATAAATCGTAAGCGATAGTTAAACTTCTTGAGGACAAAGCATTTATGTCAGACAAATTCTATTTACTAAGTATTCTTCGTTGTTGAGTTTGGTTTGCAAACACGGGTTTGAATTTCCTTAACACGTAATTAATAGAGAAATTATTATATTCCGTTTCAAAAGTCAATACTAAAATTTCACTGTAAATAAAGGTTTAAAGTTCCCAGAATAAAGAATGTGCTTCTACAGAATAACCTATAAAAACTCGAAATTAATTGTTCTTTCACACTGGCCGCGTGTAGGCTCAAGTATGGAAAGGTAGAGTCAGACTGAAAAATTCAATCCCATAGCCGGGATTTGAAGCACGGACCACCACGGTTCAAATCCCGTCTATGGCATTGCATTTTTCAGTCTGACTCTTTCTATAAAATGTCTGCTGATTATCAAGATTGGTAATGAAGTTCGTCAGCTTCCTCGAAGATTTTCAAATAAATGGCTGTACCTGATATTTATCTCCGCATAGAATCTATTTGGAAATGTTTCACTTTCTCAAAACTGTGTCTCATAATTTTGATTAAAATACTATACAGTAGGTACTCGTACATCGAATCTACTTGTACCAGGGAAAATCCGAGTTAACAAAAGTTCGGGTCATCCACCGAATGACATAAAAACGATAAAAAAAACATTTACAGTACCTTCGCACCACTTTTACTCTGGTTTATAAATTACTATCGGCACACTTTCACCTAAAATCACATATTCTGTATGTACTGTAATAGCCTATGTATTTGTACTGTACTACAGACTAATCGGTAGTAAATAAGACAGCGAGCTTCTACTGTCTCAGTTTAGTGTATCGCTTATCTCACGTCCGCTTTAACATTAAAACTTCATTTGTCTTGACTCTCGAAATAAAACATCAATTTCTCTATGTTTGTTACTGCTTGTACGTGGGTCATAACAGCAGCGAGCTTCTGCTGTCTCAGTTTAGTGTATCGCTTATCTCACGTCCGCTTTAACATTAGAACTTCATTTGTCTTGACTCTCGAAATAAAACATCAATTTCTCTATGTTTGTTACTGCTTGTACGTGGGTCATAACAGGAGTGAGCTTCTGCTGTCTCAGTTTAGTGTATCGCTTATCTCACGTCCGCTTTAACATTAGAACTTCATTTGTCTTGACTCTCGAAATAAAACATCAATTTCTCTATGTTTGTTACTGCTTGTACGTGGGTCATAACAGCAGTGAGCTTCTGTTGTCTCAGTTTAGTGTATCGCTTATCTCACGTCCGCTTTAACATTAGAACTTCATTTGTCTTGACTCTCGAAATAAAACATCAATTTCTCTATGTTTGTTACTGCTTGTACGTGGGTCATAACAGCAGTGAGCTTCTGCTGTCTCAGTTTAGTGTATCGCTTATCTCACGTCCGCTTTAACATTAGAACTTCATTTGTCTTGACTCTCGAAATAAAACATCAATTTCTCTATGTTTGTTACTGCTTGTACATGGGTCATAACAGCAGCGAGCTTCTGCTGTCTCAGTTTAGTGTATCGCTTATCTCACGTCCGCTTTAACATTAGAACTTCATTTGTCTTGACTCTCGAAATAAAACATCAATTTCTCTATGTTTGTTACTGCTTGTGTGTGTGTCATAACAGCAGCGAGCTTCTGCTGTCTCAGTTTAGTGTATCGCTTATCTCACGTCCGCTTTAACATTAGAACTTCATTTGTCTTGACTCTCGAAATAAAACATCAATTTCTCTATGTTTGTTACTGCTTGTACGTGGGTCATAACCACAGCTGGTTCATTAACACTGTCTGAATCAGATTATTCTTTATTTTATTTAAATATTACATGATGTAATAATGTCTTCCTCTGTAATCAGTTTATAACCTCCGTCATTGTCAATGTCTTCTTCATCAACATCGAGATAGCCATCAGCATTTTTAGAAACGTTTATAAATTATTCTATCACACTTATTTTTTCTTCTTCTTCTTCTTCTTCTTCTTCTTCTTCAATCTTGTTTTCTGCCAATGCACACACACCAGGCCACAACTTTTTCCATGAGGAATTACATGTATATCTTCAATTTTCTCTGAATGTTCCCAGAAGACCCTTTCACTGTAAATGACTTTTGTATAACTGGTAAACTATAGGGGATATACAAAATATTACTACACAAAAATTACAGATCTTTTTAAAATACACAATTTATATAATACTTGTTGTGTGGTGAACGACTTCAAAGATATTTCTTGTTATTTGTTTGGTTTCTCCAATTCTTATACTATTTATAAATCACATTGCCTACTTAGCTTAGTGTTCTCTGCTTATTCCTATTATAATGTGTTGGGCAGAAGTTTTTGTAGAAGACTGAGTAGGGACAGTCTTGTGACTGCACCACATGAGATATACTGGCTGTTACATGACATTGGCTATTTTGTTCTGCGGGGGAAATACCAACTGCATATGCACAACCAACATTTCAGAGTTTAATTTCCCACAACATTTTAACGAGCACAACAGACGGTACCCCACTGGGGAAACCTTCCAAAGCGTTAATTTTCATTTCATAGTATCAAAAACAGTTCAACCTTGACGTTCCCTAGAGACCAGCTTTGTTTCGCCTCTACAACAAACTGCAATTACGCATTACGTGAATTTGTATTTCAGCTTACTATAGCTGCAGAGCAAAATGTATCTTCCTGGTAAGTATGACGAACCTTTGTTACACATTTACTCTTACATCGTACAAGCTATTGCTATGAACATTGCTCTATCTACTTCAAGATAGACATTGATGGATAGCATCATATAGTTTAACTCTAGACTAGCTTACATTCCTAGTTACAGGTCAATAGCTTCTTTAGTTTTGAATGACAACATTTTAAACAAGACAACTGTAGAGGTTTCAAGAAAATGGAGGATTTGAAAAAAAGAGAAGTGATTAAATACTTCCATTTGAAAGGCTTAACGTCTAAAGGAATCAGTGAGGAAATGGACAGTACATTGAAAGACTCTGTCACTTCATATACAATAATTAAAAGGTGGGTTGTAGAGTTTAAAATGGGACGTACGAGTACTAGTGATGAGCCTCGCTCTGGACGTCCTGTGGAAGTCACAACTACAGAGATCATTGAAAGACTCTGTCCCTTCATATACAATGATTAAAAGGTTGGTTGTAGAGTTTAAAATGGGACGTACGAGCACTAGTGATGAGCCTCGCTCTGGACGTCCTGTGTAAGTCATAACTACAGAGATCATTGAAAGACTCTGTCCCTCCATATACAATAATTAAAAGGTTGGTTGTAGAGTTTAAAATGAGGCGTACGAGTACTAGTGATGAGCCTCGCTCTGGACGTTCTGTGGAAGTCACAACTACAGAGATCATTGAAAGACTCTGTGCCTTCATATACAATAATTAAAAGGTTGGTTGTAGAGTTTAAAATGGGACGTACGGGTACTAGTGATGAGCCTCGCTCTGGACGTCCTGTGGAAGTCACAACTACAGAGATCATTGAAAGACTCTGTGCCTTCATATACGATGATCAAACGGTGCGTTGTAGAATTTAAACTGGGACGTACGAGTACTAGTGATGAGCCTCGCTCTGGATGTCCTGTGGAAGTCACAACTACAGAGATCATTGAAAGACTCTGATCCTTCATATACAATGATTAAAAGGTTGGTTGTAGAGTTTAAACTGGGACGTACGAGTACTAGTGATGAGCCTCGCTCTGGATGTCCTGTGGAAGTCACAACTACAGAGATCATTGAAAGACTCTGTCCCTTCATATACAGTAATTAAAAGGTTGGTTGTAGAGTTTAAACTGGGACGTACGAGTACTAGTGATGAGCCTCGCTCTGGATGTCCTGTGGAAGTCACAACTACAGAGATCATTGAAAGACTCTGTCCCTTCATATACAATAATTAAAAGGTTGGTTGTAGAGTTTAAAATGGGACGTACGAGTACTAGTGATGAGCCTCGCTCTCGACGTCCTGTGGAAGTCACAACTACAGAGATCATTGAAAGACTCTGACCCTTCATATACAATGATTAAAAGGTTGGTTGTAGAGTTTAAAATGGGACGTACGAGTACTAGTGATGAGCCTCGCTCTGGACGTCCTGTGGAAGTCACAACTACAGAGATCATTGAAAGAGTCTGTCCCTTCATATACAATAATTAAAAGGTTGGTTGTAGAGTTTAAAATGGGACGTACGAGTACTAGTGATGAGCCTCGCTCTGGACGTCCTGTGGAAGTCACAACTACAGAGATCATTGAAAGACTCTGTCCCTTCATATACAATAATTAAAAGGTTGGTTGTAGAGTTTAAAATGGGACGTACGAGTACTAGTGATGAGCCTCGCTCTGGACGTCCTGTGGAAGTCACAACTACAGAGATCATTGAAAGAGTCTGTCCCTTCATATACAACAATTAAAAGGTTGGTTGTAGAGTTTAAAATGGGACGTACGAGTACTAGTGATGAGCCTCGCTCTGGACGTCCTGTGGAAGTCACAACTACAGAGATCATTGAAAGACTCTGTCCCTTCATATACAATAATTAAAAGGTTGGTTGTAGAGTTTAAAATGGGACGTACGAGTACTAGTGATGAGCCTCGCTCTGGACGTCCTGTGGAAGTCACAACTACAGAGATCATTGAAAGACTCTGTCCCTTCATATACAATAATTAAAAGGTTGGTTGTAGAGTTTAAAATGGGACGTACGAGTACTAGTGATGAGCCTCGCTCTGGACGTCCTGTGGAAGTCACAACTACAGAGATCATTGAAAGAGTCTGTCCCTTCATATACAACAATTAAAAGGTTGGTTGTAGAGTTTAAAATGGGACGTACGAGTACTAGTGATCAGCCTCGCTCTGGACGTCCTGTGGAAGTCACAACTTCAGAGATCATTGAAAGACTCTGTCCCTTCATATTCAATAATTAAAAGGTTGGTTGTAGAGTTTAAAATGGGACGTACGAGTACTAGTGATGAGCCTCGCTCTGGACGTCCTGTGGAAGTCACAACTACAGAGATCATTGAAAGACTCTGTCCCTTCATATACAATAATTAAAAGGTTGGTTGTAGAGTTTAAAATGGGACGTACGAGCACTAGTGATGAGCCTCGCTCTGGACGTCCTGTGGAAGTCACAACTCCAGAGATCATTGAAAGACTCTGTCCCTTCATATACAATAATTAAAAGGTGGGTTGTAGAGTTTAAAATGGGACGTACGAGTACTAGTGATGAGCCTCGTTCTGGACGTCCTGTGGAAGTCACAACTACAGAGATCATTGAAAGACTCTGTCCCTTCATATACAATAATTAAAAGGTTGGTTGTAGAGTTTAAAATGGGACGTACGAGTACTAGTGATGAGCCTCGCTCTGGACGTTCTGTGGAAGTCACAACTCCAGAGACCATTGAAAGACTCTGTCCCTTCATATACAATAATTAAAAGGTTGGTTGTAGAGTTTAAAATGGGACGTACGAGTACTAGTGATGAGCCTCGCTCTGGACGTCCTGTGGAAGTCACAACTACAGAGATCATTGAAAGACTCTGTCCCTTCATATACAATGATTAAAAGTTGGGTTGTAGAGTTTAAACTGGGACGTACGAGTACTAGTGATGAGCCTCGCTCTGGACGTCCTGTGGAAGTCATAACTACAGAGATCATTGAAAGACTCTGTCCCTTCATATACAATGATTAAAAGGTGGGTTGTAGAGTTTAAAATGGGACGTACGAGTACTAGTGATGAGCCTCGCTCTGGACGTCCTGTGGAAGTCACAACTACAGAGATCATTGAAAGACTCTGTCCCTTCATATACAATAATTAAAAGGTTGGTTGTAGAGTTTAAAATGGGACGTACGAGTACTAGTGATGAGCCTCGCTCTGGACGTCCTGTGGAAGTCACAACTACAGAGATCATTGAAAGAGTCTGTCCCTTCATATACAACAATTAAAAGGTTGGTTGTAGAGTTTAAAATGGGATGTACGAGTACTAGTGATGAGCCTCGCTCTGGACGTCCTGTGGAAGTCATAACTACAGAGATCATTGAAAGACTCTGTCCCTTCATATACAATGATTAAAAGGTGGGTTGTAGAGTTTAAAATGGGACGTACGAGTACTAGTGATGAGCCTCGCTCTGGACGTCCTGTGGAAGTCACAACTCCAGAGATCATTGAAAGACTCTGTCCCTTCATATACAATAATTAAAAGGTGGGTTGTAGAGTTTAAAATGGGACGTACGAGTACTAGTGATGAGCCTCGTTCTGGACGTCCTGTGGAAGTCACAACTACAGAGATCATTGAAAGACTCTGTCCCTTCATATACAATAATTAAAAGGTGGGTTGTAGAGTTTAAAATGGGACGTACGAGTACTAGTGATGAGCCTCGCTCCGGACGTCCTGTGGAAGTCACAACTACAGAGATCATTGAAAGACTCTGTCACTTCATATACAATAATTAAAAGGTTGGTTGTAGAGTTTAAAATGGGACGTACGAGTACTAGTAATGAGCCTCGCTCTGGACGTCCTGTGGAAGTCACAACTACAGAGATCATTGAAAGACTCTGTCCCATCATATACAATAATTAAAAGTTTGGTTGTAGAGTTTAAAATGGGACGTACGAGTACTAGTAATGAGCCTCGCTCTGGACGTCCTGTGGAAGTCACAACTACAGAGATCATTGAAAGACTCTGTCCCATCATATACAGTAATTAAAAGGTTGGTTGTAGAGTTTAAAATGGGACGTACGAGTACTAGTAATGAGCCTCGCTCTGGACGTCCTGTAGAAGTCACAACTACAGAGATCATTGAAAGACTCTGTCCCTTCATATACAATGATTAAAAGGTGGGTTGTAGAGTTTAAAATGCGACGTACGAGTACTAGTGATGAGCCTCGCTCTGGACGTCCTGTGGAAGTCACAACTACAGAGATCATTGAAAGACTCTGTCACTTCATATACAATAATTAAAAGGTTGGTTGTAGAGTTTAAAATGGGACGTACGAGTACTAGTGGTGGCCTCGCTCTGGACGTCCTGTGGAAGTCACAACTACAGAGATCATTGAAAGACTCTGTCCCTTCATATACAATAATTAAAAGGTTGGTTGTAGAGTTTAAAATGGGACGTACGAGTACTAGTAATGAGCCTCGCTCTGGACGTCCTGTGGAAGTCACAACTACAGAGATCATTGAAAGACTCTGTCCCATCATATACAATAATTAAAAGTTTGGTTGTAGAGTTTAAATGGGACGTACGAGTACTAGTAATGAGCCTCGCTCTGGACGTCCTGTGGAAGTCACAACTACAGAGATCATTGAAAGACTCTGTCCCATCATATACAGTAATTAAAAGGTTGGTTGTAGAGTTTAAAATGGGACGTACGAGTACTAGTAATGAGCCTCGCTCTGGACGTCCTGTAGAAGTCACAACTACAGAGATCATTGAAAGACTCTGTCCCTTCATATACAATGATTAAAAGGTGGGTTGTAGAGTTTAAAATGCGACGTACGAGTACTAGTGATGAGCCTCGCTCTGGACGTCCTGTGGAAGTCACAACTACAGAGATCATTGAAAGACTCTGTCACTTCATATACAATAATTAAAAGGTTGGTTGTAGAGTTTAAAATGGGACGTACGAGTACTAGTGGTGGCCTCGCTCTGGACGTCCTGTGGAAGTCACAACTACAGAGATCATTGAAAGACTTTGTCCCATTAAAAGGAAGGATAGCAGAGGCTGTAAACTTATCAAAAGAACGAGCAGGTAATATTTTAAATAATGTTTTGGGCTTTCACAAGGTCTCTGTCGGGTTTGTTGACACCTCTTCAAAAGTTGTAAAGTAAAACTGTTTCAGCTGTATCGTATAAATCCCAGTGAATTTCTGAGACGGCTTATTAACATGGATGAAACTTGGATACATCACTACACTTCAGAAAGTACGAGGGCTGTTCAATAAAGAATGAACATGATCTTTTTACAGTCATAATTTTTCGCACTTAAATTTAATGTCATTATATTCTGTTAGCTTAATGTGAAACAAACACGCCGTAGTAGTTTTATTGTTGGTACTCGTGGTTCCCGCCTTTGAGAACCAGGCAAGTTCAGACATGTTCAGTATCGCCTACCGCTGCAATGGAGGTAACATGCAGTTAAAGTTGAGGTTAGAGGAACATCCGGAGTTTCTTTCAAACGTAATCACTGCTGATGAAACTTGGCTACATCATTTGATCCTGAGAGCAAACAACAAAGCTCAGTGTGGAAATCTCCTTCATCACCAACCCCCAAAAAAGCAAAAGTGGTTTATTCTGCTGGGAAAGTTATGGTCATCTCATTCTTTGATATTCATGGAATGGTTTATCAGCATGTTGTACCTGCACACACATCAGTAACTGGACAATAGTACAGGGATGTCCTGAAAACATTGCAAGTCCATATAAGGCGCAAAAGACCACATTTCCGTGAAGCAGGCTGGATACTGCACCACGATAATGCGCGACCGTATATTGCCAATGTTGTTGCTGAATATCTTGCAAAAGTCAACGTGAAGTACGAGGTCACCCTCCCTATAGTCCGGATTTAGCCCCATGTGACTGTTGTCTATTCCTTAAATTGAAGAAACGACTTCGTGGAAGGCATTATCGATCATCAGAAGCAGTGGTGAAGGCTGTGGAGCTGATTTTGAAGGATCTCTGGAAAAATGGTTTTCAGCATGTCTTTGAAGACGGCAGAAACGCTGGGACAAGTGCATCACATTCAGGGGAGACTATTTTGAGAAGGGCAGTCAAAATTATGAGAATGAGTATAGGTACGTTGTTAAAAAAGTTGTGATCATTGAACAGCCGTCGTAAATCAGTCAAAACAGTAGATTGTGCCATGTGTACCATCTCCAAGAAAGACAAAGGCAATTTTGTCAGCTAACAAGGGTATGTCGAGTGTTTTTTAGGATGCACAGGGAGTTATTTTAACTCATTACTTGGAAAAATGTAAAATTATCACTGTTTACTATTACGCAAGCTTACTGCAACGTTTGAGTAATGAGATGGAAAGAGAAAGCTTCATTTGGCAAAGATAAAAATCTTCAAAGTATAAACTTGGAAGAAGCGTAGGGGCAGTGAAGCACAAATTAGTACAAAAGTGAATCAAGAAGATATTGACACATTGCTTCACTCACACTGTTTATTCACAGGACATGTTTCAAGAGCTCTTGCTCCTATCATCAGCTGATACTCGATTAGTGCAAGCTGTAGTGGTTTCCTCTTTCTCCGTTTTGTCAATAGATGGCAAGATGTACTTGTCAAAGATGTCCGGTGGTGGAGTTTCAAAATTCATGACTCTATGACGATTTTTGTTAATGAAGATTTTTCCCCATACGGAAAGGTATATGGGGTGATTAACATATTTTATTAGAGATGTTTCCAAGTTGATGTCATGTCTAGTATTCAAAAAATGAAAAGCCACTGCTGATTTTTCTGTTTCACCATTTTTAATGTTTCTCATATGTTCTTTAGTTCTGATGTTAATATTTCTTTTTGTTTTTCCTATATAAATTTTAGGGCAAGTTTCACATTTGATTGCATAGATTCCTGGTTTTTCTTTGGTAGTGATTGAATTTTTGGGAGAGCCTTTTAACAAATTTCTGATATTAAACCTATTTTGAGGTGCAAGAGTTATGTTGTGTTTTGAGAAGATTTTTTGGAATTTGTTATAGTCTGATGGGTGGAAGGTGAATTTTTTAAAAGGTTTTTTCTCTTTTTCTCCTGTAGGTTCTAGGGTGGTGGTTTCTTTTATTTTCTTAGCTTTGTTGAGTCTGTTAACTGTTTTGTCTACTAAATTTGGGTTGAAACCGTTGGATATAGCTACTTTTTTATGTGTAGGTATTCTTCTTGATAATCTTCTCTGTTTAGTGGAAAGTTGATCATCCGAAATATTAAACTGTTGAAAATGGGTTCTTAATGTAATTATCTGTGTGTGTCGGTTTCCTGTAAATACCAAAAGTGAGTTTGTTGTTCATTTTTTTGATCTTGATGTCCAAAAAGGAGAGCACACCATCCTCTTCTGTTTCCAATGTAAATTTTATAGCTGGATTTTGTATATTCAAAAGTCTAAGACCATCTTGTATGATTTCTTTTAGGTACTATTGCAAAAATGTCGTCAACATAGCGATACCACACTTTGAAATAATTTGGAAAAGTTTTTGTGATATGTGTTTCAAAAGCACTCATAAATAAATCTGCCAAGAAGGGAGACAATGGGTTGCCCATAGCTAGGCCTGTTTGTTCACGATAATGCTCCGTCCCATCGTTCGGTCATTACAATGGGAAAATGTGTGTAGTAAAATTTGAATTGCTTGAGCATTTACCTTATTCGCCAGATCTATCACCCAGTGACTATCATCTGTTCCCGAACATCAAAAAATGTCTTGGATTACGAAGATTTGACAAGAATGAGGAGGTCATTGATGTAAACAGTTATTTTGAGGACCATAAGAACTCACGCTACAGAGATGGTTTAAGTTAGAACACCAATATGACAAACGCATATAGCCTTTCTGGAGATTATGCTGACAAATAAAGATAATTTTTTTTATTGTTTTCTTATTGTCAGACCCGGGATTTATCAGCCGACCGTCGTATCATTTGTTAATTTCAGTTTTTTTAACCTTCACTTCCCTTTTGCTAGAACATCTCAACAATTTATATCGGATTTGCAATGAATAACATTTATTGTGAGTCAATTAATACAAAGTGAAAGGTAAATTGACAATGATTTTCATTAGCAAAACTAGATTGTACTTACAGAGTAGATACGAGGTGTGTCCAAGGCGATGGAGCCGTGAGGAACGCTCTTACGCGAGATCCGGCAACACTGGCGTTTAGCTCGGTTTCATCCCTTCAAATCCCCACCACAAGCATTAGTCTTGGCTGGGCAGCCGTTTGCGATGGAGCTTTCTATCACTTCCGCCGCCAAGTGCGAGTCGCGTGCGAGACGACTGACTTGATAAACTAGTCCTTCAAACTATAAACTTGAAAGAAGCGTAGGGACAGTGAAGCACAAATTAGTACAAAAGTGAATCGAGAATATATTGACACATTGCTTCACTCACACTGTTTATTCACAGGACATGTTTCAAGAGCTCTTGCTCCTATCCTCAGCTGATACTCGATTAGTGTAAGTTGTAATGGTTTCCTCTTTCTCCGTATTGTCAATAGATGGCGTGATGTACTTGTCAAAGATGTTCGGTGGTGGAGTTTCAAAATTCATGACTCTATGACGATTTTTGTTAATGAAGATTTTTTCCCATTCCTTCACAAAATTTGAAAATTTAAGTATCAACAACTCGTTTGAATTGTTAAATCTCCTGAAGGACACAAAGATCAACTCTACAGATGCTATAGTTTCCTTTGAAGTCATTTCTTTATATCCAAGTATACCTACCAATGAGCTTATTCCACTTCTCAAAAAATGGCTGGAATCAATACAAATAACACCTGAAGAAATAGAAGAACTTTCACAACTCACAGAAATTTGTATCAATCAAAATTTTTTCAGCTTTAATGGACAGATCTATAAACAAAAAACGGGCCTAGCTATGGGCAACACATTGTCTCCCTTCTTGGCAGATTTATTCATGAGTGCTTTTGAAACACATATCACAAAAGCTTTTCCAAATTATTTCAAAGTGTGGTATCGCTATGTTGACGACATTTTTGCAATAGTACCTAAAAAACTCATACAAGATGGACTTTTGAATATACAAAATCCAGCTATAAAATTTACATTGGAAACAGAAGAGGATGGTGTGCTCTATTTTTGGACATCAAGATCAAAAAAATGAACAACAAACTCACTTTTGGTATTTACAGGAAACCGACACACACAGATAATTACATTAAGAACAACAGTTTCAACCCAAAACAACACCAACATGCCATTTTTAACAGTTTAATTTTTCGGATGATCAACTTTCCACTAAACAGAGAAGATTATCAAGAAGAATACCTACACATAAAAAGTAGCTATATCCAACGGTTTCAACCCAAATTTAGTAGACAAAACAGTTAACAGACTCAACAAAGCTAAGAAAATAAAAGAAACCACCACCCTAGAACCTACAGGAGAAAAAGAGAAAAAACTTTTTAAAAAATTCACCTTCCACCCATCAGCCTATAACAAATTCCAAAAAATCTTCTCAAAACACAACATAACTCTTGCACCTCAAAATAGGTTTAATATCAGAAATTTGTTAAAAGGCCCTCCCAAAAATTCAGTCACTACCAAAGAAAAACCAGGAATCTATGAGATCAAATGTGAAACTTGCCCTAAAATTTATATAGGAAAAACAAAAAGAAATATTAACATCAGAACTAAAGAACATCTAAGAAACATTAAAAATGGTGAAACAGAAAAATCAGCAGTGGCTTTTCATTTTTGAATACTAGACATGACATCAACTTGGAAACATCTCTAATAAAATACGTTAATCACCCCATAGACCTTTCCGTATGGGAAAAAATCTACATTAACAAAAATCGTCATAGAGTCATGACGAAAAAGAAATATTAACATCAGAACTAAAGAACATCTAAGAAACATTAAAAATGGTGAAACAGAAAAATCAGCAGTGGCTTTTCATTTTTGAATACTAGACATGACATCAACTTGGAAACATCTCTAATAAAATATGTTAATCACCCCATAGACCTTTCCGTATGGGAAAAAATCTACATTAACAAAAATCGTCATAGAGTCATGAATTTTGAAACTCCACCACCGGACATCTTTGACAAGTACATCACGCCATCTATTGACAATACGGAGAAAGAGGAAACCACTACAACTTGCACTAGTCAAGTATCAGCTGAGGATAGGAGCAAGAGCTCTTGAAACATGTCCTGTGAATAAACAGTGTGAGTGAAGCAATGTGTCAATATCTTCTCGATTCACTTTTGTATTAAACTAATCCTTGTTTCACATAAGCTTGCCCGTATCTCTTAACGCTCACGTGACCTAATCACATCTCATTGGCTGCTATTGTAGTATAGACTGTTGTGCGGTAAAAATTAGTTCGTTATTTAACATGGTGATATATCTTTATATGTTGGAAGAGAATTGTCAAATTTATATTTTCGTAACTGTTTTAATTAAATATATTACACAACAGAGTTGATTTATCTGAAATGCATGTTAATTCTTAAACGAAGTAAAGAGGAGGTTCCTTTGCTCTTAAGCACATGACACGATAGCACGTGATTTAGCGGTAATGATGACATATTTGTTTATATGACTTTTATCACTGACCTTGTTTTGAACTGATTAGTCATATATCACCATTCGAAGGTGTGTTGTGCCGAGTGCGAGAGCTAAATTATTTTATTGATCGTTTATTGCGCGTGTACTTATTATATGTATAATGGCAGAGTCTACCGCCAGTTTTTTTCGCTGAAGAAAGGCAAGGGAAAACCTTTACAAAACGGCGAAATAAGAATTGTGGTGCAAGTGTTTTATGCACTCACAGATAAGAATCCGTCTTTGTCAGTGAGAGAAGTGGAACAGCTGTGCTCTGAACTTACAGGTGTGTTAGGAACATCGCGTCATGAAATTGAAACAACAGGAAAACTTATTACTCCAGGGGCGATATTGCTGTGTGGCGAAGACGTTATTTAAGGACAATCAGACTGTACTGGGATACAAGTTGACGAGACTTGGGTGAATGAAGGACACACGAAAAGTATGACGTGGCACGACTTTTAAGGATATGTATGACTGAAGTATCATGAACATTTTCAATAAATCACCTTCTCCTATTTTTAGTCTATAAAACAGCGTAAACCTTCCTGAATCCAAAGAATGCCTACATAGCCATTTTTAAATACTTTAATCTAGTTAGAAAATTACGTGAATGCTAGCGTTACATATGAATTCTAATTATTTACCATTGTTTTCTCGCTATTGAAAATCCCAGCATTTTTATCATTTAAAATGCTCCTTGCGTCGCTGTTTTGGTGTTAGACTAATGAAACTGGCTACACACGTTCATAGCGACACTGGGAATAGAAATTGCCCTGGGTTTTATTCTGAGATGCATATAAGCACACTTTCTTTACTTTAAAACTCAAATTTTGGACAAAAAGAGCCACATTCATAGCTTTAAAAATTTCTGGAGCCTTAAGTTATTAAGACACAAAGAAATCTAGGGCAAATTCAAAAAAACTGGATGTGTTTTTGGAAATTATTGTTAAAATATTAGACCAAAACTTAAGTTATTTTGTGGCAAGGGACTTTTTAGGTGCCGTAACCAAAAATAAATAAATTTGACCATTCTTTTCAAACTATCTAAGTGAAATTGACATAATTTGGGCTGTATCATATTTGTACTAAGTTACATCTGTGATATAAATCTTGAAGAGCTAGCGTTATTAGTAAAGGATTTCAAATTTTCAGTCATAGATATCCTTAAAACTGCAAGACAAGCATTTTTCTAAGGTATGTGTGCTGGTTTAAAAAAATTCCCAGTGGAAAAGTCCAAAAGCCTTTCATTATAAACTTGTTTCAGTTTCATTGCTCATTCATTCAGTTTCAACTCTCTCAGTTTCATTATTAACTTGTAATTTTGCATGCCTTCATATTCTTATTTGTATGATTTTATCTATCTTCCCTGCAATTATTATGACGTTTACTGCAGGTTTCACTGTGACGAGAAGGCACCACCTATGGCCTATGGCGCGAAAGCATTAGCCAATTAGGATGAGGGGGAAGGTAGTTGCACGCGGAGTGATATATGTCAGCGGGGCAAGCTTATATGAAACAGAGGTTATCCACGGCTTCTTTTTATATACGACCATCCAGCACTCTAGACAGTTCTGTAACAAACAAGAAATCGAATGATCTATCACTAGACGAAACAGGAATGTTCCAGACGTCTCACGTTATCTGTGCCGGCAAGCCTTTTATCTCCGCACTATATTTATCTGCAGGCTCTTTATCCCTGCCTTGGACTCTCTGTTTGTGCGCGTCGCTGTCCATCGTAAATAATGTGTCCGCGACATATAGAACTTATTTATATAACATCGCTTGAGTCATTAGTTGAAAAAATAAACGTTTCCAAAAAGGAATTTTGTAAATTCTCTGATGATGCTCCGATTTGAAGTACGAGGGCCATTCAGAAAGTAACCTCCGGTTGATTGCAAAAGATTCACCAGGTTAAATAAAAGTATTTTAATATATACATCTTACAACTACATCTTTGCACTATTTTTCTACATAGTCTCCATAACGATTGAGGCACTTATCGTATCTGTTCACAAACTTTGAAATTCCTTCTGCATAAAAATCACCCGCTTGTGCCTGGAGCCAGCCTGTGACCGCATCTTTGAGCTCTTCGTCGTCATCAAACCGCTGGGACCCAAGTCATGTCTTCATATGCATGAAGAGGTGATGATCGCTTGGCACCAGATCTGAGCTGTAAAGCGGATGGTTGACAACGTCCCACTTGAAGGACTCAAGAAGGGCTGTTGTTCTGCGAGCAGAGTGAGGACGGGCGTTATCGTGCAAAAAAAAAAAACGATACCGGAAGTCAGCATACCACGGCGTTTGTTCTGTATAGCCCGTCGTAATTTTTTTAGTGTTTCACAGTACACGTCTTGATTAATGGTTGTCCCACGTTCCATGAATTCAACCAACAACACCCCTTTTGCATCCCAAAACACCGTTGCCATCAATTTTCGGGCAGAAAATTCTTGCCGGGCTTTTATTGGTTTGGTAGGTTAATTTGAATGTGCCCACATCTTTGATTGTTCTTTTGTCTCAGGGTTCTTGTACTTAATACAGGTTTCGTCCCCGGTCACCATTCTGTTTAACAATGGTTCACCTTCGTCCGCATAACGTGACAGAAAGTCTAATGCAGAGGCCATTCTTTGAGTTTTGTGGTGGTCGGTAAGAATTTTGGGCACCCATCGTGCACAGAACTTACGGTAACCCAATCTTGCTGTCACTATCTCGTACAAGAGAGTCTTAGAAATCTGTGGAAAATCAGTAGACAACTCCGACATTGTGAGACGTCGGTTTTCACGAACTTTTGCATCAACTGTCTGAACGAGTTCGTCCGTCACCAATGATCATGAACGTTTTCTCGTCCACTTTTAAATAAACATACCCATTCACGGACCACTCCTTCACTCATAACTCTTGGTCCGTACACCGCACAAAGCTCACGGTGAATAGCTGCTGCAGAATATCCTTTGGCTGTAAAAAGCCTTATAACAGCACGCACTTCATATTTGGCGGGGTTTTCTATTGCAGCACACATTTCAAACGGCACAAACACTAAACTAGCGCACATACGATATTCACTCGACCACGGCTTGATGCCGACTGACCTCAGGGCAGGCCATTCCCGCCTTCCCGCGCAAAACACTGTCACTGCTGACTGAGGGGCGTGACGTCACTGAGAATACAACGCAAGAACGCTTACACGTGAATGTGCGTAATGCAATATTGTGATTGCACATTATAAGATAAGATAAGGCGCTGATGCATGCAAATTCCACAATCCTTGTGATGAAATAAACGAGATGCAGTTGCTTATGAGCTATTGTAGTTATTGGCTGTGTTTTTTGTCGTAACATTATGAAAATCATTGCGCTGTTGCTGAAAGCAAACATGCTTCGTATAAAACTACGAATGTGATTTTCCATTGTTTGCCTTAAGATCAAGAACTACAGCGCAAGTGGGTTTTACGCTGTAAAAGGGCTGATCCGGTTAATGTGAATAATGCAAGGATTTGTTCCGATCACTTCCTGCCCGAAAACTATGAACGGGATTTAAAAAACGAGCTGTTAGGTTTGCCGCTGAAAAGAAAATTAAAGGGCGACGCTGTACCGTCATAGAAAATTCCTAATTGGCATGGGGATGTATTTGAGGCGGTAGTAGCAAGTACCAGCAAAACCAATTTGCAGGTAATTATCAGATACACATTCCATTTATGTATTTGTTTCTATGTGTACACTGAGTTTATTCGCTCCTTTTTATAAGAAAAGTTTGATGCGTGGAATAATAATAGTAATAATAATAATAATAATAATAATAATAATAATAATAATAATAATAATAATAATAATAATAATAATAATAATAATAATAATAATAATAATAATAATAATAATAATAATAATAATAATAATAATAATAATAATAATAATAATAATAATAATAATAATAATAATAATAATAATAATAATAATAATAATAATAATAATAATAATAATAATAATAATAATAATAATAATAATAATAATAATAATAATAATAATAATAATAATAATAATAATAATAATAATAATAATAATAATAATAATAATAATAATAATAATAATAATAATAATAATAATAATAATAATAATAATAATAATAATAATAATAATAATAATAATAATAATAATAATAATAATAATAATAATAATAATAATAATAATAATAATAATAATAATAATAATAATAATAATAATAATAATAATAATAATAATAATAATAATAATAATAATAATAATAATAATAATAATAATAATAATAATAATAATAATAATAATAATAATAATAATAATAATAATAATAATAATAATAATAATAATAATAAAACTGTTTTTATTAATAGGTAATATCAGCAAGAGATCGCCGGTGCGAAGTTAGGACCGTGCGAAAGAGGGCGCTGTCTACTATAGTATGTTTATCTCCCCAAAAAACAAAATTTGACCCGTCGACCAGCACGGAGGTAGCTCCTGACCACTCTGTTGTTGCTGAAGAGGAAATAATTAGACTAAAGACTCGAATGCAAGCCCTGAAGAAAGAAAACAGTGTTTTGAAACGGCAGAACAAGGTACAGAAGTAATATTTTGTAGCTTCCATGGACAAACTGCTGCGAAGTGTAATGGAGTGATGCGAAACTTAATTTCTATAATAAGTTCCAAGTTTCCCGAAATTCATGTCAAAGTGATCTCTCTTAATGTGAGGACAAGAACCTTCATTAGAATTAGGCACTTAAACAAAAGAGCGAAGCCAGAAATAATCAGGAAACTTGCAGCAAAGAAAAATCTTCAATGGGTTGCTTCGTCATTTTCTTGAGCTACACTGATTAAGTACATATGAATAGTAACATGTTTTAAACTCTTAATACAACTGCTAGAAAGAACCTTCATTATAATACACAAGTGGATGTTTATTCCTTCCGATTTTACACGTAGCAGAGCTTAAATAACACATACTGAGGAGCTAGTGTTTAACTCTCGCGGTTGAACTGTATTCTCAGTGACGTCATGCGCGTTAGCCAATGGCAGCGCGACTCTCCGGAATGGCCTACCTGAGTATTCTAGTTGCCTTGGACTGACCTCATGGCAATTAGAGTACTCAGGTAGGCCATTCCGGAGAGTCGCGCTGCCATTGGCTAACGCGCATGACGTCACTGAGAATACAGTTCAACCGCGAGAGTTAAACACTAGCCCCTCAGTATGTGTTATTTAAGCTCTGCTACGTGTAAAATCGGAAGAAATAAACATCCACTTGTGTATTATAATGAAGGTTCTTTCTAGCAGTTGTATTAAGAGTTTAAAACATGTTACTCTTCATATGTACTTAATCAGTGTAGCTCAAGAAAATGACGAAGCAACCCATTGAAGATTTTTCTTTGCTGCAAGTTTCCTGATCATTTCTGCCTTCGCTCTTTTGTTTAAGTGCCTAATTCTAATGAAGATTCTTGTCCTCACATTAAGAGAGATGACTTTGTGATGAATTTCGGGAAACTTGGAACTTATTACAGAAATCAAGTTTTGCATCACTCCATTACACTTCGCAGCACTTTGTCCATGGAAGCTACAAAATATTACTTCTGTACCTTGTTCTGCCATTTCAAAACACTGTTTTCTTTCTTCAGGGCTTGCATCTGAGTCTTTAGTCTAATTATTTCCTCTTCAGCAACAACAGAGTGGTCAGGAGCTACCTCCGTGCTGGTCGACAGGTCAAATTTTGTTTTTTTGGGAGATAAAGATACTATAATAGACTGCGCCCTCTTTCGCACGGTCCTAACTTCGCACCGAAGATCTCTTGCTGATAATGCCTATTAATAAAAACAGTTTTATTATTATTATTCCACGCATCAAACTTTTCTTATAAAAAAGGAGCGAATAAACTCAGTGTACACATAGAAACAAATACATAAATGGAATGTGTATCTGATAATTACCTGCAAATTGGTTTTGCTGGTACTTGCTACTACCGCCTCAAATACATCCCCATGCCAATTAGGAATTTTCTATGACGGTACAGCGTCGCCCTTTAATTTTCTTTTCAGCGGCAAACCTAACAGCTCGTTTTTTAAATCCCGTTCATAGTTTTCGGGCAGGAAGTGATCGGAACAAATCCTTGCATTATTCACATTAACCGGATCAGCCCTTTTACAGCGCAAAACCCACTTACGCTGTAGTTCTCGATCTTTAGGCAAACAATGGAAAATCACATTTGTAGTTTTATACGAAGTATGTTTGCTTTCAGCAACAGCGCAATGGTTTTCATAATGTTACGACAAAAAATACAGCCAATAACTACAATAGCTCATTAGCAACTGCATCTCGTTTACTTCATCAGAAGGATTGTGGAATTTGCATGCATCAGCGCCTTATCTTATAATGTGCAATCATAATATTGCATTAGGCACATTCACGTGTAAGCGTTCTTGCGTTGTATTCTCAGTGACGTCACGCCCCTCAGTCAGCAGTGACAGTGTTTTGCGCGGGAAGGCGGGAATGGCCTGCCCTGGGAATACTCTGCACAGATGGCATCGCTTCTCCCCCCACTACCCGCACTGTGACCGATCGGAGGTTACTTTCTGAACGGCCCCCGTAATATGTCTGCGTCAACGATGATACTGCTCCAAGTTGTAGGGGTGACCTTATTTATTCATTTATTATCCAATTTTTATTCATATTTTACTCAAAGGTATATTAGGAATATAGTTTACAAATTTATGAATATAATACAATTTACAAAAACATAACAAATTCAATATCAAGTTGACAAACAGTAAACATCAAGATGAATCAGTTAGCTTAAGAAATATTTTGTTTAATAAAGCCATGAAATATTAAGTTTTGTAATTCATCAGAATATGTGTAAGTGGTTTTGAGAAAGTGTAACCTAAGGATTGAAGCAATAACTCAAGTTAGTATCTTTCAAAACAGAAAAACGGGCAATCAAATAAAATGTGAGGGACAAATACAATCACAAGTGGATTTGATTTTGAATCGAATTATGTAAGCTGAAAATTTGCCATGTCCAGTTAAGAATTGAGTGAGAACATAGGATTAACGAATCTACATTTATGTCTGTCAGAAACTGTTGGGAAATATAAAACCTTAGTCAAAGCACCACAATCACTTTTTAACCAGTATTCATTCCAGTCGTTGATGATAATCTCCTCACATAAAAAATGGGGCATAGAGTGTAATTCTCTGGAAGATCTGAAGTCGCAGCTCTCTTTGCATGCTCGTCGGCAATCCCTACGTGACCTCTGACCCATGCAAAACACAGATGAGAACTACATAATAAGTGACTTCTTATTTCAGCTGCAATAGGACTGCTGTTTTTGGTATCTTTCAAAGCTGCAATTGCTGCTTGTGAATCACTGTAAAGGCGAGCGGTACATTGTAAGTTGTTGCACCATTTCACTGCAAGGGTGACCTTGCTTCGATCTCCAGCAGAGTCCTACCTCAGGTTATGCGTCTCTGTGCAGAACTAAGGGTAACACAGGAATCCAAGTTTGAAACGTTTAATAACTTTTTTGAACATTCACTTAAGTTGACAAGTTGCCGACCAGTGTAGACTAATAAATAGTGTCACCCTGGTGGTAGGCTCGCGAAGCCGATGAAAAATGATGGCCGATCGTTACCGGAAGTGAGACAGTTGAGCGTAGTTGTGAGAGAAAATAAACAGTTTAAGGTTAGCTAGCAAATTGTGATGGACGAATGTATTTGCTAGGAGAATAAAGTGTAGTTTTTGTGTTTCGTAACCTCGTTTTATCATTTCACGAACCCACAAAGTCACAACTGGTGTCAGGAAGCGGGATAACAACATCACCGAACATTTGGCCATGGAATCGGCATTGGAAAAGCTTTTGCAGAAGATGAACGAATTAACAGCGAAGTCGGAAGCGGCAAATAACAATTTGGCCGCGAAGATGAACGAGTTAACAACAAAAACAGAAGCGGCAAATAACAACCTGGCCGCAGAGTTGAAAGAAATAAAGACCGAATTGACCACAGAAATGAAGGCAGCGAACGACAGTCTGGCCACGGAAATGAAGGAGGCATTACAAAGGCTTGGGGTGAACAAGACCCGCACAACGCCTCTGCATCCCCAGTCGGATGGCATGGTCGAAAGATACATCAAGACCTTAGCGGAACACCTGAGGAAGGTCGTGGCCAGCCATCAGCGAGACTGGGACGTCAAGGTGCCACTGTTCTTGCTGGCCTACCGCTCGTCTACACACGACACAACTGGGATGACGCCAGCCAGCTTAATGTTCGGTCGAGAGTTACGCCTCCCTTGTGACCTGGCTTTTGGAAGCCCCCCGGAGGCGAAGCAGCTGGTGACCGAGTATGTGGAGAACCTGGTGGACCACCTCCACGACATGCACGAGATCGCTCGCCAGAACATCCAGAAGGCGAGCGACCGCATGAAAACCCGATTCGACAGGCAGGGAAACAGCCAAGGGTTCCAGCAAGGTGACCTGGTCTGGTTGTACCGCCCGACCCGGACCAAGGGACGCTGCCCGAAGCTTCAGCAGCCATGGCAAGGACCGTACCGTGTGGTGAAGAGGATTAACGACGTAGTCTACCGCATCCAGAAGGTGCCCCGAGGGAAGATGTTGGTGGTACACCTGGATCGCCTGGCCCGCTACGAAGGCGCTGTTCGGGACGACCAGCCTTGTGGAGGGAGCAGTGTCACCCTGGTGGAAGGCTCGCGAAGCCGATGAAAAATGATGGCCGATCGTTACCGGAAGTGAGACAGTTGAGCGTAGTTGTGTGATAAAATAAACAGTTTAAGGTTAGCTAGCAAATTGTGATGGACGAATGTATTTGCTAGGAGAATAAAGTGTAGTTTTTGTGTTTTATAACCTCGTTTTATCATTTCACGAACCCACAAAGTCACAATATAATATTCGGACTTAACGTAATTGGATCTATATTGAGCGATAAGTTAAGATTTATGTGATTAATCTTCTTCTTCTTCTTCTTCTTCTTCTTCTTCTTCTTCTTTCTCTAACTCCTTTGTGCTGTTAAGCGTGGAGTACAAGCCTCTTCTACCCATTTCCTCCACTTTTCTCGGTCCATCATCATTCTCTGCATTTCTGTCATGGTTTTCCCTCTATCCTTCCCCAACTTCTCAATGTATTCCTGATACAACATGCGTGGCCTTCCCCTAATTCTTTTACCTTCAGGTCTTGCTTCTAAATATTGTTTGGGTTTTCTTTCTTCTGACATGCGGAGTACATGTCCATACCATTTAAGTTGTCTTTTTTCCAATATTTCTTTAACGGAGTGTGTACCCAACTCTTCCCTTATTGTTACATTTCTAATCAAATCTCTTCTTGACTTCCCTGCAGCTTGTCTTAAATATCTCATTTCCATAGCTGTTATTTTGCGTTCTTGTTTCTGTAGGAGAGTGCAGCTCTCTGCTCCTTTTAATAGAATCGGTAGTATTATTGTTTTAAATACTATAATTTTTGTATCTTTTGTTATTTCCTTTTTCCCCACAATAGCATTATTAATCTGATACTAGACAGAATTGGCCTTTCTTATTCTGTTTAAAATTTCCTGCTCTATTTTTCCATCCTTATTTATAATTGTACCCAGGTATTCATAACTGTCTACCTGTTCTAAGATTTCATCATAACACTTCATTTTAACTTCTTCTTATTTCCTTCCTATATACATGGTTTTACTTTTGGGTATGTTTAATTCTAAACCTTTTCTAGTTAATTCTTCTTTCCATTCATTTAGCGCTAATTGTAAATTATTATTACTATTTGCTATTAATACGACGTCATCAGCATATATCAATTGATTGTGCCCAAACTGGTCTTAAATTTCTATGTCCTATCATAGTTCTTGCTGTTCTTCTTTTGCAAATTTTCCATATTTCATCCATCACAATAATAAATAAGAGTGGGCTGAGGCTATCTCCTTGTTTAACTACTCTATTCATCAGAAATGGTTCTGATTCTTGTCCATCTAAACTTATTATCCCTTTTGGTTCTTGATAAACTGATTGTATTGCTTCAATAAAATTCATAGGCACTTTTTTGTTCTTTAGAGCTCTCCAAATTTCTTCCCTAGGTATTGAATCAAATGCTGCTTTCAAATCTAAGAATCCTAAATAAATACCCTTTCCTCTATCTATAGCTTTCTCTATTATCATTCTCAATGAGAAAATTTGGTCTTGGGTTTCTCTACCCATTCGGAAAGCAGCCTGTTCTTCTTCTAAATCTTGTTCTACTATTTTCCTCAATTTCTGTTCCAGGATTCTAGTGTACAATGTGACTAATCAAATCTATTTAATTCATAGTTTTTCTTATACAGAACAAAACAAGCGATAAACTATAAAAAGAACATAGAGAAAAATAAAATAAAAGTTCAGCATAACCAATATAACTCCAATCTTCGAAGACTTACTAGCTACAAGGTCTTTTGAAAATCCATTCACTTCTTGCTGCTCAAAGTAGGCTTTTCAAATCCTGCGAGTTTCACAAATAATTTCGCTTCGATATCGTTAAAACTTAAATCACAATTCCAGCTTTAATATTTCGTTCAAATTAGTATAGCTAGCCAACTGTAGTGTCTTACTCACATCGTACATTGAGTCCAAATAACGTGCTAAATAGGTCAATAATATTATGGAGAGTTCTCCATATACAACAAAATAATAGGATATATTACATTTTACGTTATTTGTTTAAATTATTTAGTATGTAACACAGCGACCAAAATAATTGTATTGATCACATTGAAAGTCGTTCATATCTGGCTGTTAGTGCCACCTAGCGTGTGCATGTGAAAAAAAAGAATACATGCAGTGCTCGAAATGTCACCTAGAGGAAAAGGGCCTAATCCCGGAACACCAGTTTGGCTTCCGTTCTGGCCACTCCACGACCAAGCAACTACTACGGGTTTGCCGAGAAGGCCTCCCTGGGATTCCAGGTAAGGTCTAAAACGGTAGCAGTGCTGCTTGACGTGGAGAAGGCGTACGCCACAACCTGGCACGAGGGGCTCATTTACTAGCCCCTAGAGCATAAAATCCCCCTTCCAACGACGGACATTTCCTGATGGCGTTATCCGCTTGGGACCTTCTACTTTTACCCTTGCATCTTCCGCAAAATTTTTGGGTATCTATTTGGATAGTCGCCTTTCATGGAGTCGTCACATCCAGCATCTCATCTCCAAAATTGGTGCAACTCTTAATGTTCTACGCAGTATCGCTCATTCATGGTGGGGTGGGGACGCTTCCATATTACTTCTGCTATATCGTTCCCTAATTCGGTCGGTGCTGGACTATGGCTGTATCTTCTTTGGCTTTGCGTCCACATCGGTCTTGCGCAAGTTGGATATTGCTCAGTACCGTGCTCTTAGATTTTGCCTGGGTGCTATGCTTTCTACACCGACGAATGCACTTTTGGTTGAGGCCTCAGAACCACCATTGGAGATCCGACGACAGCTCTTAACCCAGCGCTTTCTATTGCGAGTTTTCTCCGTCGACGCCCCCCAGTATTGCGGACGTTGCAGTATCTTGCTGCTAATTATCTCAACGCGGATTTTCCAGCTGTACGACGATTGCCCTTACTCTTACTGGGTTTTCGGTATCTATACCACGCTTTTCCCTTAATTTTGAAAAGTCCCTCCCTTCCGGGGTTTCAATATCCATACGACTTACACTTCTTGAATATTTCGGTGCATTATCTTCCTGATCACATCATTCGGAGCCCTGACGTGAACGTCGCCTTCTCTCATTTCTTGCAGATTACATGGCTAGATTTCACCACGATTTACACCGACGGTTCTAAATCTGCTGATGGAGTAGGTTATGCCTATGACTGTCCTTCTACTAATGCCCTGGCTCGATACCGCCTACCTATGGAGGCTTCCAGCTACACTGCGGAGGTTCTGGCCAATCGTGACGCTTTGCAATATGGGATTTCTCAGGGCTTCCCCAAACTGCTGATCTTAACCGATGCGCAGAGTGTGCTGCAGAGACTCTCATCTCCCCGATGGACGAGAGATATGCACTGTTATCTTTACGAGATACTGACGTTGGTGAACAACGCTACCATAGCCGGACATCAAATTAACTTCCTTTGTATCAGAGGGCATGTCGGAATTCGATACAATGAAGTCGCCGATCGACTGACAAAAGAGGGAGTCACCCAAGGCACCTTTCAAGGCCTCCAACTGCCCTACACGGATTTCTTCCCGGTCCTTCATCGTGACGCCTATTGTCGCTGGAATGACGCCTGGATTCGTTCGCAGTCCATCAAAGGCAAACACTACGCCGCCGTTCAGACGCATCTATCCACGACCCCTTGGTTCTCCAGCTTCAGGATTGCACGTCGACATCTCACCTCCATCATTAGAATGCGACTTGGACATGGATGTTACCCTGCGCATCTACACCGACTACGTCTCATCGATTCCCTTGTATGTCCTGATGACCCAGGCGAAACCGCTGACCTCAATCATCTCCTGTTCAGTTGCTCTCGCTACCGAGCCCACCATTCTTCCTTCCTCCGCCGCCTACTTCAGCAGTCTGTTCCTTTTCCCGCTAGCTCAACACCATATTACAGTTATGCCACAAACCTGTATACCAAGCTCTTCTACAATTTCTTAAAGAAAGTGATCTACAGATCTGGTCTTCTCCCATCCTCTTTAATTTTCCTTACATTATTTTTCTAATTTTTCCCCACGATGGCCATATGGGATTTTACCGAAGGCCAAAAAAAAAACCTTCCATACATTTGCATGGTGGCTGGTTTCCTCGGAAATCGAAGCTTCCGAGTAAAGATGGAGGGGACGCTGTCCACCGAGCGGCCCATTGGCGCTGGAGTACCGGAAGGCAGCGTGCTGTCCCCGGCACTTTTTGCAGCTTACATGGCCGACATTCCTACACACCACAACACCCACACCTGTCAGTATGCGGACGATCTCGTGATCTTCGCAGTAAATAGAAACCCGAGGTACAGCTTTCGACAAATCCAAACCCAGCTCCGGGCCATTGGAGAATGGAGCGCAAAATGGCGAAAGGCAACTAACCCGAAGAAGAGCTCTGCAATTCTCCTGGCGAAAACCAGAGCCAACCGGTTACAGCAGAACTTCGTTTTACGGCGCCGTAGAATCCCATGGGTGCAATCGGCGAAGTATTTCGGAGTGACGCTGGACCGTAAATTAACTTACGTTGCGCACGTCAAGGGCAAGGTCCAGCTGGGGCACATCGCGCTCCGAAACCTATACCCCATATTCCGTTCAACCATGCCCCTCCGTCTCAAACTCCAGCTGTATCGGGCGATCATCACACCTATGATTCTGTACGGCTGTGAGATCTGAGGAACAGTGGCTAATACCACTTTCGTCAGGCTCCAGACGCTGCAGAACGAGACTTTCCGAATCATATACGATATAGACTGGAGATTTCCTGCCCATATCCTTCATGAACATTCCAAGATTCCGTACATTGTCGATGTCATCCGCAAGAGGGCACGATCAATGCACGACAAAATTCAAATCCCCAGCAACCCTTTGGTGAACACCCTGGGCAGATATGACCAGAGGGAACAAAGACGCTTGCCATCGTACAAACTCCTAAGAGCTGTCATGGGGCCCCTTGGTTAAATGACCAAGAAAAAGTGCCCACATATCTCTATGACCCATATTACGCCTGATGACTCAAGCGATATGCAACCCGTAACCAAAACGGAGTAAACACATCAAATCGTTTCTCCCAAAACCGGGGAACGCCATAAAGCAGCTGCCTTCTGAGATTATTCATGGGCATCCCAACCCAAATTCCTTAAAAACTCACAACCTACCCCTATCAGAACAAAACATATCACACTAGACTCATTTCGCTAGTTAAGCCGCAAAGCGGTTAGGTACTGCGGCACAAGACACCAGGACGGGGAAAAACCACGCCTGACTAGGACTCCCTCTGGACCTCTAGGTCAGACAGCACTTTTACTGACTCCGGGGAAACCTACAAGCGTCCCAGACTCTCCTTAGGCCCATCATAACCTCAACGGTCTCTTGTAATTAACAACATATTCTCTTTTCCACCCTACAACTTGTGATACTTCATCCATCCACCACCTATTATTATAAATCCATGATAATTCAGTAAGGAACAGAGTCCCGGAATGACAAAATGTCGAAGGCTCCTTCTCCTTGGACAAGGATGACTCTTCAACCTTTGTATGATCTCTCTGACATCGAACATGGAGTAGCAACACTTACATTCGGTCTTTCTTTTGTTTCGACATTCTTGTGGTTTCTTGGTTACTGAGAGAAGTTATTAGAATAAACCTATGAATTTATGGGGTTAACTGCAGAGTTCCATTAAACTATTTATTGAAACATTATTTAATAGAAACAATAACAATACTAACAAATCACAGATCACAAGAATAGAAAAGGAAGAAGCTGCACTAATGCAAATTGAAACATCCAAGGAGATTTAAGTTAATAAGCCTTCAGTAATGTGGAGTTTGTACACTGGGGTCCGCCACAAACCAAACAAAAAGCTTTCGTAGATAAAACATTTACTCTACGTAATGTCTTAAAACACTTTAGAAAGGGAAAACTTTATCACTTATCTCTCCAGAGATGGCAGCACAAGTGATTACGTAAATAATATCTATAAACTCTTAATTTATTGTTTTAAGAAAACAATAACTTTAAATGTGCATAAATATTTAGTAATAAACTTGTATTAACTTATACAAAATATGAACTAATCGATGAAACACTGAGCGTTTAATTGACAAATTTAAAGAATACTTAAGCCTAATGAGCAATGAATGCAATGATACGTACTACTAATATTGCCTTCTCTCTCTACCAACTTCGTTATTCATTTCTTTTCCGAAATTGTAATGTTGTCGCAAAAGCTTTATTATTATATATATTCAATTTTAGTAGTTTTTCTTGTCTGAAATTGTCCCTATAAACAGAAGTTGAGCAAATGTGACTTAAGTTGCGTTAACAAGATGTCATGATTACAAACTGTGATGGTTAAACAGTATTTTTGAAGTATTTCTTCTACAGAACAAAATATAAGCAGGCGTAAACAAGATAAAAGATAGAACATAGAAAAAAAAGTTGAGGATAGCCAACATAACTCCAATGCTCGGAAGATTACCTACTAGCCAGAGTCTCACTGAGGCCAGAAATGACGCCTTGCTTCATCGGCGTCCAGTCCAGGAGTGTCCAAGATTTTGGCCAGCAAGTTCTAATCACCTCCCCGGCTGCTAATGACTCTAACATCCCCACTACAGGTTTCGAATACGATGTTGTCACTTTAGTTCTATATTGTTGAAATTCGCTTCTTTCCATCCTAAACTATCTATAAATTTCTAAGAAATCCTCTCACATACTCCACTAATTCCAAGTTAGCCTGTCGTACCTCATCTAGCAAGTAGGACACCTTCACCCTTCTCGCTAACGTAACCTAACAAACGTCTTGTACGAAATGGCCGGAGACTAGCCAAGCTAGCCTGTCGTACCTCATCTAGCAAGTAGGACACCTTCACCCTTCTCGCTAACGTAACCTAACAAACGACTTGTACGAAATGACCGGAGACTAGACAAGCTAGCCTGTCGTACCTCATCTAGCAAGTAGGACACCTTCACCCTTCTCTCTAACGTAACCTAACAAACGACTTGTACGAAATGACCGGAGACTAGCCAAGCTAGCCTGTCGTACCTCATCTAGCAAGTAGGACACCTTCACCCTTCTCGCTAACGTAACCTAACAAACGACTTGTACGAAATGACCGGAGACTAGACAAGCTAGCCTGTCGTACCTCATCTAGCAAGTAGGACACCTTCACCCTTCTCGCTAACGTAACCTAACAAACGACTTGTACGAAATGACCGGAGACTAGCCAAGCTAGCCTGTCGTACCTCATCTAGCAAGTAGGACACCTTCACCCTTCTCGCTAACGTAACCTAACAAACGACTTGTACGAAATGGCCGGAGACTAGCCAAGCTAGCCTGTCGTACCTCATCTAGCAAGTAGGACACCTTCACCCTTCTCTCTAACGTAACCTAACAAACGACTTGTACGAAATGGCCGGAGACTAGACAAGCTAGCCTGTCGTACCTCATCTAGCAAGTAGGACACCTTCACCCTTCTCGCTAACGTAACCTAACAAACGACTTGTACGAAATGACCGGAGACTAGACAAGCTAGTCTGTCGTACCTCATCTAGCAAGTAGGACACCTTCACCCTTCTCGCTAACGTAACCTAACAAACGTCTTGTACGAAATGACCGGAGACTAGACAAGCTAGCCTGTCGTACCTCATCTAGCAAGTAGGACACCTTCACCCTTCTCTCTAACGTAACCTAACAAACGACTTGTACGAAATGACCGGAGACTAGACAAGCTAGCCTGTCGTACCTCATCTAGCAAGTAGGACACCTTCATCCTTCTCGCTAACGTAACCTAACAAACGTCTTGTACGAAATGACCGGAGACTAGACAAGCTAGCCTGTCGTACCTCATCTAGCAAGTAGGACACCTTCACCCTTCTCGCTAACGTAACCTAACAAACGACTTGTACGAAATGACCGGAGACTAGACAAGTTAGCCTGTCGTACCTCATCTAGCAAGTAGGACACCTTCATCCTTCTCTCTAACGTAACCTAACAAACGACTTGTACGAAATGACCGGACACTAGACAAGCTAGCCTGTCGTACCTCATCTAGCAAGTAGGACACCTTCATCCTTCTCTCTAACGTAACCTAACAAACGACTTGTACGAAATGGCCGGAGAATAGCCCAGCTAGCCTGTCGTACCTCATCTAGCAAGTAGGACACCTTCATCCTTCTCTCTAACGTAACCTAACAAACGTCTTGTACGAAATGACCGGAGACTAGACAAGCTAGCCTGTCGTACCTCATCTAGCAAGTAGGACACCTTCACCCTTCTCTCTAACGTAACCTAACAAACGTCTTGTACGAAATGACCGGAGACTAGACAAGCTAGCCTGTCGTACCTCATCTAGCAAGTAGGACACCTTCATCCTTCTCTCTAACGTAACCTAACAAACGACTTGTACGAAATGACCGGAGACTAGCCAAGCTAGCCTGTCGTATCTCATCTAGCAAGAAGGACACCTTCACCCTTCTCTCTAACGTAACCTAACAAACGACTTGTACGAAATGGCCGGAGACTAGACAAGCTAGCCTGTCGTACCTCATCTAGCAAGTAGGACACCTTCACCCTTCTCTCTAACGTAACCTAACAAACGACTTGTACGAAATGACCGGAGACTAGACAAGCTAGCCTGTCGTACCTCATCTAGCAAGAAGGACACCTTCACCCTTCTCTCTAACGTAACCTAACAAACGACTTGTACGAAATGACCGGAGACTAGACAAGCTAGCCTGTCGTACCTCATCTAGCAAGTAGGACACCTTCATCCTTCTCTCTAACGTAACCTAACAAACGTCTTGTACGAAATGACCGGAGACTAGACAAGCTAGCCTGTCGTACCTCATCTAGCAAGTAGGACACCTTCACCCTTCTCGCTAACGTAACCTAACAAACGACTTGTACGAAATGACCGGAGACTAGACAAGCTAGCCTGTCGTACCTCATCTAGCAAGTAGGACACCTTCACCCTTCTCGCTAACGTAACCTAACAAACGACTTGTACGAAATGACCGGAGACTAGACAAGCTAGCCTGTCGTACCTCATCTAGCAAGTAGGACACCTTCACCCTTCTCTCTAACGTAACCTAACAAACGACTTGTACGAAATGACCGGAGACTAGACAAGCTAGCCTGTCGTACCTCATCTAGCAAGTAGGACACCTTCACCCTTCTCGCTAACGTAACCTAACAAACGTCTTGTACGAAATGACCGGAGACTAGACAAGCTAGCCTGTCGTACCTCATCTAGCAAGTAGGACACCTTCATCCTTCTCGCTAACGTAACCTAACAAACGACTTGTACGAAATGACCGGAGACTAGACAAGCTAGCCTGTCGTATCTCATCTAGCAAGAAGGACACCTTCACCCTTCTCTCTAACGTAACCTAACAAACGTCTTGTACGAAATGGCCGGAGACTAGCCCAGCTAGCCTGTCGTACCTCATCTAGCAAGTAGGACACCTTCACCCTTCTCGCTAACGTAACCTAACAAACGTCTTGTACGAAATGACCGGAGACTAGACAAGCTAGCCTGTCGTACCTCATCTAGCAAGTAGGACACCTTCATCCTTCTCGCTAACGTAACCTAACAAACGACTTGTACGAAATGACCGGAGACTAGACAAGCTAGCCTGTCGTACCTCATCTAGCAAGTAGGACACCTTCACCCTTCTCGCTAACGTAACCTAACAAACGACTTGTACGAAATGACCGGACACTAGACAAGCTAGCCTGTCGTACCTCATCTAGCAAGTAGGACACCTTCACCCTTCTCTCTAACGTAACCTAACAAACGTCTTGTACGAAATGGCCGGAGACTAGCCCAGCTAGCCTGTCGTACCTCATCTAGCAAGTAGGACACCTTCACCCTTCTCGCTAACGTAACCTAACAAACGTCTTGTACGAAATGACCGGAGACTAGACAAGCTAGCCTGTCGTACCTCATCTAGCAAGTAGGACACCTTCACCCTTCTCGCTAACGTAACCTAACAAACGACTTGTACGAAATGGCCGGAGACTAGACAAGCTAGTCTGTCGTACCTCATCTAGCAAGTAGGACACCTTCACCCTTCTCGCTAACGTAACCTAACAAACGACTTGTACGAAATGGCCGGAGACTAGACAAGCTAGTCTGTCGTACCTCATCTAGCAAGTAGGACACCTTCACCCTTCTCTCTAACGTAACCTAACAAACGACTTGTACGAAATGACCGGAGACTAGACAAGCTAGCCTGTCGTACCTCATCTAGCAAGTAGGACACCTTCACCCTTCTCGCTAACGTAACCTGACAAACGACTTGTACGAAATGACCGGAGACTAGACAAGCTAGCCTGTCGTACCTCATCTAGCAAGTAGGACACCTTCACCCTTCTCTCTAACGTAACCTAACAAACGACTTGTACGAAATGGCCGGAGACTAGCCAAGTTAGCCTGTCGTACCTCATCTAGCAAGTAGGACACCTTCACCCTTCTCTCTAACGTAACCTAACAAACGACTTGTACGAAATGACCGGAGACTAGACAAGCTAGCCTGTCGTACCTCATCTAGCAAGTAGGACACCTTCACCCTTCTCTCTAACGTAACCTAACAAACGTCTTGTACGAAATGACCGGAGACTAGACAAGCTAGCCTGTCGTACCTCATCTAGCAAGTAGGACACCTTCACCCTTCTCGCTAACGTAACCTAACAAACGTCTTGTACGAAATGACCGGAGACTAGCCAAGCTAGCCTGTCGTACCTCATCTAGCAAGTAGGACACCTTCACCCTTCTCGCTAACGTAACCTAACAAACGACTTGTACGAAATGGCCGGAGACTAGACAAGCTAGCCTGTCGTACCTCATCTAGCAAGTAGGACACCTTCACCCTTCTCTCTAACGTAACCTAACAAACGTCTTGTACGAAATGACCGGAGACTAGACAAGTTAGCCTGTCGTACCTCATCTAGCAAGTAGGACACCTTCACCCTTCTCGCTAACGTAACCTAACAAACGACTTGTACGAAATGACCGGAGACTAGACAAGTTAGCCTGTCGTACCTCATCTAGCAAGTAGGACACCTTCACCCTTCTCGCTAACGTAACCTAACAAACGTCTTGTACGAAATGACCGGAGACTAGACAAGTTAGCCTGTCGTACCTCATCTAGCAAGTAGGACACCTTCACCCTTCTCGCTAACGTAACCTAACAAACGTCTTGTACGAAATGACCGGAGACTAGACAAGTTAGCCTGTCGTACCTCATCTAGCAAGTAGGACACCTTCACCCTTCTCGCTAACGTAACCTAACAAACGTCTTGTACGAAATGACCGGAGACTAGACAAGCTAGCCTGTCGTACCTCATCTAGCAAGTAGGACACCTTCACCCTTCTCGCTAACGTAACCTAACAAACGTCTTGTACGAAATGACCGGAGACTAGACAAGTTAGCCTGTCGTACCTCATCTAGCAAGTAGGACACCTTCACCCTTCTCGCTAACGTAACCTAACAAACGTCTTGTACGAAATGACCGGAGACTAGACAAGCTAGCCTGTCGTACCTCATCTAGCAAGTAGGACACCTTCACCCTTCTCGCTAACGTAACCTAACAAACGTCTTGTACGAAATGACCGGAGACTAGACAAGTTAGCCTGTCGTACCTCATCTAGCAAGTAGGACACCTTCACCCTTCTCGCTAACGTAACCTAACAAACGACTTGTACGAAATGACCGGAGACTAGACAAGTTAGCCTGTCGTATCTCATCTAGCAAGTAGGACACCTTCACCCTTCTCGCTAACGTAACCTAACAAACGACTTGTACGAAATGACCGGAGACTAGACAAGCTAGCCTGTCGTACCTCATCTAGCAAGTAGGACACCTTCACCCTTCTCGCTAACGTAACCTAACAAACGTCTTGTACGAAATGACCGGAGACTAGACAAGCTAGCCTGTCGTACCTCATCTAGCAAGTAGGACACCTTCACCCTTCTCGCTAACGTAACCTAACAAACGACTTGTACGAAATGACCGGAGACTAGCCAAGCTAGCCTGTCGTACCTCATCTAGCAAGTAGGACACCTTCACCCTTCTCGCTAACGTAACCTAACAAACGACTTGTACGAAATGACCGGAGACTAGACAAGCTAGCCTGTCGTACCTCATCTAGCAAGTAGGACACCTTCACCCTTCTCGCTAACGTAACCTAACAAACGACTTGTACGAAATGACCGGAGACTAGCCAAGCTGGCCTGTCGTACCTCATCTAGCAAGTAGGACACCTTCACCCTTCTCGCTAACGTAACCTAACAAACGTCTTGTACGAAATGGCCGGAGACTAGACAAGCTAGTCTGTCGTACCTCATCTAGCAAGTAGGACACCTTCACCCTTCTCTCTAACGTAACCTAACAAACGTCTTGTACGAAATGACCGGAGACTAGACAAGCTAGCCTGTCGTACCTCATCTAGCAAGAAGGACACCTTCACCCTTCTCTCTAACGTAACCTAACAAACGTCTTGTACGAAATGACCGGAGACTAGACAAGCTAGCCTGTCGTACCTCATCTAGCAAGTAGGACACCTTCACCCTTCTCTCTAACGTAACCTGACAAACGACTTGTACGAAATGACCGGAGACTAGACAAGCTAGCCTGTCGTACCTCATCTAGCAAGTAGGACACCTTCATCCTTCTCGCTAACGTAACCTGACAAACGACTTGTACGAAATGACCGGAGACTAGACAAGCTAGCCTGTCGTACCTCATCTAGCAAGTAGGACACCTTCATCCTTCTCGCTAACGTAACCTGACAAACGACTTGTACGAAATGACCGGAGACTAGCCAAGCTAGCCTGTCGTACCTCATCTAGCAAGTAGGACACCTTCATCCTTCTCGCTAACGTAACCTAACAAACGACTTGTACGAAATGACCGGAGACTAGCCAAGCTGGCCTGTCGTACCTCATCTAGCAAGTAGGACACCTTCACCCTTCTCGCTAACGTAACCTAACAAACGACTTGTACGAAATGACCGGAGACTAGACAAGCTAGCCTGTCGTACCTCATCTAGCAAGTAGGACACCTTCACCCTTCTCGCTAACGTAACCTAACAAACGACTTGTACGAAATGGCCGGAGACTAGACAAGTTAGCCTGTCGTACCTCATCTATCAAGTAGGACACCTTCACCCTTCTCGCTAACGTAACCTAACAAACGACTTGTACGAAATGACCGGAGACTAGACAAGTTAGCCTGTCGTACCTCATCTATCAAGTAGGACACCTTCACCCTTCTCTCTAACGTAACCTAACAAACGTCTTGTACGAAATGGCCGGAGACTAGACAAGCTAGCCTGTCGTGCCTCATCTAGCAAGTAGGACACCTTCACCCTTCTCGCTAACGTAACCTAACAAACGTCTTGTACGAAATGACCGGAGACTAGACAAGCTAGCCTGTCGTACCTCATCTAGCAAGTAGGACACCTTCACCCTTCTCTCTAACGTAACCTAACAAACGTCTTGTACGAAATGGCCGGAGACTAGACAAGCTAGCCTGTCGTACCTCATCTAGCAAGTAGGACACCTTCACCCTTCTCGCTAACGTAACCTAACAAACGTCTTGTACGAAATGACCGGAGACTAGCCAAGCTAGCCTGTCGTACCTCATCTAGCAAGTAGGACACCTTCACCCTTCTCTCTAACGTAACCTAACAAACGACTTGTACGAAATGGCCGGAGACTAGCCAAGCTAGCCTGTCGTACCTCATCTAGCAAGTAGGACACCTTCACCCTTCTCGCTAACGTAACCTAACAAACGTCTTGTACGAAATGGCCGGAGACTAGACAAGCTAGCCTGTCGTACCTCATCTAGCAAGTAGGACACCTTCACCCTTCTCTCTAACGTAACCTAACAAACGTCTTGTACGAAATGACCGGAGACTAGCCAAGCTAGCCTGTCGTACCTCATCTAGCAAGTAGGACACCTTCACCCTTCTCTCTAACGTAACCTAACAAACGACTTGTACGAAATGACCGGAGACTAGCCAAGCTAGCCTGTCGTACCTCATCTAGCAAGTAGGATACCTTCACCCTTCTCGCTAACGTAACCTAACAAACGACTTGTACGAAATGACCGGAGACTAGACAAGCTAGCCTGTCGTACCTCATCTAGCAAGTAGGACACCTTCATCCTTCTCTCTAACGTAACCTAACAAACGACTTGTACGAAATGACCGGAGACTAGCCAAGCTAGCCTGTCGTACCTCATCTAGCAAGTAGGACACCTTCACCCTTCTCGCTAACGTAACCTAACAAACGTCTTGTACGAAATGACCGGAGACTAGCCAAGCTAGCCTGTCGTACCTCATCTAGCAAGTAGGACACCTTCACCCTTCTCTCTAACGTAACCTAACAAACGTCTTGTACGAAATGACCGGAGACTAGACAAGCTAGCCTGTCGTACCTCATCTAGCAAGTAGGACACCTTCACCCTTCTCTCTAACGTAACCTAACAAACGACTTGTACGAAATGACCGGAGACTAGACAAGTTAGCCTGTCGTACCTCATCTAGCAAGTAGGACACCTTCACCCTTCTCTCTAACGTAACCTAACAAACGACTTGTACGAAATGACCGGAGACTAGACAAGCTAGCCTGTCGTACCTCATCTAGCAAGTAGGACACCTTCACCCTTCTCTCTAACGTAACCTAACAAACGTCTTGTACGAAATGGCCGGAGACTAGACAAGCTAGCCTGTCGTACCTCATCTAGCAAGTAGGACACCTTCACCCTTCTCTCTAACGTAACCTAACAAACGACTTGTACGAAATGGCCGGAGACTAGACAAGCTAGCCTGTCGTACCTCATCTAGCAAGTAGGACACCTTCATCCTTCTCTCTAACGTAACCTAACAAACGACTTGTACGAAATGACCGGAGACTAGCCAAGCTAGCCTGTCGTACCTCATCTAGCAAGTAGGACACCTTCACCCTTCTCTCTAACGTAACCTAACAAACGACTTGTACGAAATGACCGGAGACTAGACAAGTTAGCCTGTCGTACCTCATCTAGCAAGTAGGACACCTTCACCCTTCTCTCTAACGTAACCTAACAAACGACTTGTACGAAATGGCCGGAGACTAGCCAAGCTAGCCTGTCGTACCTCATCTAGCAAGTAGGACACCTTCACCCTTCTCTCTAACGTAACCTAACAAACGACTTGTACGAAATGACCGGAGACTAGCCAAGCTAGCCTGTCGTACCTCATCTAGCAAGTAGGACACCTTCACCCTTCTCTCTAACGTAACCTGACAAACGTCTTGTACGAAATGATCGGAGACTAGACAAGTTAGCCTGTCGTACCTCATCTAGCAAGTAGGACACCTGCACCCTTCTCTCTAACGTAACCTAACAAACGACTTGTACGAAATGACCGGAGACTAGCCCAGCTAGCCTGTCGTACCTCATCTAGCAAGTAGGACACCTTCACCCTTCTCGCTAACGTAACCTAACAAACGTCTTGTACGAAATGACCGGAGACTAGACAAGCTAGCCTGTCGTACCTCATCTAGCAAGTAGGACACCTTCACCCTTCTCGCTAACGTAACCTAACAAACGACTTGTACGAAATGACCGGAGACTAGACAAGCTAGCCTGTCGTACCTCATCTAGCAAGTAGGACACCTTCACCCTTCTCGGTAACGTAACCTAACAAACGACTTGTACGAAATGACCGGAGACTAGACAAGCTAGCCTGTCGTACCTCATCTAGCAAGTAGGACACCTTCACCCTTCTCGCTAACGTAACCTAACAAACGACTTGTACGAAATGACCGGAGACTAGCCAAGCTAGCCTGTCGTACCTCATCTAGCAAGTAGGACACCTTCACCCTTCTCGGTAACGTAACCTAACAAACGACTTGTACGAAATGACCGGAGACTAGACAAGCTAGCCTGTCGTACCTCATCTAGCAAGTAGGACACCTTCACCCTTCTCGCTAACGTAACCTAACAAACGACTTGTACGAAATGACCGGAGACTAGACAAGCTAGCCTGTCGTACCTCATCTAGCAAGTAGGACACCTTCACCCTTCTCGGTAACGTAACCTAACAAACGACTTGTACGAAATGACCGGAGACTAGACAAGCTAGCCTGTCGTACCTCATCTAGCAAGTAGGACACCTTCACCCTTCTCTCTAACGTAACCTAACAAACGACTTGTACGAAATGACCGGAGACTAGCCAAGCTAGCCTGTCGTACCTCATCTAGCAAGTAGGACACCTTCACCCTTCTCTCTAACGTAACCTAACAAACGACTTGTACGAAATGGCCGGAGACTAGACAAGCTAGCCTGTCGTACCTCATCTAGCAAGTAGGACACCTTCATCCTTCTCTCTAACGTAACCTAACAAACGACTTGTACGAAATGACCGGAGACTAGACAAGTTAGCCTGTCGTACCTCATCTAGCAAGTAGGACACCTTCATCCTTCTCTCTAACGTAACCTAACAAACGACTTGTACGAAATGACCGGAGACTAGACAAGCTAGCCTGTCGTACCTCATCTAGCAAGTAGGACACCTTCACCCTTCTCGCTAACGTAACCTAACAAACGACTTGTACGAAATGACCGGAGACTAGCCAAGCTAGCCTGTCGTACCTCATCTAGCAAGTAGGACACCTTCACCCTTCTCGCTAACGTAACCTAACAAACGACTTGTACGAAATGACCGGAGACTAGCCAAGCTAGCCTGTCGTACCTCATCTAGCAAGTAGGACACCTTCACCCTTCTCGCTAACGTAACCTAACAAACGACTAGTACGAAATGACCGGAGACTAGACAAGCTAGCCTGTCGTACCTCATCTAGCAAGTAGAACACCTTCACCCTTCTCGCTAACGTAACCTAACAAACGTCTTGTACGAAATGACCGGAGACTAGCCAAGCTAGCCTGTCGTACCTCATCTAGCAAGTAGGACACCTTCACCCTTCTCGCTAACGTAACCTAACAAACGTCTTGTACGAAATGGCCGGAGACTAGACAAGCTAGCCTGTCGTACCTCATCTAGCAAGTAGGACACCTTCACCCTTCTCTCTAACGTAACCTAACAAACGTCTTGTACGAAATGACCGGAGACTAGACAAGCTAGCCTGTCGTACCTCATCTAGCAAGTAGGACACCTTCACCCTTCTCTCTAACGTAACCTAACAAACGTCTTGTACGAAATGACCGGAGACTAGACAAGCTAGCCTGTCGTACCTCATCTAGCAAGTAGGACACCTTCACCCTTCTCTCTAACGTAACCTAACAAACGACTTGTACGAAATGGCCGGAGACTAGACAAGCTAGCCTGTCGTACCTCATCTAGCAAGTAGGACACCTTCACCCTTCTCTCTAACGTAACCTAACAAACGACTTGTACGAAATGACCGGAGACTAGACAAGCTAGCCTGTCGTACCTCATCTAGCAAGTAGGACACCTTCACCCTTCTCTCTAACGTAACCTAACAAACGACTTGTACGAAATGGCCGGAGACTAGACAAGCTAGCCTGTCGTACCTCATCTAGCAAGTAGGACACCTTCACCCTTCTCTCTAACGTAACCTAACAAACGTCTTGTACGAAATGACCGGAGACTAGACAAGCTAGCCTGTCGTACCTCATCTAGCAAGTAGGACAACAAACCAAGACAGTTAAGTGAGGTATGTAGTGATGGTACCATGAATGTGTCTAATGTACGTTCCTGGGTGTGACAGTTCAATGAAGACAGAACATCGTGTGACAACAAACCAAGACAGTTTAGTGAGGCATGTGGTGATGGTACCATGGATGTGTCTAATGTACGTTCCTAGGTGCGACAGTTCAATGAAGACAGAACATCGTGTGACAACAAACCAAGACAGTTAAGTGAGGCATGTGGTGATGGTACCATGAACGTGTCTAATGTATGTTCCTGGGTGCGACAGTTCAATGAAGACAGAACATCGTGTGACAACAAACCAAGACAGTTAAATGAGGCATGTGGTGATGGTACCATGGATGTGTCTAATGTACGTTCCTGGGTGTGACAGTTCAATGAAGACAGAACATCATGTGACAACAAACCAAGACAGTTAAATGAGGCATGTGGTGATGGTACCATGGATGTGTCTAATGTACGTTCCTGGGTGCGACAGTTCAATGAAGACAGAACATCATGTGACAACAAACCAAGACAGTTAAGTAAGGTATGTGGTGATGGTACCATGGATGTGTCTAATGTACGTTCCTGGGTGCGACAGTTCAATGAAGACAGAACATCGTGTGACAACAAACCAAGACAGTTGAGTGAGGTATGTAGTGATGGTACCATGAATGTGTCTAATGTACGTTCCTGGGTGTGACAGTTCAATGAAGACAGAACATCGTGTGACAACAAACCAAGACAGTTAAGTGACGCATGTAGTGATGGTACCATGAATGTGTCTAATGTATGTTCCTGGGTGCGACAGTTCAATGAAGACAGAACATCGTGTGACAACAAACCAAGACAGTTGAGTGAGGTATGTAGTGATGGTACCATGAATGTGTCTAATGTACGTTCCTGGGTGCGACAGTTCAATGAAGACAGAACATCGTGTGACAACAAACCAAGACAGTTGAGTGAGGCATGTGGTGATGGTACCATGGATGTGTCTAATGTACGTTCCTGGGTGCGACAGTTCAATGAAGACAGAACATCGTGTGACAACAAACCAAGACAGTTGAGTGAGGTATGTAGTGATGGTACCATGAATGTGTCTAATGTACGTTCCTGGGTGCGACAGTTCAATGAAGACAGAACATCGTGTGACAACAAACCAAGACAGTTAAATGAGGCATGTGGTGATGGTACCATGGATGTGTCTAATGTATGTTCCTGGGTGCGACAGTTCAATGAAGACAGAACATCGTGTGACAACAAACTAAGACAGTTGAGTGAGGCATGTGGTGATGGTACCATGGATGTGTCTAATGTATGTTCCTGGGTGCGACAGTTCAATGAAGACAGAACATCGTGTGACAACAAACCAAGACAGTTAAATGAGGCATGTGGTGATGGTACCATGGATGTGTCTAATGTATGTTCCTGGGTGTGACAGTTCAATGAAGACAGAACATCGTGTGACAACAAACCAAGACAGTTGAGTGAGGTATGTAGTGATGGTACCATGAATGTGTCTAATGTACGTTCCTGGGTGTGACAGTTCAATGAAGACAGAACATCGTGTGACAACAAACCAAGACAGTTAAATGAGGCATGTGGTGATGGTACCATGGATGTGTCTAATGTATGTTCCTGGGTGCGACAGTTCAATGAAGACAGAACATCGTGTGACAACAAACCAAGACAGTTAAATGAGGCATGTAGTGATGGTACCATGAATGTGTCTAATGTACGTTCCTGGGTGTGACAGTTCAATGAAGACAGAACATCGTGTGACAACAAACCAAGACAGTTAAATGAGGCATGTGGTGATGGTACCATGGATGTGTCTAATGTATGTTCCTGGGTGCGACAGTTCAATGAAGACAGAACATCGTGTGACAACAAACCAAGACAGTTAAATGAGGCATGTGGTGATGGTACCATGAACGTGTCTAATGTATGTTCCTGGGTGCGACAGTTCAATGAAGACAGAACATCGTGTGACAACAAACCAAGACAGTTAAATGAGGCATGTGGTGATGGTACCATGGATGTGTCTAATGTATGTTCCTGGGTGCGACAGTTCAATGAAGACAGAACATCATGTGACAACAAACCAAGACAGTTAAGTGAGGCATGTGGTGATGGTACCATGAATGTGTCTAATGTACGTTCCTGGGTGTGACAGTTCAATGAAGACAGAACATCGTGTGACAACAAACCAAGACAGTTAAGTGACGCATGTAGTGATGGTACCATGAATGTGTCTAATGTACGTTCCTGGGTGTGACAGTTCAATGAAGACAGAACATCGTGTGACAACAAACCAAGACAGTTGAGTGAGGTATGTAGTGATGGTACCATGAATGTGTCTAATGTACGTTCCTGGGTGTGACAGTTCAATGAAGACAGAACATCGTGTGACAACAAACCAAGACAGTTAAGTGACGCATGTAGTGATGGTACCATGAATGTGTCTAATGTACGTTCCTGGGTGCGACAGTTCAATGAAGACAGAACATCATGTGACAACAAACCAAGACAGTTAAGTGAGGCATGTGGTGATGGTACCATGAATGTGTCTAATGTACGTTCCTGGGTGTGACAGTTCAATGAAGACAGAACATCGTGTGACAACAAACCAAGACAGTTAAGTGACGCATGTAGTGATGGTACCATGAATGTGTCTAATGTACGTTCCTGGGTGTGACAGTTCAATGAAGACAGAACATCGTGTGACAACAAACCAAGACAGTTGAGTGAGGCATGTGGTGATGGTACCATGGATGTGTCTAATGTACGTTCCTGGGTGCGACAGTTCAATGAAGACAGAACATCGTGTGACAACAAACCAAGACAGTTAAGTGAGGCATGTGGTGATGGTACCATGAATGTGTCTAATGTACGTTCCTGGGTGTGACAGTTCAATGAAGACAGAACATCGTGTGACAACAAACCAAGACAGTTAAGTGACGCATGTAGTGATGGTACCATGAATGTGTCTAATGTACGTTCCTGGGTGTGACAGTTCAATGAAGACAGAACATCGTGTGACAACAAACCAAGACAGTTAAGTGACGCATGTGGTGATGGTACCATGGATGTGTCTAATGTATGTTCCTGGGTGTGACAGTTCAATGAAGACAGAACATCATGTGACAACAAACCAAGACAGTTAAGTGAGGCATGTGGTGATGGTACCATGAATGTGTCTAATGTATGTTCCTGGGTGCGACAGTTCAATGAAGACAGAACATCGTGTGATAACAAACCAAGACAGTTAAGTGAGGCATGTGGTGATGCTACCATGGATGTGTCTAATGTACGTTCCTAGGTGTGACCGTTCAATGAAGACAGAACATCGTGTGACAACAAACCAAGACAGTTAAGTGACGCATGTAGTGATGGTACCATGGATGTGTCTAATGTACGTTCCTGGGTGCGACAGTTCAATGAAGACAGAACATCGTGTGACAACAAACCAAGACAGTTAAGTGACGCATGTAGTGATGGTACCATGAATGTGTCTAATGTATGTTCCTGGGTGCGACAGTTCAATGAAGACAGAACATCATGTGACAACAAACCAAGACGGTTGAGTGAGGCATGTGGTGATGGTACCATGAATGTGTCTAATGTACGTTCCTGGGTGCGACAGTTCAATGAAGGTAGAACATCGTGTGACAACAAACCAAGACAGTTGAGTGAGGCATGTGGTGATGGTACCATGAATGTGTCTAATGTACGTTCCTGGGTGCGACAGTTCAATGAAGACAGAACATCGTGTGACAACAAACCAAGACAGTTGAGTGAGGCATGTGGTGATGGTACCATGAATGTGTCTAATGTCCGTTCCTGGGTGCGACAGTTCAATGAAGGTAGAACATCGTGTGATAACAAACCAAGACAGTTGAGTGAGGCATGTGGTGATGGTACCATGAATGTGTCTAATGTACGTTCCTGGGTGTGACAGTTCAATGAAGGTAGAACATCGTGTGACAACAAACCAAGACAGTTGAGTGAGGCATGTGGTGATGGTACCATGAATGTGTCTAATGTCCGTTCCTGGGTGCGACAGTTCAATGAAGGTAGAACATCGTGTGACAACAAACCAAGACAGTTGAGTGAGGCATGTGGTGATGGTACCATGAATGTGTCTAATGTCCGTTCCTGGGTGCGACAGTTCAATGAAGGTAGAACATCGTGTGATAACAAACCAAGACAGTTGAGTGAGGCATGTGGTGATGGTACCATGAATGTGTCTAATGTACGTTCCTGGGTGCGACAGTTCAATGAAGGTAGAACATCGTGTGACAACAAACCAAGACAGTTGGGTGAGGCATGTAGTGATGGTACCATGGATGTGTCTAATGTACGTTCCTAGGTGCGACAGTTCAATGAAGACAGAACATCGTGTGACAACAAACCAAGACAGTTGAGTGAGGCATGTGGTGATGGTACCATGAATGTGTCTAATGTACGTTCCTGGGTGCGACAGTTCAATGAAGACAGAACATCGTGTGACAACAAACCAAGACAGTTGAGTGAGGCATGTGGTGATGGTACCATGAATGTGTCTAATGTCCGTTCCTGGGTGCGACAGTTCAATGAAGGTAGAACATCGTGTGATAACAAACCAAGACAGTTGAGTGAGGCATGTGGTGATGGTACCATGAATGTGTCTAATGTACGTTCCTGGGTGCGACAGTTCAATGAAGACAGAACATCGTGTGACAACAAACCAAGACAGTTGAGTGAGGCATGTGGTGATGGTACCATGAATGTGTCTAATGTACGTTCCTGGGTGCGACAGTTCAATGAAGACAGAACATCGTGTGATAACAAACCAAGACAGTTGAGTGAGGCATTTGGTGATGGTACCATGAATGTGTCTAATGTACGTTCCTGGGTGCGACAGTTCAATGAAGACAGAACATCGTGTGACAACAAACCAAGACAGTTGAGTGAGGCATGTGGTGATGGTACCATGAATGTGTCTAATGTCCGTTCCTGGGTGCGACAGTTCAATGAAGGTAGAACATCGTGTGATAACAAGCCAAGACAGCTAAGTAAGGCATGTGGTGATGGTACCATGAATGTGTCTAATGTGCGTTCCTGGGTGCGACAGCTCAATGAAGACAGAACATCGTGTGACAACAAACCAAGACATTTAAGTGAAGCATGTGGTGATGGTACCATGGATGTGTCTAATGTCCGTTCCTGGGTGTGACAGTTCAATGAAGACAGAACATCGTGTGATAACAAGCCAAGACTGTTTAGTGAGGCATGTGGTGACGGTACCATGAATGTGTCTAATGTCCGTTCCTGGGTGCGACAGTTCAATGAAGACAGAACATCGTGTGACAACAAACCAAGACATTTAAGTGAAGCATGTGGTGATGGTAACACGGATGTGTCTATTGTACGTTCCTGGGTGCGACAGCTCAATGAAGACAGAACATCGTGTGACAACAAGCCAAGACAGTTCAGTGAGGTATGTGGTGATGGTACCATGGATGAGTCTAATGTAAGCTCCTGGGTGCGACAGCTCAATGAAGGTAGAACATCGTGTGACAACAAACCAAGACAGTTGAGTGAGGCATGTGGTGATGGTACCATGGATGTGTCTAATGTATGTTCCTGGGTGCGACAGCTCACTGAAGACAGAACATCGTGTGATAACAAGCCAAGACAGTTTAGTGAGGCATGTGGTGATGGTACCATGGATGTGTCTAATGTATGTTCCCGGGTGTGACAGTTCAATGAAGACAGAACATCGTGTGACAACAAACCAAGACAGTTGTGTGATGCATGTGGTGATGATACCATGGATGAGTCTAATGTAAGCTCCTGGGTGCGACAGCTCAATGAAGGTAGAACATTGTGTGACAACAAACCAAGACAGTTTAGTGAGGCATGTGGTGATGGTACCATGAATGTGTCTAATGTCCGTTCCCGGGTGTGACAGTTCAATGAAGACAGAACATCGTGTGACAACAAACCAAGACAGTTGTGTGATGCATGTGGTGATGATACCATGGATGAGTCTAATGTAAGTTCCCGGGTGTGACAGTTCAATGAAGACAGAACATCGTGTGACAACAAACCAAGACAGTTGAGTGAGGCATGTGGTGATGGTACCATGGATGTGTCTAATGTATGTTCCTGGGTGCGACAGCTCAATGAAGACAGAACATCGTGTGATAACAAGCCAAGACAGTTTAGTGAGGCATGTGGTGATGGTACCATGGATGTGTCTAATGTACGTCCCTGGGTGTGACAGTTCAATGAAGACAGAACATCGTGTGACAACAAGCCAAGACAGTTTAGTGAGGCATGTGGTGATGGTACCATGGATGTGTCTAATGTACGTTCCTAGTTGCAACAGTCCAATGAAGACAGAACATCGTGTGACAACAAACCAAGACAGTTAAGTGAGGCATGTGGTGATGGTACCATGGATGTGTCTAATGTACGTTCCTGGGTGCGACAGTTCAATGAAGACAGGACATCATGTGACAACAAACCAAGACAGTTTAGTGAGGCATGTCGTGATGGTACCATGGATGTGTCTAATGTGCGTTCCTGGGTGTGACAGTTCAATGAAGACAGGACATCATGTGACAACAAACCAAGACAGTTAAGTGAGGCATGTGGTGATGGTACCATGGATGTGTCTAATGTGCGTTCCTGGGTGTGAAAGTTCAATGAAAACAGGGCATCATGTGACAACAAACCAAGACAGTTAAGTGAGGCATGTGGTGATGGTACCATGGATGTGTCTTATGTACGTTCCTGGGTACGACAGTTCAATGAAGGCAGAACATCGTGTGACAATAAACCAAGACAGTTAAGTGAGTCATGTGGTGATGGTACCGTGGATGTGTCTTATGTACGTTCCTGGGTGCGACAGTTCAATGAAGACAGAACATCGTGTGACAACAAACCAAGACAGTTGAGTGAGGCATGTGGTGATGGTACCATGGATGTGTCTAATGTACGTTCCCGGATGTGACAGTTCAATGAAGACAGAGCATCGTGTGACAACAAACCAAGACAGTTGAGTGAGGTATGTGGGGATGGAACCATGGATGTGTCCAATATACGTTCCTGGGTGTGACAGTTCAATGAAGACAGAACATCGTGTGACAACAAACCAAGACAGTTGAGTGAGGCATGTGGTGATGGTATCATGGGTGTGTCTAATGTATGTTCCTGGGTGTGACAGTTCAATGAAGACAGAACATCGTGTGAAAACAAACCAAGACAGTTAGGTGAGGCATGTAGTGATGGTACCATGGATGTGTGTAATGTACGTTCCTGGATGTGACAGTTCAATAAAGACAGAACATCGTGTGAAAACAAACCAAGATAGTTAAGTGAGGTATGTGGTGATGGTACCATGGATGTGTCTAATGTGCGTTCCTGGGTGTGACAGTTCAATGAAGACATAACATCGTGTGACAACAAACCAAGACAGTTTAGTGAGGCATGTGGTGATGGAACCATGGATGTGTCTAATGTACGTTCCTGGGTGTGACAGTTCAATGAAGACAGAACATCGTGTGACAACAAACCAAGCTAGTTAAATAAGGTATGTGGTGATGGTACCATGGATGTGTCTAATGTACGTTCCTGGGTGTGACAGTTTAATGAAGACAGAACATCGTGTGACAACAATCCAAGACAGTTGTGTGATGCATGTGGTGACGGTACCATGGATGTGTCTAATGTACGTTCCTGGGTGTGACAGTTTAATGAAGACAGAACATCGTGTGACAACTAACCAAGGCAGTTGAGCGAGGCATGTGGTGACGGCACCATGGATGTGTCTAATGTGCATTCCTGGGTGTGACAGTTCAATGAAGACAGAGCATCGTGTGACAACAAACCAAGACAGTTTAGTGAGGCATGTGGTGATGGAACCATGGATGTGTCTAATATACGTTCCTGGGTGTGACAGTTCAATGAAGACAGAACATCGTGTGATAACAAACCAAGACAGTTGAGCGAGGCATGTGGTGATGGTATCATGGATGTGTCTATTGTACGTTCCTGGGTGTGACAGTTTAATGAAGACAGAACATCGTGTGACAACAAACCAAGACAGTTGAGCGAGGCATGTGGTGACGGTACCATGGAAGAGTTCCTGGATGCGATAGTTGAATGAAGACAGAACATCATGTGACAAAAACTCAATACAGTCACGGCCTGATGGCATGATCCACCGAGTGGAGAACTTTGTTTTGGAGATTCGCCGACTGAGCATTTTCAGATCTTCATGCAGCATTGTGTGTACAGATTCCCAGTAAATGCCAATCAGGAAGCGATGTCTGTAACTGGTGGGTAAACTGTTAAAAGCAAAATAGACGATATAGAAAGACAGGAAAGAGGGATAAGTCTGGAAAATATGAAGTCATTACACTTTTAGAAGCAAATAAAATGTAATTGGGGACGTGAAGCATATGTAGATTACCGCAATAGGCAAGAGAGAGGAGGGTTAGCTTGGATGAAAACAGGAACAATATTTGTAAGAGTGATATGAGGTAGGGAAAAGGGAATTTGTGAAATTTGTGGGGGGAAAGATGGCATAGAACACTATGTAACAGAAAGCGAGGAGGTGCAATGTGGAGAAAAAAGGTATGGGAGGAAAGTAGGTGAAAGCAGAGAAGAGTATAGTAGCTATAAAATGTTAGGAAAAGAAGGGAGGAAAAGAAGGTAAGAAGTATTGGTGAGTACTTACAGATAGCAAAAGAAAAATGGGCCAGAAATGTAAAGAATATAAGAAAGAAAGATAAAGGGGAAGAAAGGGGCTAATTAAGTAGAAAGAAGACATGGAGGTTAAGAGCTACCTGGCAGAGCAGAAGACCAGGGTGTCATGTAAGACAAGATAACAAGGTAAAGACAAATAAATTTAGCCTATAGTTGTAAATTGTAAAGAATATAAGAAGGGAAGATGAGGGGGAAGAATGGGAGTAATTAAATAACAAGGAGACATGGAGGTTAAGAGCTACCTGACAGAGCAGAAGACCAGGATGTCATGTAAGACAAGATAGCAACAAGGTAAAGACAAATAAATATAACCTAAAGTTCTAAATTGTAAAGAATATAAGAAGGGAAGATGAGGGGGAAGAATGGGAGTAATTAAATAACAAGGAGACATGGAGGTTAAGAGCTACCTGACAGAGCAGAAGACCAGGATGTCATGTAAGCCAAGGTAGCAACAAGGTAAAGACAAATAAATGTAGCCTAAAGTTGTAAATTTTAAAGTATATAAGAAGGAAAGATGAGGGGGAAGAATGGGAGTAATTAAGTAACAAGGAGACATGGAGGTTAAGAGTTACCTGACAGAGCAGAAGACCAGGGTGTCATGTAAGACAAGTAGCAACAAGGTAAAGGCAAATAAATGTAACCTAAAGTTGTAAATTGTAAAGAATATAAGAAGGAAAGATGAGGAGGAAGAATGGGAGTAATTATGTAACAAGGAGACATGGAAGTTAAGAGCTAACTGACAGAGCAGAAAACCAGGGTGCCATGTAAGCCAAGGTAGTAACAGGGTAAACACAAATAAATGTAACCTAAAGTTGTAAATTGTAAAGAATATAAGAAGGAAAGATGAGGAGGAAGAATGGGGCTAATTAAGTAACAGGTAGACATGGAGGTTAAGAGCTACCTGACAGAGCAGTGGACCAGCATGTCATGTAAGTCAAGGTATCAACAAGGTAAAGACAAATGTCAGCACACCAGCACCATGTGTTTTGAAGCCTTACGAACGCTCGTATGCCCAATCAGACCTTACAACAGAGAGTGTATAAAAATGGCGGAGCATGTGTTACAGCGTTCATAGAGACATATGCCGCACACAGACCACAATGTGCTAACGCTGTACTTGGGCCAGCATATGTCCAAACATGCAACTTTTGCCTTTTATTACCCAGATAAACATTAGCGGACCTACGTACTTTCTGACGCCCTGTTGCACATTATAGTAACATTCACACGTTCTGAACGAAATATTACGCTGTGTTACATTCACGCGGTTTTCTCTTATCACTTTTAAACAAGCCATTCTCACAAAGGCTTATTGATCCGTCTAGTTCAGCTTCATTGAAACAAATATTTGCAAAATCTGCTTTGCTACACTTTTCCTTGCAGATTTAATCATAATAAAGCAGGTTAAAACAATAATCACTACAAAATAATCTTATATGTTGTACTTACCTGACTTTCTCTACTCTTGTACAAACAGTTATTGCTCTATCTACTTCAAGATAAACATTATCTTATTGTAGTTACAAGGGAATACAGCAGACTAAGTGATAGTCAAATGTTTTATATACATGACTTTCTCTACTCTTGTACAAACACTTATTGCCCTATCTACTTCAGAATTAACATTATCTTATTGTAGTTACGAGGGAATACAGTAGACTTTAAGTGATAGTCAAATGTTTTATATAGATGACTTTCTCTATTCTTGTACAAACACTTATTGCCCTATCTACTTCAAGATAAACATTATCTTATTGTAGTTACAAGGGAATACAGCAGACTAAGTGATAGTCAAATGTTTTATATACATGACTTTCTCTACTCTTGTACAAACACTTATTGCCCTATCTACTTCAGAATTAACATTATCTTATTGTAGTTACGAGGGAATACAGTAGACTTTAAGTGATAGTCAAATGTTTTATATAGATGACTTTCTCTACTCTTGTACAAACAGTTATTGCTCTATCTACTTCAAGATAAACATTATCTTATTGTAGTTACAAGGGAATACAGCAGACTAAGTGATAGTCAAATGTTTTATATACATGACTTTCTCTACTCTTGTACAAACACTTATTGCCCTATCTACTTCAGAATTAACATTATCTTATTGTAGTTACGAGGGAATACAGTAGACTTTAAGTGATAGTCAAATGTTTTATATAGATGACTTTCTCTATTCTTGTACAAACACTTATTGCCCTATCTACTTCAAGATAAACATTATCTTATTGTAGTTACAAGGGAATACAGCAGACTAAGTGATAGTCAAATGTTTTATATACATGACTTTCTCTACTCTTGTACAAACACTTATTGCTCTATCTACTTCAGAATAAACATTATCTTATTGTAGTTACAAGGGAATACAGCAGACTTTAAGTGATAGTCTAGCGCGGCCATCTTGGGGTCAGAGCGTTGCGCAGTTCAGTCGGCATCTAGCCGTGCTAGTGAGAGGTTCGTGCTGTGCTCCGTTCAGAGACTGTGACGGTTTGAAATGTCTGCGTTAATTGAAAATCCCGCGAGCTGCGAGGTGCGTGCAGTAATAAGGTTTCTGACTGCAAAAAACTGTAAACCGATAGAAATCTATCGGCAGCTTTGTGAAGTGTATGGGGACAACATTATCACTGAAGGTGGAGTGCGTCAGTGGGTCATCAGATTTAAAAATGGCCGAACCAATGTTCACGACGAAGATCGAAGTGGGAGACCCAGCATAGTGACTGCCGAACTTGTCGAAAAAGTCGATGCTAAAGTCCGTGAAAATCGAAGGTTCACAATAACGGAACTTTCTTTGAGTTTTCCACAAATTTCGCGAAGTTTGTTGCACGAAATCATCAGCGAAAAGCTTGGTTACCACAAGTTTTGTGCAAGATGGATTCCAAAAATCTTGACAGAGGACCACAAAAATCAGCGAATGGCTGCAGCGTTGAACTTTTTGGACGTTTACCATAAGGATGGTGACTCTTTACTCGATCGCATCGTTACCGGTGACGAAATATGGGTGAAACACGTGAACTGTGAAACGAAATTTGCAATCAATGCAGTGGGGGCACACAAGTTCTCCCCAAAAACCCAAGAAATGCATGCAAACAATGTCGGCAAGGAAGATGATGGCGACTGTTTTTTGGGACAGAAAAGGTGTGATTTTGGTGGACTTCCTGGAAAGAGGCACTACAATAAACTTTCAAAGGTATTGCCAAACTCTCCAAAAACTCAGAAGAGCCATTCAAAACAAGCGCAGAGGAATTTTGAGCTCTAAGATCTTGTTGATTCACGACAACGCCCGGCCCCACACGGCAAATGTCACTCGTGAAGTTCTTGAATCTTTTAAGTGGGAGTTGTTTCCTCATCCGCCGTACAGTCCCGACCTGGCACCGAGCGACTTCCACCTATTCCCAGCAATGAAGAAGTGGCTGGCTATCCAGCGTTTTGATGACGACGCACAGCTGCAAGAAGAGGTAACGAAGTGGTTGAAGGCGCAGGCGGCCGAATTTTTCGACGAAGGAATTTCCAAGCTCGTACATCGCTACGATAAATGCCTTAATTTGAATGGTGACTATGTCGAAAAGTAGTATTTGAGTGTGGCTTTCATCTGTATATAATAAAATTTGTTTCCTATACTTTGTTTACTTTTTATTCCAAAACGTAATCTACTTTCTGGATAGCCCTCGTACATGACTTTCTCTATTCTTGTACAAACACTTATTGCTCTATCTACTTCAAGATAAACATTATCTTATTGTAGTTACAAGGGAATACAGTGGACTTCAAGTGATAGTCAAATGTTTTATATACATGACGTTTTGTTCAGTAATGTTCCGTATTTCCTCCGGTTATACAGAAGTCATTCAGAAAGAAAAGACTATCTGAGTACATTCCCGGAAATGTGGCCTTAAAAATTACAGATACGCCTTTTTATGCTGTTCATGTCCAACATATTTTAACTATCGAAGCCTTATTATACAGTTTTCAACTGACAGTTTCTGTTATTTTTTCTTTTGTTTCTTTCCCTTTTTTCTTTCATTCTCATGTAAGGTACTTAAGATTCTCGAGGAATTTCATGACTAGTGTTTTATCGCCTAGCGGCCAGCTTTGAAAACATTTGACTATCGCTTAAGATATTGTATTACCCTATTCCCATTGTATCTACAAAAACTGTATAATTACAAAAGCTTACTAGATTAACTTAAAGTAGATAGTAAAATAACAATATGCGTGAGTGAAGAAAGTCATATGAGTGCACACACATTTACTGACTTGCTACATAATAATCCCTTACCTGTCACATTCCACACTTCATCCATCAAACTGAAGAACTTTCATTTTTTACCTTCCCTTCAGCAATTCATCTTAACATTATATTCGGTATTCAGCTGTTCTCTAAATCAGAACACTAACGCTCTCTCTGATTCAGATTTTTAACACTCTGCTTCATGTCTTACCTCAGGCGACATTTTGATTTACTGAAACAAGTAACGATCAAACAGAGCAATAGACAAAGTCATGTATATAAACCATTTGACTATCACTTAAAGTCTACTGTATTCCCTTGTAACTACAATAAGATAATGTTTATCTTGAAGTAGATAGAGCAATAAGTGTTTGTACAAGAGTAGAGAAAGTAATGTATATAAAACATTTGACTATCACTTAAAGTCCACTATATTCCCTTGTAACTACAATAAGATAATGTTTATCTTGAAGTAGTTAGAGCAATAAGTGTTTGTACAAGAGTAGAGAAAGTCATGTATATAAAACATTTGACTATCACTTAAAGTCCACTGTGTTCCCTTGTAACTACAATAATATAATGTTTATCTTGAAGTAGATAGAGCAATAAGTGTTTGTACAAGAGTAGAGAAAGTCATGTATATAAACCATTTGACTATCACTTAAAGTCTACTGTATTCCCTTGTAACTACAATAAGATAATGTTTATCTTGAAGTAGTTAGAGCAATAAGTGTTTGTACAAGAGTAGAGAAAGTCATGTATATAAAACATTTGACTATCACTTAAAGTCTACTGTATTCCCTTGTAACTACAATAAGATAATGTTTATCTTGAAGTAGTTAGAGCAATAACTGTTTGTACAAGAGTAGAGAAAGTCATGTATATAAAACATTTGACTATCACTTAAAGTCCACTGTGTTCCCTTGTAACTACAATAAGATAATGTTTATCTTGAAGTAGATAGAGCAATAAGTGTTTGTACAAGAGTAGAGAAAGTCATGTTAATAAAACATTTGACTATCACTTAAAGTCTACTATATTCCCTTGTAACTACAATAAGATAATGTTTATCTTGAAGTAGATAGAGCAATAAGTGTTTGTACAAGAGTAGAGAAAGTCATGTATATAAAACATTTGACTATCACTTAAAGTCTACTGGATTCCCTTGTAGCTACAATAAGATAATGTTTATCTTGAGGTAGATAGAGGTCTAGGAATAGAGAAGTTCATGTTCAGAAAGCAGTAAAGCAAATCTAACCTCTGTGTATCTCTGTTCTTATTCAAGGCCACTCTTTCAATTTTTTGTCGCCCCAAAGGTTCAATCGATATGGGGCTTGATTAAACCGCCAACTCATGGATCCAGAGGCTATGCTAAACATAAATGAGAGAATCACGTGCTCACCTAAGTTGCCTAAGTATATTATTTCCCAAACCACATTGCGTGAAATCTCCGATTTAAGTTATTGATGGACTCCAAGTTATCAAAAAATCTTTACCTTTATAATTGTTCTTTGGATTTCTAAGCCGCCGTTAACACTGCATGTCATAATGTCGGCTTTTTTCTTCAGAACAATTACTGATCAGCTTGGATGTTCAGTTGTTTTGGGTTTGTTTACGCTGGATTTTCCTTATAAATATGAAATCCGCATTCAAACAAACATTCACTGTCGCTCATGTAGTGTGGATGACGAATAATTCTTTCTAAACAGAAATTGTATACTCCAGCCTTAATAGGAACCTGGGATCTCTTGATTTGGAAGCTAATTAGCAAATTTACTGTCTCTTTATAGGACGTTGCGAATTCTACAGAAAGTTGTGATACGTATAATGTGAGTCTGCCTGATTTAAATTAAAATAGTAAAGAAACACTCTCAGAATAATGACCTTATTTTAAAATGTTAGCAATTCTGAAACGAAAGTCGTTTAAGTACGAAACTTGTATCTACGGTACGGAGATTTTAAAGGAACTTTCACCGGTTCTAGACTTCGCCTTGGATTGTGTGTACGTGTGTGTACGCTACAGAGGCGGGCAGTTACACTCAATTAATGGAGGTGAAGCTTTTCGTGGAACGTGAATGCAACCATTTTGGAAAACAGTCTGTATAAGGAGTTTTCTAATTGCAGGATACACCTTTATGCGTTTATCTGCATTTTCGTACTAGCTGGCCACATATAGCTCTAATTATACAGGATGCTACAAAAAGGTACGGCCAAACTTTCAGGAAGCATTCCTCACACACAAAGAAAGAAAATATGTTATGCGGACATGTGACCGGAAACGCTTAATTTCCATGTTAGAGCTCATTTTATTACTTCTCTTCAAATCACATTAATCATGGAATGGAAACACACGACAACAGAACGTACCAGCGTGACTTCAAACACTTTATTACAGGAAATGTTCAAAATGTCCTCCGTCAGCGAGGTTACATGCATCCATCCTCCGTCGCATGGAATCCCTGATGCGCTGATGCAACCCTGGAGAATGACGTATTGTATCACAGCCGTCCACAATACGAGCACGAAGAGTCTCTACATTTGGTACCTGGGTTGTGCAGACAAGAGCTTTCAAATGCCCCCATAAATGAAAGTCAAGAGGGTTGAGGTCAGGAGAGCGTGGAGGCCATGGAATTGGTCCGCCTCTACCAATCTATTGGTCACCGAATCTGTTGTTCAGAAGCGTACGAACACTTCGACTGAAATGTGCAGGAGCTCCATCGTGCATGAACCACAATGGGGTATTTTGACATTTGTCTGCACGAATGATTTCAATTTACATTTTAAGAGAAATACTAAAATGAGCTCTAACATGGAAATTAAGCGTTTCCGGTCACATGTCCACATAACATATTTTCTTTCTTTGTGTGTGAGGAATGTTTCCTGAAAGTTTGGCGGTAACTTTTTGTAACATCCTGTACCTTTCATTTCGGACAGTCTGTTATTTACTTAATTTATGTACGAGGCGTGTCCGTAAAATAAAGTCTCAAATTTTATTTAATATAGAAAACATGTGTATTGTGAATGAACGTTACATTGATGCAAAGGCGGAACTTACAGCTATTTTTCAACGTAATCACCATTGTGATCGATGCACTTTTGCATGCGCTGTGACAGTTTTTGTATACCCTTGTCATAGCACTCTCCCGCCAAGTTGCGCAGGTAGCGCTCAACCTCGTTTTTCAAATCATCGTCGGACTGGGAATGTGTTCTACCCAGGTGTGACTTCAACTCAGCAAACAGATGATAATCACTAGGTGCAAAGTCTGAACTGCAGTGGGGATGGGTGAGGATGTCCCATCCGAACTGGGCCAGGAGATCAGCCGTTGCATGTGCAGTATGGAGACGAGCGTTGTCGTGATGAGAAATCACTCCCTTCGTCAGCATTCCCCTCCTTCGATTTTGAATGGCACGTCGCAATTTTTTTAAAGTCTCACAGTAGATATCGGCGTTTTTTGTTGTGCTCGTAGACATAAACTCGCACAAAAATACACAATTTCTGTTCCAGAACACTCTGGCCATCACTTTGCCGGCAGAAAATGTCTGTTTGATCTTTCGCGGCTTCGTATGCCGCCACTGACGAGAAGGTTCTTTAGTTTCTGGTGTTGTGTAGTGCACCAAGGTTTCATCGCCAGTGACAATTGAATGCAACAATTCCTCGCCCTGTTCTGCAGAGCGCTCCAGGAATCGGTGGGCCGCTTCAACACGTTGCCGTTTACGGTCTTCGGTGAGCATTTTGGGGACCCACCTCGCACACACCTCGCGGTCAAAATCTTGCCAATCGTAGTCTTACTGGCTTCAGGGAAGTTCGCACAGCTCGCCAACTGTCACACGCCGATCTTTAAGCATTTCTTGCTCCACTTTTGCAATTGTTTCGGCTGAAACCAAAGGCCGACCACAACGCTGTTCGTCATGGACATCTGTACGTCCGTCTTTGAACTCTATGACCAACTTTCGTACGTTTTTGACGTCCATACACTGTGGCCCATAGACTTCGCATAACTGACGATGAATTTCATTGGGGTAGTTTCCTTGGCACTCAAAAAACGAATTACTGCACGTAACTAGTACTTGGCGGCGGAAGTGATAGGAAGCTCCAACGCAAACGGCTGCCCAGCCAAGACTAATGGTTACAACGGGTTCGTTGTAATTTAGGACTTCAACGGTGAAACCAAGCTACACGCCAGTGTTGCCGGATCTCGCGTAATAGCGTTCCTCACGGCTCCAACGCAATGTTGGCAAAGCTGTTGTATTTTGCTTCGCTACGTCATGTTAGAATCCCTATATGAAACCACGTAGTCATCAAAATGTTAATACAGAAACATAAAATAACAAAGCAGGTCAACATTCTTCATACAAAAACATAGTTTATTTGACATGTAACTGTGAACATGATGAAAGGAAATAGCTGTTACAATGAATTAACGGTTATTTTCGAGTAGCAATTCTAAGTTATAAATGACTTTGTCACATGTCTAGCGTGATTACAGTCGACCAAGCATTGGTTACTCTTCGAGAAAATTTACTACCGGCGTTATGAATAATGATTTATTGTCGTTAAGCTTATTACAGCAATAGACAAAGTCAAAAATAGAGTACAAATTAATACAGTTATAATACAGTGAAGATAAAAAAGAAAATCAATAAAATACTTACATTAGATATACAAATATAGAGACTTAAAATAAAATGAGGAAATAAGAATACTTCATGACATAAGCCAAAGTTTAACTACACCTGTTAAAGTATTCCTGTATTGAATAATAAGGTTTGGAAACTAACCATTCATATAATTTGCATTTAAATGTATTACCTGATAATTCAGTTACTTCTAAATGTAATTGATTATATAGTTTAATGCCCAATACTTCAAAGCTCTTAGAGGTTTTAGTTAATCTATGATATGGTATATTGAGTTTATAATTAAACCTAGTATTATAATTATGAATATCCTGCCGGAATAGCTGGTCGGTTAAGTTACTTTTTAAATAGATGAGAGTATTATAAATATATACAGTTATCACAGTCATAATTCTTAATTTTATAAATAGAGGTTTACAATGTGCAAATTTATCTGAATTTGAGATGGTACGAATTATTTTTTTTTGTAATATTAGGATAGTAGAAATATGACTGCTGCTTCCCCAGAGTAAAATGTCATATGAGATTATACTGTGGAAGAATGCAAAATAGGCTGTTCTTAAATATGCATCAGGTACATGACTTTTCAAATTTCTGATTAAATATATAACTCTGGACAGCTTCGCTGTAATATAGTTGATATGGGGTTGCCATGTCAGCCTATTGTCCACAACCACACCTAAAAATTTTACATTCCTTGAACAATTTTCATAAGAAGTCTCACGCAAACTAAATGTAAGTTGTTCAGTTTTGTTAATGGAACATTGTATCACGTTAAGATGGACGGCAGGAGGGAATTAGGAGTGGCTTGTAAATTGTAAGAGAGGGACAAAAACTTTGCGGACAGAGGAACTTTAAAACAAACAATTCATTTAATGTATTGTGTATTTCTTTAGTGGAGATGGTCAGTTTAAAGGTACTCCTTGTTATACAAGGTACGCCCAGAAAGTAAGTCCTGTTTGGCAATAAAATTAAATTGATACAGAAAAATTATTTATTGCACAAAATTCTGCAAGTCTTAAACTACTTTTCCACAAAACTGCCGAAAATTTGCAGGCATTTGTCATAGAGAGGTACAAGTTTTTGTATACCTTCTTCATAGAAGTTTGCCGCCTGTGTCTTCAACCAGTTGGAAACATTTTCCTTCAGCTCTTCGTCATTGTTGAAGTGTTGACCACCAAGGAAAGATTTGAGATGCAAAAACAGATGAAAGTCACTAGGGGCGAGGTCAGGTCTGTACGTGGGGTGGTCAAACACGTCCCAGCCAAATCCCTGTAGGATGTTTTTCGTCGCATTTGCAGTGTGTGGTCGTGCGTTGTCGTGAAGAAACACAACACCTTTTAACATGTTACGTTACGCCAGAGGTTCTACTCCCATTAGTTCTGGACGCGTAGGACCAAGGACCCGGGCCTTCTTCTACCCGGGAGCCGAAGCTCCGGGGCTCTTTCCATAGGGCAATATTTGGAGTCTAGAAAGCCCCCACCCCCCTCATCGACTCGAAAATGAAGACGGAATGGAAGTGTATACGCCACTTACGCGTGTCAACCCCGCAGGGAAGACTACCGGAAACCTCGGTGGGGTCGTCTGGTGATCTAGCTCTGCAGCCTAGTACCCGGGACTTATAAGGCAACCCTCTACCCCCTCCGGGCGGCCGTAGCCTGGCCGGAGGTACCCAATTTCCCGTGGGTGTTGGGAATATACTGCCCCCTCGAGTCCAACCCAATCCGAACAGCTCCCAATGAGGGAGGGGCTCGAATGTTCGGCCCGAGGTTCCTCTAGTAACGTCAGAAGTACCACGAGTGCTAGGGGTCCGCAGCGACCGCATTCCTCGGCGCTTATTCTGTATTGCGCGGCGCAATTTCCTAAGTCTCTCGCAATGAACATTTGCTTTCATTGTTCGACCACGCGGTAAGACATCAATGAGTAAGATGCCTTTCCTGTTCCAGAAGACTTAGATTGAGAGGTGCAATGTTCTGGTTCAAGAAAAATAATTTTGATAAAGTAAATAGTATAGTTGGAAAGGTGTGTAATACCAGACAAGATATCAAGAAACATCTGTTGAAGGATTGGCAGAATGAATGGGATAGTATAAATGAAGGTAGAAGAACTCATGAATTCTTTCCATTTATAATCGAACGCTTGAAATTGAAACATGTAAAACCCACAAAAGGTCTAATTCATTTTTTGACTGGACATGGACCTTATGGTACATATTGGTATAAAGTGAAGAAGTTAAATAGTTCCATTTGTAATATATGTAGTAAAGTAGATAATCCAGAACATGTTTTATTTGAATGCGTTAAGTATGACCATCAAATTACTGAAGAACGAAATAAATTAAGAGGATTTAATTTATGGAACATAATAAGAATCCCAGAATTATATAATATCTTGGCCAAATTAGCAAATACCATCAGCGAATTAGCATGGAAATCAATTCTACCCAAATGTATACCTGTTCAAGAAATTCAACCATCAATTGAATTAAGAAGATCCCAAAGACGTATTAATCCACGTAATGAAGAAAATATTATTATTTAAGAAGGTATGGATATTAATGATTAGCAAAATATAAATAGTAGAAGAAGAGGATATTGTGTTTCCCTTGGTCGACGAGATTGGGGCAACAGGAGAACTAGAGCCGTAGTAGAAGCCGAAGGTGATGCAGAGAGGATGAGGGTGGCGTAATTCCCCTTCCATGTCTACCAGTTCTGAGGAGGATACATAGAGTTCCTGCCGGCGAATCAGGTACCCGCTTCAAGGTTGTTGGTGCAACTGATCCAGTAATGTCCAACAATCTGTATAATGAGGAGGTGATCGCAGAAATGAAAGTTTTTTAGTGTTTCAGTGTAATATAGTATCCTGTGAAAGCTTTAGGGGAGGGACCCCCTCCCCTCAAATTAAATATAATTTTTGAGTAGTGTTAATAGTATATATTTTTGGGGGAGGGGCTTTGCCCCTCCCCGTGGTGTTTAAAGTGAATGATGAAGTTTATTTGTGGTTTAGTTTAGGGAGGGATTTTCCTTCCCCGGTGTAAGATGATGAGAGAAGTGTTGTAAGTAATAATGTGGTGTAGTAATGGATGAGTAAAGTTTTTTTTGGATGGTTGTTTTGTAGTGAAGGATATTGGTGAATTGAGTTATGGATTATTATTATGGATAATTTGAGTGAAAGATGAAGGAGGATTTTCATGAATTATTTTAAGAAGTGGATATTTGGAAAAATGGATTTAAGGAGTTGATTTGATAAATTATGGAGATGTTATTTTATTTAAATTTGGTGTAAAATGAGGATTGTTAAATTTTGAGAAAGTGTGTTTTGAGAAATTATAGAATAGGAATTTATATATATATATATATAATTATGTTGAAGATTTAGGAGATTTAATAGTTGAAATGTGGTTTGGTATAATATTAATTTGATATTTTTGTCTTAATAAGGTAAAAAAATTAAATTATAAATAGATGAAATAAATAAATTAAATTGAATTGTTTGGTTTGGATGTTTGAAGGTTATTGTAATGGTTTAATTTTGAAATATATGAAAGTTATTGAATGTATAATTATTGTTTGTTTAATATGTTTGAATTGTATTGTTATTTTTTGAATTTGAAATTTATATTTTATTTGATATAAAGTAGATATGAAAAAAAAATTGATTGTTGTAGAATTAAAAATAATAATTGAATTTGTTTGTTTGTATAAATTGATATAATGTATTTTAATTTGTTTAAAGAATTTGGAGTTAATAATTTGTAAATCCTGTGATTGTTGTAATGTAAATTTTATGAATTATTTTTATATAAGTTTTTGGTTAAATGTTTTGTAAGTTTTTAAGAAGGTTTTTTATCAGTTATAAGTTTTAAATGTACTGGTTACCAGTACATTAAGTATCGGTTTCCGGTATTGTAGTCTTATTATGTAATTGTAGCTGGTTGCCAGTTATTTGTATACTGGATTCCAGTAAATTTTTATTAGTTAAATTGTAAATTTTAAAATTGGTAGTTTTTGTATTTGTTTAAAATTTTTTCTTTTTTTTCTTTTAATTTTTGTTTTATTTTATTATCTGAAAAATGATTGTTTAAATTGTATTTTTGTATTTATGTGGTAGTTAATAAATTAGAATTTGGAAATCATGTCCCGGTATAAGAAATTAGGTACCGGGATTAGATTTTCAGATTTTATTTATTTATTTATTTATTTGTTCCAGAAGACTCCCACCGAGGTCATATCGGTAGCCTTCACCTTTTGGTGTTGGCGCGCGTCAGTGGCGTATCCACTTGCATTCCGTCTTGTGTCCTTGGACCAGAAGGGGAGCATGTTAGTAACGCAGGTCTTGTCCTAGCCGGGCGCCCTTTGGGACAGCTCGGATACCCCATGGTTGAAAGAGGCCCGGGTCTTGGTCCCATGAGTCCAGGACTAATGGACTCAACTGTCCCAGAAGACTGTACACATCACTTTTCCAGATGCCAAGATTTGTTTCGGCTTAACTTTTGCTGTGGATGAGGTGTACCTCCATTCCATTGATTGACACTTACTTTCAGGCGTGTCGTAAGAAACCCAAGTTTCATCTCCTGTGACTATCTGTGTGAGAAATTCTTCGCCGCCTTCATCATAACGGGTCAAAAACTGAAGTGCACTACACATCTGTTTTGTTTTGAGTTGCTCAGTAAGAATGTTTGGTTCCCAACGTAAGCAAAGTTTACAAAATTTCAACTTTTCGGTAACAACTTCAAGAACTAGTGACCGTGAGATTTGGGGAAATTCCATAGCGAGAGCACTAATTGTAAACTTGCGGTTTTCCTAGATCTTGTCATCATTCGCGTGAACCAGTTCTTCTATAACCAGAGATGGACGCCCACTTCGTTCTTCATCGTGTACTTCACTGCGTCCATTTCCTCGCCGTTGTATCATGCGTCGCATTTTGTCGGTAAACATCGCAAATTTTCCGATAAATTTCAATTGTTCTCACTTTCCTAGCATTCAGAAAACGAATCACGGATCTGATTTCTGAAGCGGCGGGATTTTCAATCAACAACGACATTGTAAACAAGCACAACAAAGTGTACGTGTCTGACAGCGACCTCACAATGGCGCACGTTTCTTTTCCTTAATACAGAGCGTCTACCGCGCATGTGAGGAACTGCGATCGCAGCGCTGCAGCGGAGATAAGTTGAAACAGAGCTTACTTTCTGGACGCCTCTTGTATATTGAATTTTCTAATCTTTTTTGTCAAATACGAAGTTGTTCAAAATAATTGCATTGTGATCAGTAAAATAGCGGTATGTTTATACTTAGGTATACTACACATGGACTGTACAGTTATCGCTCACGTAAACAACTGCAGGTAGGTACAGCCTGACTATGACAACCGCCTCACTACAGCACAACTTACAAACATCATAAGTGATATAAGCTACGGTATCTAATTACTGAATGTTCTATGCAACTATCGCGTAGACAATACCAAACGCTAGTAATGTAAAACCCAGTTCACAACGTTCCTTGCATGAAGCTGTTAGTGAAAGAGCCACTACAATTAGCTCCGGAAATTGCCAATAGCCATATCTTCAGTTTTATCGGTTTGGATACTCGCCAACTGCCGTTAAACTTTCACCCAAAGTAATCTCATTATCCTTATGCTATATAAAAGTGTGAGGTAATAACGGAACAGCCTTTACCACAACATTCAAAAATCCTATACATCGGAAATAACGTCCCTTGAGTTCAATAAAAAGTAGACGAAAGCTCAGTTAATAGCAAATATATTATTTAGTTGAGGGTTTTCGAACACAATGTTAATGAAAATTCCGTAACCTTAAGTTATCTTTAAGATAAAAAACTATTAGTTATTATTTTATTTTCTAAAAAATTAATGCCTGCCTCGGTAGCGTGAATGGTAGTGTGTCTCACGTACAAGAGATCCCGAGTTCGAATCCCGGTCAGGTTGAGTTATCTAGATTAGTTTTTTCCCTTATCCTGAAAGATGAATGTCTGGTAACTCTAAGCTCTATGTAGCCTGTACTCATTTGAACATCATTTCATTCATCGTCCGATATGACTTAACGTTGGAGGTTTTCTGTTATCCTGAAAGATGAATGTCTGGTAACTCTAAGCTCTATGTACCCTGTACTCATTTGAACATCATTTTATTCATAGTCCGATATGACTTAACGTTGGAGGTTTTCTCTTATCCTGAAAGATGAATGTCTGGTAACTCTAAGCTCTATGTACCCTGTACTTGTTTGAACATCATTTCATTCATCGTCCGATGTGACTTAACGTTGGAGGTTTTCTCTTATCCTGAAAGATGAATGTCTGGTAACTCTAAGCTCTATGTACCCTGTACTCATTTGAACATCATTTCATTCATCGTCCGATATGACTTAACGTTGGAGGTTTTCTCTTATCCTGAAAGATGAATGTCTGGTAACTCTAAGCTCTATGTACCCTGTACTCATTAGAACATCATTTCATTCATCGTCCGATATGACTTAACGTTGGAGGTTTTCTCTTATCCTGAAAGATGGATGTCTGGTAGCTCTAAGCTCTATGTAGCCTGTACTCATTTGAACATCATTTCATTCATCGTCCGATATGACTTAACGTTGGAGGTTTTCTCTTATCCTGAAAGATGAATGTCTAGTAACTCTAAGCTCTATGTAGCCTGTACTCATTTGAACATCATTTCATTCATCGTCCGATATGACTTAACGTTGGAGGTTTTCTCTTATCCTGAAAGATGGATGTTTGGTAGTTCTAAGCTCTATGTACCTTGTACTCTTTTAACATCATTTCATTCATCGTCCAATATGACTTAACGTTGGAGGTTTTCTCTTATCCTGAAAGAAGAATGTCGGGTAACTCTAAGCTCTATGTACCCTGTACTCATTTGAACATCATTTCATTCATTTCACTCATAGTTCAATATTTTATAACGTTGGAGAACTTAAATTTAAAAAAAAATCTTAATGATTGTGATTAACACACACATGTTTAGGAAATTGGCAATGAACTTTATATGTGAATGTCCTCAGAAATCCCTTCATTCCAGATAAATTTAGTATAACTGGCAAACTGTAAGAGATGGACAAAATATTACTACACAAAAATGTATATCTGGTTAAAACACACCATTTATACCAAATACATTTTTTACGTTAAGTATTTCCCTGGTAATCTGTCTTACTCGCTTAAAATTCTTGTTGTTTTCTCAAATGAGAAGCCGTTGTTCATTTGTTTTTATTTCTTGGCCATACAAAGAGATCGGAATGCCAAAAGCATTACATCAGCAACCAGATTTTTAAAACATTTGACTATCATTTAGTCTACTGTATTCCCGTATTCTCTTGCACCTATAAGAAAATTAACAAAAGACAAGGTTTACCTTGATTAGCATGAAGTAGATAGAGTTTTTAACAATGTTTGGTATAAGAGAGAGTAGAAAAATTCGTGTGAAATCGACGCAACTCATATTTTCATTTCTTTGTACTGCAGATGGTTAAAATTCTGTCATAACTGACATTTGCTTACTTGAGGCACAAAGCTATTGTTTAAAGCTTGCAATAAAAGGAGAATGTAATACGTCACTGCCTGTGTGTGTTGTACATCATCATTTCAGTTGGCAATATCAAGAACTCAACTGTTTAAATGGAAAACTAGGAATTTAATTTCTTGTGTAGCGTGCCCCAGAATGTGAGAGTCGTATATGAGTCTTGTCTATTGACAGAACCCACAAATCCACTCGTCTCTCAACTAGGAACGTTCCTTTTTCCGTATGATGCTTATAAAAACTAAATCGAATCGAATAATATCACACGAACTGCTGTCTACCTAACGTAAACTTTCGCTGTGTATAGGATATATGTATTAGTGTACATCACTATAGTTTGTTCACCGGTTAACAAACAAATGAAGTTCACTTCGCGGCCACATACGTTTGCAGTGACACAACACTGTTATCTTTACCTTTAATAAGTGTTCCTATCATTATAAGGATATATTTATTCGATATAAATATACAGAATATGCACTACACTAGTCACAGACATTAACTGCTGCTTACGTCATCTGCATCTCTCTAATCTGAGCTGTAAATTGGCGCCTTCTAGCCGAGAGTTCTAACCTCACTTTTCTTGACGTGCGCTGTAAATGATTAAAACTGACACACTGCTAAACTTTGTATGTTAATTTCAGTACTTCATGGTCGAAAGTTGTGAATATTTCTTGTTAAACAAAGCAACACTCGCTCATTTGTTTCGTTTGTTGTCCCATCTCCCAGTTACGCCGTCTAGGTTTGGTTAGTTACAAATTAACTTAGTATACAGTTTTATAACTGAGCTATACTTAGTACTCAATGATTTGCGTTTTAGAAGAAATGAAATGATCTTTTCAGTATTACCTCTTAAAGTTGATTCTTACCTATCTCCAATATTCATTATTTGTGTTATATACAATTTAACCATCATAGAGAAACAAATGACGAAGGAAATCTGATAGTTTAATTGAAGAATAAATGCTTGTCATTACATTTTCAATATATTTATTGTTTATTTAATGTTTAACTGAATTCAAGCAAGCTTAATTAACCCCTAGGATATCTGACCAGTACGTCAGGTGTTGAACTACGAATACCTGGAAGCAAATTGGATAGTCTGTACAGACAGGGGTTGTTTATTGCCAAGCCGAAAAAGAAAGCGAACACAGTAAACTAAACACGTACAGTCCGGTACACGGAAACTTTCAGATGTTAGGAACAGCTGTTTAGGTTGGTAGGTGAATGGCACCACGCCCCCTGTGAGCGATAGGAAGGCGTGCGCCTGCCCTTTGTTCCGCGATGGCGGAAGTGAACGAGAAGCCCAGACAGTTTAAGCTACGAAGCGTGTCCGTAAAATAAGGTCTGCAATTTTATTTAATATAGAAAACATGTTTATAGTCCGTAAATGTTACATTGATGGAAAGGCAGAACTTACAGCTATTTTTCAACGTAACCACCATTGAGATCGATGCACTTTTACATCCACTGTGACAGTTTTTGCATATCCTTGTCATAGCACTCTCCCGCCAAGTTGTGCAGGTAGCGCTCAACCTCGTTTTTCACATCATCGTCGGTCTGGAAATGTGTTCCACCCAGGAGTGACTTCAACTCAGGAAATACAGGATAATCACTAGGTGCTAAGTGTGGAGTGTAGGGAAGATGAGTGAGGATGTCGCATCCGAACTGGGCAAGGAGAGCATCTTGGGGACCCACCTCGAACACACCTTGCGATAATGCTAATTTTCGGTCAAAATCTTGTCAATCGTAGTCTTACTGACTTCAGGGATAAGTTCGCACAGCTCGCCAACTGTCACACACCGATCTTTAAGCATTTCTTGCTCCACTTTTGCAATTGTTTCGGCTGAAACCGAAGGCCGACCAGAACGCTGACCCACTTTCGCACGTTTTTGACGTCCATACACTGCGACCCATAGACTTCCCATAACTGACGATGAATTTCAGTGAGTGTAGTGACCTTGTCATTTAAAAAACGGATCCCTGCATGCAACTCGCACTTGGCGGCGGAAGTGATAGGAAGCTCCATCGCAAACGGCTGCCCAGCCAAGACTAATGATTGCAACGGTTTCATTCTGATGGAGATTTGAAGGGGTAAAACAAAGCTACACGCCAGTTTTGCCGGATCTCGCGTAATAGCATTCCTCACGGCTCTAGCTGTTGGAGACCTTATTTTACGAACACGCTTCCTACATTGAAACATATAATTCAGAAGTTATAAGTTTATCAACGGTTATTTAGGATAGGAGCGGATTTTCCATCCTATTAGAATAATGAACCTTCTCAGGTTGGTGCAGTGTAGTGTAGTGTTTAACGCCCGCTTTTACTACATACGGCACCGCAGGCGATGACACTGATGATACATGAGATGAAGATGGAGCACCGTTGGAATGAGATGCCGGGGGAAACTGGAGAGTAGTGTTTAACGCCCGCTTTTACTACATACGGCACCGCAGGCGATGACACTGATGATACATGAGATGAAGATGGAGCACCGTTGGAATGAGATGCCGGGGGAAACCGGAGAGTAGTGTTTAACGTCCGCTTTTACTACATACGGCACCGCAGGCGATGACACTGATGATACATGAGATGAAGATGGAGCACCGTTGGAATGAGATGCCGGGGGAAACCGGAGAGTAGTGTTTAACGTCCGCTTTTACTACATACGGCACCGCAGGCGATGACACTGATGATACATGAGATGAAGATGGAGCACCGTTGGAATGAGATGGCGGGGGAAACTGGAGAGTAGTGTTTAACGTCCGCTTTTACTACATACGGCACCGCAGGCGATGACACTGATGATACATGAGATGAAGATGGAGCACCGTTGGAATGAGATGCCGGGGGAAACCGGAGAGTAGTGTTTAACGTCCGCTTTTACTACATACGGCACCGCAGGCGATGACACTGATGATACATGAGATGAAGATGGAGCACCGTTGGAATGAGATGGCGGGGGAAACCGGAGAGTAGTGTTTAACGCCCGCTTTTACTACATACGGCACCGCAGGCGATGACACTGATGATACATGAGATGAAGATGGAGCACCGTTGGAATGAGATGCTGGGGGAAACCGGAGAGTAGTGTTTAACGTCCGCTTTTACTACATACGGCACCGCAGGCGATGACACTGATGATACATGAGATGAAGATGGAGCACCGTTGGAATGAGATGGCGGGGGAAACTGGATTTCCCGGAGAAAACCCTCCCCATCGCCGTGTTGTCCACCACTTTGCAGTCGCCTGGGATCGAACCCGGGCCGCCTTGGTGAGAGCCAAGCGGTCTAACCACTGAGCCACGGCGTGGCCGGGTACCTCCGGCCAGGCTTAAGCCGCCCGGAAGGGACAGAGGATTGGCTAGAATGTCCCGGGTACTAGCCTGTATAGCTAGTAGAAGGTGTGCTAGATCACCAGGCGGCCCCACCGAGGTTGTTCGGTAGTCTTCCCTGCGGGACTGACGCGCGTAAGTGGTGTATCCACTTCCACCCGTCTTGACGTTTTCGATGGGGGGGGGGGCTTTTTAACTCAAGTTATTGCTCCAAGGAAGAACCCCGGAGCTTTCCATCGCTCCCCGGATGTTAGAGACCGGAGTCTTTGGACTTTCGGGTAGACCTCGGGTCAACATTTGTATGTCTGTGCAGAACAGGAGCGCGTCATCGGCAAATTGGGCCATTTTCACATGTCTCTCCTGTCCTAAAGGGCCTCGCATCGGTTATTATATAGCCCTGCCGGGCGGTAAGAAGCTTATGGAACCAGAAACATCTCGAATTACATATTAGAACGATCTCGAACTGTTTCTTCCCTGTAAACACACACCTTGCTTTTGGCTTCGTGAGGTCTTCGACAGGTCGCCGATGTGATAACATACTCATTTTCTAATAGCCATAATAAATATATACTGGGTTAAAGCCATCGTCAGTTCTTTTAAAATGGATCTCTATGTAATGGCTCTAAAATACGATGATCTGGCATGATCAAAAATGTAATAGCGACTTGTAATTTGAAAATGTGTGTGTGTGTGTGTGTGTGTGTGTGTGTGTGTGTTTGTGTGTGTGTGTTTGCGTGTGTATCTAATGCTCAGGAATTGACAATCAATTCATTCTCCTTCTAGCTTCCCAGGCAGTATTTGTTGACAATGTCAGGGCACGTCTTCAAAGCTTGGCATGATTCTAAATGTTCCATATTCTGGTACACAGTAGACAGTATGGTGAGCTTCAAAGTCCAGTTCTGTAATGATGGTTATTCAATCAGGGGCAGCTATAAGATGAAATACGGCAACATCTATTTTCTTGGTAGCTTTTGGATTATTTTAGGGTTTTCTGCGTTTTATAGCCATTTTGAGTTTTTATTTTCTTGTTTTATATTATTTATATAGCTTTTATCTATTTCTCTTTTACGAGGGCTGTTCAATAAACAATGGTCACATTTTCTTTTTTTTTTTTTTTTTTTGACAACGTACCTTTATTCATCCTCATAATCTTGATGGTCCTTCTCAAAATAGTCTCCCCTGAATGTGAAACACTTGCCCCAGCGCTTCTGCCAGTCTTCAAAGATATGCTGGAAACCATTTTCTCAGAGATCCTTCAAAATTCCTCCGCAGCCTTCACCACTGCTTCTGATGATGGATAATGCCTCCCAAAGAGGCGTTTCTTCAAGTTAGGGAATAGAAAACAGTCACATGTGGCTAAATCCGGACTATATGGAGGGTGAGGGATGTACTTCACGTTGATTTTTGCAAGTTATTCAGCAACAACATTGGCAATATGTGGCCGCGCATTATCGTGGTGCAGCATCCAGCATACTTCACGAAAATGTGCGCCTGATATGGACTTGCAATATTTTCAGGACATTCCTGTAGTATTGTCCAGTTACTGATGTGTGTGCAGGTATAACATGCTGATAAACCATTCCATGAATATCATAGAAAGAGATGACCATAACTTTCCCAGCAGAAGCAACCACTTTTGCTTTTGGGGGTTCGTGATGAAGGATATTTCCAAACTGAGCTTTGCTATTTGCTCTCAGGATCAAAATGATGTAGCCAAGTTTCATCAGCAGTGATTACGTTTGAAAGAAACTCCGGATCTTCATCTAACATCAGCTTTAACTGCATGCAGACCTACATGAGAATGTCCTTTTGTTCGGGAATCAACAAAGTTTCATCAGCAGTGATTACGTTTGAAAGAAACTCCGGTTCTTCCTCTAACATCAACTTTAACTGCATGCAGACCTGCATGCTAATATCCTTTTGTTAGGGAATCAACAGTCTTTGAACTCATCGCGCACAAACGCGTCTCATGTGTAATGTTTCTGTCACCAACGTGTGGGTGGCACCCAATGAAATGCTCAGTATTTTCAGAAAGTGATCTTAATTTAATTCGTCGATCCTCTCTCACAATGGCAGCAGCAGTGTTGATGTTTTCTTCCGTAAGAGCAGTAACTAGAGCACCAGGTCCACCTTCTTTTAAAATTGATTGTCTCTCCTCTTTAAACATTTTAAATCACCTTCTAGATGTGCTGTAGGGAAGGACAGACTCTCCAAAGGCCTTCTGTAACATTGTATAATTCTCAACTGAAGATTTGTTGAGACGAAAGCAGAATTTATAAGCCGCATATTGTTCCTCTCGTGTTACCTCCATTGCAGCGGTAGGCAATGCTGAACATGTCTGAACTTGCCTGGTTCGCACAGGCGGGAACCAGGAGTGCCAACAATGAAACTACTACGGCGTGTTTGTTTCACATTAAGCTAACAGAATATAATAAGTTTGAATTTGAGTGCGAAAAATTATGACCGTAAAAATATTATGATCATTCTTTATTGAACAACCCTCGTGTGTTTTGCAGTGATAAATAAACAAACAGAATTTATGGTACTACACGTAAAATGTGAAAGCATTTGAAAGTATCACACACAAGTAGGTCACAAAATATTTTATTTGGTATAAGTTGTGCATTTTGAAGAGATGGAACATTTGTTGTATAGTAATATTTTGTCTCTGTGTTGTGCAAAAGTCATCCAGAGAGAAAAGCACTTCTGAGGACATTCCTAACAAATTCAAAATACACTTTTATTTTTCAATAAAATATCTTAAACATATAGAATTTTAATCATAGTAATTGGATCAACTTTTGAGAAAACTATATTTGGTTGACAAATTATAAACAAATCTCCTTGACAACCGTTGCATTTGCAGTAAGTTGCGTGATAAAACATGTTGATAATTATTATTGGTAACTGTACGAGGTCTTCCTTGTCATGGTCACTGCCACATAATGAACCACAAAGCGGAAACAAAGAGCAGATCAACAAAAACAAAAAAGCTACAACTCGGTAATCCGTAATAATGAATGCAAACAAAAGAATCCATTCAAACAAACAAACAAGTATACTTCATTCAACTGTTCATGAACTCTCTCTCTTTGTAATCTCTGAAACTTCAATGCTCACTTCTAAATATTTTTACCTTCATAGATATTACTTTCCAGCCGAAAATTCGATGTCAATGTTTAATGGAAAGGTAGGTTTTGAAGTCCCTTGAACATAAATTATGCATTTTTAGAAGAAAAAACTGCTGAAAACCATAGTTTTATTTAACGATAAATAAAATCTAAGTATATTTTGAAGTTTCTAAAAATATCCGAAGATGACGTTTCCATTCTGAATGACCTCTGTATAACTGATAAAACCTGACAGACAAAATATTACTGAACTGCAAACTTACAACTCTCATCCTTTCTGAGCTTCTTTGTCCAATGTGACAGGTTACAGCAGCCGACACTTCGGATAATCTAACGAAGAATGTCTTTGAGACAGTTTGAAGTATAGATGTACAACTTCGTGATGGAGTTGATCGTTTCTAATGAACCATGGAGCCTTTGTAATTTGTTTTGTGTTACCTGGCTGTACCCCATACATGAGCATAAGTATTCTCCCAGGCGTCTCAAAGCTTTCTGAGCAGTTGCTCCTGTCCCGCCTGACTCCTCTTTTCGAGGAAAGGCAGCTCCTACCCGATCACCAGTTTAGTTTTCGTCATGGACACTCCGCGACCCTGCAGCTATTGCGACTGGCCGAGAGGACGGCCCTGGGCTTCCAGAAAAACCTCAAGACAGTCGCGGTACTGCTGGATGTAGAAAAAGATTTCTCCAGCACCTGCCGCCAAGGCCCACTTTACAAACTCTCAGAGGCCAATATACCTTCTTCCTATCTCGCCCTGATCAGCGGTTTCTTCGAGACCGCACTTTCAGGGTGAGAGTGGAAGGACGGCTGTCATCAATCAGACCCATAGCCTCAGGAGTCTCGGAAGGCATGTTCGGTCTCCGTTACTCCTTGCGGCCTACATGTCTGATTTCCCTCTAGAACCACACACTGTTACGTCCCAGTATGCCGACGACGTCCTCATAATGGCATGTAACAAAAACCTTCGTTATTGCTTCCCTCCGCTGCAGCGCCAGCTCCGAGCTATCGGCCGCTGGAGTGAGAGGTGGAGGATGACCATTAGCTCCGGGAAGAGCTCCGTGCTGCTCCTTGCCATAGTTCGAGCCACGCGATCGGATTGGTCACTGACGTCGCGGCAGAGGCAAATCACCTGGATTCCCTTAGCCAAATACCTCGGTGTCCTTCTCCATTACGGCCTCAACTACGCCCCTTACGTCCGGGCCAAAGCCGGGCAGGGGCATGCAGCACCTAGGCAGTTGTATTCTGTACTAAAATCCCATGTGTCCATACACCTCAAAGTACGCCTGCATCGGGCGAATATCCGGCCCCTGATCCTGTACGGCTGCGCTTTCTGGGGATCAGGGGCTGCGACCACTATTTGCAGGTTCCAGCGCGTGCAGAACAGGGCGCTGCGAATGATCTACGATACTGGGCGTAGATTCCCGTCCCATATCCTTCATACATACTCCGGACTCCCGTATATTGTAGACGTGGTGAATCCCAACCCTATCAATTGGTGAACAGCTTTGGCCGATACAACCACAGGGTTCCTCGCCGGACCTAGTTACCGGTCGTCCAAAGACGCTTTGGGCAACCTAGCCTGAACAAGGCCACTCTTCCTTCATATCAGTACCCCTACGCCCAGAAAACAATCCCTTTACCTTCTTTCCTTTCCCTCTAGCCTGTCAAGTGGACTGTGCAGAGATGTCCCACAGGCAAGCGGAAGGCCGCAGCCAGCACTGGGCATAAACACCCCTCGTTTGCAGTTGCGCCCACAAATGGCTAGATACAGCACTGCCCAAGACAACCACCTCAGACACTTGCCATTTTTTTATACTGCTCAGATAAAGCCCCTCTAAGCGGCTAGGTCCTGAGTAGAGAACACCTCGACCAGGTAAACCTTGACGACTTGACACTTCTGCTCTGTTCTGCCATACAGGAGCTGCGTAAGAAATTATGGGGAGTATAAGAGATTTGTAAATCTGTACTTAGTACTCCAGGACAAGCTGCGATACAGATTTTTTTTTATTATTCTAGAAGTGTAAGTGTAAGACATTTTAGAATTCCGGTTAATTTAGTGACAGACCTTTCCGAGTAACTCAGCTATATTTATTGGTAATCGAGTCTCAAAGTTTATATCATTTTATACATATTTTCTATTGAATAATACCTAAATATTACTATTAATATCTAATAGTTCGCTTTTATACAAGAATGAGCTAGAGAAGATAACGCTACTAGGTCTACCCTCCCTCTGTTATCCAACTGTATCTTCAAAATATACTTTTGTTTATATTCTATATCCTATTATCCAAAATAGTTTCATATATCTGTTATTATTTTTATTTAAATATAATAACACTTGATGTTATATGAACAAACTGAAATTAAGGACAGAAGAGAAACAGTTTCCTGGTGCATAATTAAGGAATTATAATGAAGACTCAAGTATTCCTCCAAAGTCCCTATCAGTCCTTCATATATTTAGCATCAATCTACTCACCAAAGCTTCACAACATGAAACACAGCAAATTTACCTGAAACAAGAGAAAATTAATATGTTATAGTTATTTACTGGCCTTGAAGAGTCATTACAATAGAGTAGGTACATTTGAGATACAAAATATATGTTTTTAAATGTTCTGCGAATAGCCTGTGACGTCATCGGGTATATGTCTTTTGGAAACCATAACAGTTGAACAAAGTAACTACAAAGAAAATGTAAATCTCTATACTATATACTTTGTGTGAACTTGCTCCAAGAAATTCAGTAGTAAGCTTCCACATGAATAATACGTTTCGAGGTCCCCTATATTAAACACATTACACTGGGCAACAATGAAAATGTTTCGGACTTACAAATAGTGAATTTACATGTAGTTCCGTCTGCTGAATTCAAAAATCACCATAAAAATTATAGATTAGCTCTTGTTTTGAAGATAAAGTGACATTTTATTTTTAGACTGAAGATTTTAAATTTGGGGGGATTTTTTTGGGATTTGGCACACCTGTCAAATAACAAAACACAATCAAAGAGAAATTTTGGAAATTAAATGATGCAAAAGTTAAGGAAGGAATTTTTGTCGGACCACAAATAAAAGAACTTGTAAAGGATCCTGCATTTGACCAAGTTTTGGAGTGGAAAGAAAAGGAAGTTCGGGAAGCCTTCAAGGGTGTTGCTGTTGTTCATGGATTTTTAGGCAAAAAAAGAGATGACAACTACAAGCACTTGGTGACAGTGCTCGTGCAAAAATACCGTAACTTTGGATGCAACACGTTTCTGTCACCAACATGTGGGTGATACCCAATGAAATGTTCAGTATTTCAGAAAGTGATCTTAGGTAATTCGTCGATCCTCTCTCGCAATGACAGCAGCAGTGTTGATGTTTTCTTCCGTAAGAGCTGTAACTGGAGCACCAGGAACACCGTCCTTTGAGCTGTGCTGTAGGGAAGGCCATAGGCCTCCTGTAACATTGTATAGGCCTCAACTGAAGATTTGTTGAGACGAAAGCAGAATTTATAAGCCGCATATCGTTCCTTGCGTGTTACCTCCATTACAGCGGTAGGCGATACTGAACATGTCTGAGCTTGCCTGGTTCTCACAGGCGGGAACCAGGAGTATCAACAACGAAACTACTACGCCGTGTTTGTTTCACATTAAGCTAACAGAATATAATAAGCTTGAATTTTAATGCAAAAAATTATGACCGTAAAAAATTATGATCATTCTTTATTGAAGAGCTCTCGTATTTTGTATAACGGGACCAAATCATATCATTTATTTACAATTCACAGTTTTAAATCTACAGAAAGTAGTTCACTTGTTTAACCTCTTGGATATAGTTTTAATTTGGAAGGCCTTTTAACTATTATCTGTAAAAACGACGATGTACGTTTCAGATAACAAAAGAAATACTAACTGGGTTGCATATTCAAAATTAAACAACAATAAAATTAGTAGCTTAACAGAATACGTAGTTACACAATAGAAACATGCTCTACTTAACTGCAATCCAAATTATCTGCATCCATTCATTACCCTTAGGTCCATTGAAAACTCTAACGCTGTACCGACGTTCTGCCCTCGTTTGTAGCTTTTGTATGACCACATTGCGTTCACATGACTTTCCCTACTCTTCCAATAAACGTTTGTGCTTCAACTTTTCTAACACGTACATTGTAGCTAGAGAATGAACTGCATTTCAACAAATAATCCGACACCGGCATTTCTCTGGAAGTACAATATTTGCAAAATGTATTCAAAAATGTTCATGTTTGTACGAGGTGTCTCGGTAAAATAAGCTCTCCAATTTTATCTAATATATAAAACATATTTATTGTCAATAAATGTTACATTGATGGAAAGGTGGAACTCACAGCTATTTTTCAACGTAATTACTATTGTGATCGATGTACTTTTGCATGCGCTGTGACAGTTTTTGTATACCCCTGTCATAGCACTCTCCCGCCAAGTTATTGCTGGAATGCCCGCAGTACGCCCGCGTTCGCCAGTCAGTAGGCTTGGGGACTAACTTGTTGGGTGTTTTAGGGGACGACCCAGTGGCCGTGGTTAAGGCACTGCGATTTGTTGCCGAAATTGGTTTTAATAAACAAGTCTGACTTGCATTTTATATTTGTTAATTTTAGAGATTTTATATTATTAGACTTGGGACGAGTTTTTTATGTACTTTTAATAGTTGAGTGTTTTTATTGTATTTTACCTTTTAGCTTAATTTGTGTATCTTTTAGGTTTTAGTGTTAACTTCGGGCCCAAATGACCTTGTTGTCGACGGGCCCTAAAACACCACACACTCACTCCCGCCAAGTTGCGCAGATAGCGCTCAAATCATTGTCGGTCTGGAAATGTGTTCCACCCAGGTGTGACTTCAACTCAGGAAACAGATGATAATCACTAGGTGTTAAGTTTGGAGTGTAGGGAGAATAGCTGAGGATGTCCCATCCGAACTGGGCCAGGAGATCAGCCGTTACATATGCAGTATAGGGACGAGCTTTGTCGTGATGAAAAATCACTCCCTTCGTCAGTATTCCCCTCCTTCGATTTTGAATGGCACGTCACAATTTATTTTAAAGTATCACAGTAGCTAGCTGCGTTTAATGTCGTGGCGGTAGGCATAAACTCACACAACAATACACCTTTTCTGTCCCAGAACACATTGGCCATCACTTTGCCGGCAGAAAATGTCTGTTTGAACATTCGTAGCTTCGGCGAATTCAAATGCCGCCACTGACGAGAACGTTCTTTAGTTTCTGTTGTGTAGTACACCCAGGTTTCATCGCCAATGACAATTGATTCTAGCAATTCCTCGCCCTGTTCTGCATAGCGCTCCAAGAATCGGTGGGCCACTTCAACACGTTGTCGTGAGCATTTTGGGGACCCACCTCACACACACCTTGCAATAATACAAATGTTCGGTCAAAATCTTGTCAATCGTAGTCTTACTGACTTCAGCAATAAGTTGGCACAGCTCGTCAACTGTCACACGCCGATCTTTAAGCATTTCTTGCTCCACTTTTGCAATTGTTTCGACTGAAACCAAAAGCCGACCAGAACGCTGTTCGTCATGGACGTCTGAGTAATTTCAAATATACGTTCACGGATACATGTCAACCAATAATGATATTCATTACAGTGCTTGCGTCACAATGCATTGTTATAATATAATGCTATCTACTTTATTTATTTGTATTAGGAAAGCTATTAGAGCTAAAAGTATGGGTTTTTACGGTTATGTTAGATACATTACTCTCTACATTCCACTTGTAGCAGTTTTGGCAAAACTTTTGTCTTAGCGCGAATAGTATTTCATACAGATTGATTAGTTTGGTGCTCGTCAAACACCACTTAGGAGGAATGCAATACAACAACACCGCAGGACTCCGCTTGGTTGCTCAGCTAAGAGCGCTGAAGGACAAACACCTTCCCATTTGAAACAGATAATGGTTTTAGTTACCTTTAAGGTGACTCTGAAGCATTGCGTTAGACCACACCCAGTTAGAAAACGTTCTTTGGACGGAACATGACAGCATTAGAGCGTTCGGCAGCAAATACGAGAGCTGTTCAATAAAGAATGATCTTAATTTTTTACGGTCATAATTTTTCGCACTAAAATTCAATTCTGTTAGCTTAATGTGAAACAAACACGCTGTAGTAGTTTCATTGTTGGTACTCCTGGTTCCCGCCTGTAAAAACCAGGCAAGTTCAGATATGTTCAGTATCGCCTGCCGCTGTAATGGAGGTAACACGCGAGGAACAATATGCGGCTTTGAAATTCTGCTTTCGTCTAAACAAATCTTCATTTGAGGCTTATACAATGTTACAGGAGGCCTATGGAGAGCCTGTTCTTCCCTACAGTACAGCTCGAAGGTGGTTTAAAATGTTTAAAGAGGGTAGACAATCAATTTCAAAGGAAGGTGAACCCGGTGCTCCAGTTACTGCTCTTACGGAAGAAAACATCAACACTGCTGCTGTCATTGAGAGAGAGGATCGACGAATTACTTTAAGATCACTTTCTGATATACTGAACATTTCATTGTGTGCCACTCACACGCTGGTGACAGAAACATTACACATGAGACGTGGTTGTGCGCGATGGGTTCCAAGACTGTTGATTCCCGAACAAAAGGACATTCGCATGCAGGTCTGCATACAGTTAAAGTTGGTGTTAGAGGAAGATCCGGAGTTTCTTTCAAACGTAAACACTGCTGATGAAACTTGGCTACATCATTTTGTTCCTGAGAGCAAACAGCAAAGCTCAGTGTGGAAATCTCCTTCATCACCAACCCCCAAAAAAGCAAAAGTGGTTGTTTCTGCTGGGAAAGTTATGGTCATCTCATTCTTTGATATTCATGGAATGGTTTATCAGCATATTGTACCTGCACACACATCAGTAACTGGACAGTACTACAGGGATGTCCTGAAAACATTGCAAGTCCATATCAGGCGCAAAAGACCACATTCCGTGAATCAGGCTGGATGCTACACCATGATAATGGTCGACCGTATATTGCCAATGTTATTGCTGAATATCTTGCAAAAATGAACCTGAAGTGCATCCCTCAGCATCCCTATAGTCCGGATTTAGCCCCATGTACCATTTTTCTATTCCCTAACTTGAAGAAACGCCTTCGTGGGAGGCGTTAACCATCATCAGAAGCAGTGGTGAAGGCTGCGGAGGCAATTTTGAAGGATCTCTCAAAAATGGTTTCCAGCATGTCTTTGAAGACAGACGGAAACGCTGGGTCACATTCATGGGGAGACTATTTTGAGAAGGGCCATCCAAATTATGAGGATGAGTAAAGGTACGTTGTTAAAAAAATTGTAATCGTTCTTTATTGAACAGCTCTCGTACATTGCTAATAGTAACAAGAGAAGTAGGAAAGAAGTAAGCAAAAACTCGTAAAGTGAGGTGTTATCGGTAAAGGAATCAACGACCGGGGAGTAGTACAGAAAAGAAAAGAGGAGAAAACGTTGCCGTGAAATAATAATTGGTACGCCGTGTTTACAGAAGTTTTGCTTTTAATTTAAGGCCATAATGAAGGAGGGAGGAAGGGAAGATTTTTGAACTGGTGGTGACCTAAAACGAGGAGTGAAAGGGAGAGAGCTAGTTGCAGGCAGGCAGGCTAGGATCAATATGGCGGTGAGCGCTGCGAAAAAGGCGCTGTGTGATCTTCCAACCCTCCTAGACACTAACCCCTAATTTAATACGTTCATCTTCCACCCTTATTGCTTATATTACTAAGAAAATTTGTGTTGCAATTATCCACAGCACAGAAAACAGTTCGTCCAAAGAACCAGCGCTTTTACAGAAGGGTTTGTGTGTGTGTGTGTGTGTGTGTGTGTGTGTGTGTGTGTGTGTGTGTGTGTGTGTGTGTGTGTGTGTGTGTGTGTGTGTGTGTGTGTGTGCGCGTGTGTGTGCGCGTAAGCATATTTAAGGATGCGACACCAACATTTTCAAGAAAACCTCTACCCCTCAGATTGCTCTTCACAAGGAATTTTCAAAAAGTTTTAGTTGTGGCCAAAGCAAAACTTATATCTAATTATCTGTACATTTCATCAGAGTCTTCTTCTTCATTCTAATTATAATACATATATATATCAGACTATTATTATTTATACCGCATTGTATATTATTTGTTCACTGTAAACCTGTACGACTATTTCGTAGTTTCTTTGTACGAGTATTCAAACAGAAGACGGAAACCTGGCTAAACTGAAAATAAATGCCGGAACGATCGTCTTCTATTTTAGAGAGGTTTTATTGCATTTCTTAATGCATTTGTTTTTCTTTTAAAGCTACAAATAATGCAATCCTTATCATGAATATCCAAAGTAATATTAAGAAGAGTTTGGAAAGGAATGCTATCAATGTTCAGATGTTTTCTCCATGATGTAGATAAAGCTTTGCAGGAATGTATGTGAATATAACACATCCATGGATCTCCTTGCTCTAGAGAAGGTGAAAAATTGCTGCAATGCGCTGTAATCAATCTCTCTGATGTGACAGCAAGGTTTAATGGAAATCTAAACGTCTTAATTCATTTCTCTTTCAGTAGCTTCTCTACTCTCGTATATAAATGCTCAAAGTGTTGTATTTGGTAGCAAAATCCAATACTTTGACACAAACACAAAACAGGAAAGTTCGCCTCACCAGATACGTTAGCCAAATGTTTTCTCTTGTACACAAATACAACATTTCAAAACGTCCTTCTAATCTTCCTTTACATCTTTGTTTCATGTAGAAACTTGTACTGTCATTATGTGTTTCAAATGTGAAGAATTCTGGATCTAGGTGAATCACTGGCCCCTCCCACTGTTAAAAGCAATGGCAGCCCAATTGTTAGAATCAAATCCTGCTCCCCACAGTATTTTATTATTTATTATTTGTTCCATTTATACCCCGCCTTTAACTACAATGGTCATATCGGCGGCTGTTCTCCTATGGAACACGTTGAAGGTGTTAACTCGTAAACTTTAGGATTTTAATCATTAGATCACGCATACTTCCAGACTCTGGGGACTCTTGGTCGGAGAAAAATCCCCATCCCCACCGCCGGGAATCGATCCCGGAACCCCGAGCACGGCAGGCAGGTGCTCTATCGACTGAGCTACGGGGCCAGCTGCTCTCCACAGTAGCTACACGGCGAATGTGACACTACCAAAAACCCGAAGTGTGTGTGAGAGTGTGTGTGTGTGTGTGTGTGTGTGTGTGTCCTGAGCACTCGTGGTACCTCTGACGTTACCAGAGGAACCTCGGGCGGAACATTCGAGCCCCTCCCGAATAGGAGTTTTCTGGATTGGGTTGGACGCGAGGGGGCAGTGTGTTCCCGACACCTGCGGGAGATCGGGTAGCTCCGGCCAGGCCTCGGCCACCCGGAGGGGACACAGGGTTGCCTAAAAGGTCCCTGGTACTAGCCTGCAGAGGTAGTAGAAGGTGTGCTAGATCACCAGGTAACCCCACCAAGGTTTTTCGGTAGTCATCATTGGCATCATTGATCTTTCGGGATGTAATGTTGGTAGTTTCAGTGATTTGAGTCCTTTTGTTTTTTACAGTGAGTGCCAGAAGTGCCTGAGGTGTAAGATGAGGAAAATTGAGGCTCGTAGTGTGATCCAGTTCCTGCATTTGAAATTGCCTGGGAAATCCATGACGAGCTGACGGCTGTTTATGGAAATGATTGCCCGTCGTATGACACTATTGTGAGGTGGAAAAGGAATTTTCAAACTGGTCACATGTCCCTGACAGATGAGCCAAGAGCTGGTAGACCGTCAGCTGTCACAGTGAAGAAAGTGGAGTGTTTAATACTGGAAGACAGACGAGCAACGATCCAAATGATCATGAATGAGACACATCTTAGTTATGGTAGTGTGTGAATGAACTGCACATGTCTAAGGTGTCTGCACGATGGGTTCCACGTTTGCTAAACCCTTTCCGAAAGTAAACACGGCGTGACCTTTCAAAACAGATGTTGATGTTGTTGGAACAGGATTAAGATGAATTTTTTTATCTACTGGTAATCATGGATGAATCCTAGATCTATCTGTATGATCCAGAGACAAAAACCACGAGCATGGAATGGAAACATGCTAATCCCTCCTCCCAAAAAGGCAAAGGTACAAAAGTCAGCTGGGAAGGTCATGCTTTCAGTTTTCTGGGACTGTCGTGGAGTCATCCTTACAGATTATCTTGTCAAGGAACAAACCATCACTGACAGATACTACTGACATCTTCTGGACAAGTTACGAGCAGCTCTGATTAAGAAACGACGCGGTACACTGGCCAAAGTTGTTCGTCTTCTGTCTGACAATGCACCTGCTCATTCATCTCAAGTTGCAGTTGACAAAACAAGTGAATGTGGCTTTGAGAATCTTACAGCATCTGCCTTATTCGCCCGACCTCTTACCTTGTTCCCAGAAATGAAGAATCTGTTGCGTGCTCGCCGATTTGACGACACAAATGACATCATTAATGAAGTGGAAGAGTGATTTAAAGCGAATTCTGCAGAGATGTACAATCAAGGTATTCGGAAGGTCAAGAAACGCTGGGAAAGATGTGTAAAACTGAATGATAACTACGTAGAGAAGAACTAACAAACACATATCAACACAGGCTTTCTATTACATTTTAAAGGGTGATAATTAAAACTTTCCTACACCCCCTCGAACAACAAAGTCACCTGCTTTCTAAACATCTAATTGTCCCTTTGTCTTGGTCTATCTCTGTGGTGTGACTATTTAACAGATAAGTAGCCCCTTTCGGATGAGTTACTGGACAAAGTACTGCATATCCATGTAACACGTTTCAGTGTTGAACAGACGATCTGTGACTGTTGACTGTGTGTTGGTAAACAAAACCTGCTTCATTCATTCCAAAACATTCCCTGACAAACACTCTTCTCTGAATTATTATTGCAAATAACTGGCAAGTGAATTTAAAATAAACATTTGTCACCGTTTGAAAGTAATTGCGTGCTCTCGTTGCTATGCGCTTTTGTTTTTAGTTTTCATTTACTTCACTCCATGAATTTAATACCCCGGACATGTTAAATAACAATTATTTATCCTTAATTTGTAGACCACGAAGTAATTAAATGTCGGGGACATATACCTGACATTCCTCGAGTTTTTCCTAACAATATTACTCATTAATTTTGTAACGGTAGTTTTTGTTTGGACTGCAAATGAGTTTTGTTTTCTGATCTGAATATTAGTGGGCCATGTAATGACAATATAGAAATGATGAACGGTTGCCAGGGGAAGAAACTCAATAATCTTGATAGATATATGTTCTGTAATCTTGTTTCATGAGGATAAAAAATGTCGTGGTGAATATAAAAGTTTTGTAACGAAAAATGAATAATCTTCAGAAAGAGATATTCTGTAATTTTGATTGTGATGTGTGGACGTGCAGGAGTGAGAAATTTGATGTAATTAACGTAAAATATTTATTAAGGAAGTAAGAATTTATCGATATGCTGAAGGTAACCTGCCATGATTGACCAGGAAAGAAAGCTTGAGTAAAATGTAATCCAGCTTATACAATTAAAATAGATATTACGATGGATAGAGTCAACATGAAAAATTCAATGTCATGGCCGGGATTTGAACCACGGATCTCCTGGTTTCCGTCCAATCGCTCTAACCCATTGAGCTACCATGACCAACGTGCCGTCCTGACATTAAATTCTCCATTTGACTCATATATTTCCCCGGTAGACCACTAGGAGCTCTCGCATCCGAGATACACCGTTTGTGGTGACTTACTATCCTAAGTACTTAAGTCCCAGGCTTCATCATTTAACTCTTATTATTTTAGTTAATTGATGGAAATTAATTATTTCACCACACTAGCCGTATATAGGTTAAATGATGAAGCCTGGGACTTAAGTACTTAGGATAGTAAGTCGCCACAAACGGTGTATCTCGGATACGAGAGCCCCTAGTGGTTTACTGGGGAAATATATGAGTCGATTGAAGAATTTAATGTCAGGACGGCATGTTGGCCATGGTAGCTCAAAGGTTAAGAGCGACTGGACGGACACCAGGAGATCCGTAGTTCAAATCCGAGCCATGACATTGAATTTTAATGTCGACTCTATCCATCAAAAACCTTAGCCTATAAACTGCTAGTGTGAAGAAATGATTAATTTCCATCAATTAACTAATATATATTATGAAATTGAACTTATCCAAAATTGTATTTATTTCACTGTAAACCACACCTGAAAAAGAGGGATCTCATGACTCTTATTTAATTAAACACAATCATCGAGAAACAACTCAAAATACAACCCTGTTATATCTGGCTTCCCGACCTGGTTCTTCGAAACAGTCAACGTGCATCCCATCTCCAACATAGAAATCTTGTTTCAATATAATTGTGTTTTTATTTTGGCGTTTATTCAGAGTTTTGTTATTTGTCTCATATTAGAATGATCCTACTGCAAACTGTGTCAGGCGATCAAGACAAAGACAGAGATCTTCCTTTATAAACACTGAAGAGTTTCCTCCACCATTCAGTAACTTAGGAATGATGCCTTTAAGTATGTCGGTTTTCTCTTTCTCGCCTCCTCTCCTTTGAGAGACAACAGTATATAACAAAAAACACTAAAGCAAAACTTAAAAGTTGAAATCACATGACTTTCTTTGCCCAATATTTGATATACTGTTCCAAGAAAAGCATTTTCTACTGTCGAGTTAAACATTCACTACAAACAAGGTTTTACAAAAGTAATTTCAAATATTAAAGCTCTACAGGAGTTATAATATTTGATGTAGAAAAAAAAACACAGTGTTGGATAAACAATGGGTTTTACGTTGGATGCCGAACATCTGCGTAGTCAATTCTTTGCAGCAGTGTATATGTGAGATGGAACACTATCTTGTATGAAGATTATGTTTTCCATATCTGAGCTTGATGAAGTGGTTAAGCAGCACTTCCCGTTTACTGCAACTCCATTATGGTACTTCTTCGAAAAATAAAGTATGAGCTAACGACTACAGTCTGATTTTTAAAAGAATATACGTGAAGGTCATCAGGCAAGGGACGCGAAGGGTAAGAAGGGTAACGTAAACAAAGGTTGACAGATTGTTACACTGGTGAATCACATACTCCTCAGCTCATTAATCGCTAGTTGTATGCGCGAAACAGATTTGGCCTAGTTGCGCTGTATATTGTTAGCCTACTTAAAACAAATAAAATGCGTTTCTATGGAAGCTAGATGTAGTGGCGGTAGGATTAGAGATGGGCCGAGGAATCATGGCCCAAGACAAAAATCAGCTTACGCTTGGGATGCTACATTGTATAGTCAAGCTAGAGAATTTGTCTGTTCTCTTAGGCCCGGTTGCATAAAAGATAATCTTAGTTCAAGCACATGAAAATGATCTTCAGTCAGGCTGAACGTAGAATTTTGGTTGTATAAACATTGATGGCCTCTTGATCTAAGATCAAATCTAACTGGTGAATTTTCTACAGTTAACTTGATTGAACTTAGATCAGCAGAACTGCAGAATTTACACAATAATTTATGAGAATAAATAGCCACTGCAGCTTTAAATAAATGGTAAATGAAGCATTTTTGTGGTTACTTGTATAAATAATTAGCCTCTTTATTTCACAAATGTATGTTAAATATGCATTTTTTGAGTTCATAACCTATACATCGTTATTATTTTAAGAATTCAGATTACGCTGGTATCTCTGATGATTAGAATTTTCAATTTGAAAGGTCTCCTCGTGTTTTCCAACATAGAGGAAATCCCATCTCAGAATTAAATGAAAAAAATTCAAAATGAGACTTCGACTATAAAAGTAAGTAGTTGAAGAACTGGGGCATAGGCTACATCCACAGTTAAGAACACAAAACTTAAGGAAATATGCACTAAATCCTGCTCACATTACAGTTTTATGCAACTGAAAGCTTCCAAATGGTGTTTGAGGATGTATTTAATATAAATAAAGGGAATGCGTTTAGAACAATACACAAAGTTACAAGGGAGATTGCAGTTTTAAGACCTCGTTTCATCAGGATGAGAATTGAAAAGGGTGAAGTAAGAAGAGTTATGCGAGATTTAAAATTAACGGAATGCATCTTCTCATTTGCTTGAACTTCCATTTTTATATAAAAATGTAATAATTTTAACTAAAACCTTGACTTATTTCCATTTTTTGTTTATATTTTCCAACTCACAGTATTGTAAACAGACGAAAATGAAGATGTACATTGGGCATATAATGGAGATAAAGTAAGCTAAATAATTTACTTTTAATGAATACTGTTTCAATATGGAGTAAATTATTATACTGTTTATTTAAAATAACATTATTTCTAGGACAAATAATCATAAAGAGAAAGATTTATTTAGTTTTTGTTATGTCTAGATTGGCTACTCTGTGCAATTGAATTAAACAGAGTCGAATAGTTCCGATAATTCTCGAATCCTTTCGATACAACACGAAAGTTACAACATAGATAGATACTTTATTTCAGTGCTTAGAGCATGGCCCGGTGGCAGCGCTGTCAATATAATATACAATTCTTTACAGTATAATATACAACTCCTTACAATATAATATACAATTCCTTACAATATATATACAATTCCTTTCATGCACTATGACTATGCACTATGGTAACAATATAATATACAATTCCTTACAATATATATACAATTCCTTTCATGCACTATGACTATGCACTATGGTAACAATATAATATACAATTCCTTACAATATAATATACAATTCCTTTCATGCACTATGACTATGCACTATGGTAACAATATAATATACAATTCCTTACAACATATATACAATTCCTTTCATGCACTATGACTATGCACTATGGTAACAATATGATATACAATTCCTTACAACATATATACAATTTCTTTCATGCACTATGGTAACTATACAGGATTTCTTTTTAACCTCTCTTTGAAATTATTTACATTTGGAGGCAAAGTCTCCAGTAATTCTGCAGTCAAATTGTTCCAGTCATTAATTGTTCTATTGGTAAAGGAAAATTTACCTATATCAGTTTTCTGTTCCCTATTTCTTATTTTTTTAGAGTGTTCATTCCTTCCCCTATATGATGGTGTCAACAACCGCTTTGTTATATCTTTCCATGCAGGTTCCCCCTTATATGCTCTAAAAAATGCACATAGCCTTGCCCGTTTTCTGCGTTTCTCCAATGATTCCCAGGAGGTAGCAGTGCCTGTAGGGTTTTCAAATCGCATTCCTCTATCAACAAATTTAGCTGCTCGTTTTTGGACTCTCTCGAGTGCTTGTTTTTGACCAACCCGATATGGATCCCAGCATGCCGCGCTATATTCTAATATTGGTCGGACTAAGGAATATTGGTCGGACTATGCCGATGTTGCCGCATTTGTTTTTGTGATCTCAGATCAGTACTGAACGGCGATCATCTGATCTAAGATCAGCATTTTACAATCCACGCGGGTTTGGAAACTTCAATTTTGATCTTCGATTATCAATGAACTGCAATTAGCAATTTTTATGCAACCGGGCCTGAGGGAATTCTTCCAACAGGAAGACGGGAGTTTGCTCATTATCAATGAACAGCTTATTCCTTTTATCCAAAAGCGACAGTCACATGTCAGTAGATATGCTTGCACCCTGTGGGTCAAAATTCCGGCATATCGGCTACGTTGATTTGAACATGTCAATTAACAGAGTCGTTAATAATAGTATATTGCGATATTAATGTATACGGAACGAGGAAAGGTTTGAAAAAACGAGGCGCTTGCACCGAGTTCTTTCAGTTCTCGAGATTCCATTATCTGCTTATCACATGTGTGTTGTACATTATTTTTTGCACTGCGTGTATTTATATCAATCTGAATTTTAGTAATTAAGATATTAGCTGAAATATTAATACATATAACTGCAGATAAATGTTAGATTTTAGAACGTGCATCGTGTATGTGTTTCTATGGATAAATACTCACCGCACTGTGCGGGAATGTCAACTTACGATACATAGCAACAATTACGGTAAGTATGGAGTATTAGTTACATAGTACAAATAATTATATAAAAGAACTCACACATGTGAAGACGCGACAACGCAGTGAATGTGTGAACAACTTATTTCTGTTTATAAAGTAGGCTAATACAGATTAACTGTACATATTTTCGTTGAGGGGAGATAATTCGAACCCTTCTTTATGTTTCGGGTGTTGAGAGGATAAAGAAAGGGGCAACACGTGGAGAAACAGATGACCTTCATGTATCTTCTTTTAACAATCAGACTGTAACTGTGAAACAGTCACACCTTAAAATATTTGAGTTGTAACTCATGAAGACGTGGTTTAACATCGATTATTGGCCCAGAATTACGAAATATATGATATGTGTTACACTGACCATGTCATCAGTAGCACTTACATCTCCAGTTCCGCCCGCCTATGTCTCGTAGATGGTAGCGTGTGTGCCTCACGTTCAACAGGTCCCGAGTTCGAATCTCGGTAAGGGCGAGTTACCCGATAAGATTTTTCCAAGGTTTTCCCTTATCCTCATAAACGAATGTCTGGTAACTCTAAGCTCTATGTACCCTGTACTCATTTGAACATCATTTCATTCATCGTCCGATATGACTTAACGTTGGAGGTTTTCTCTTATCCTGAAAGATGAATGTCTGATAACTCTAAGCTCTATGTACCCTGTACTCATTTGAACATCATTTCATTCATCGTCCTATGTGACTTAACGTTGGAGATTTTCCCTTATCCTGAAAGATGAATGTCTGGTAACTCTAATCTCTATGTACCCTGTACTCATTTGAATATCATTTCATTCATCGTCCTATATGACTTAACGTTGGAGGTGTTCTCTTATGCTGAAAGATGAATGTCTGGTAACTCTAAGCTCTATGTACCCTGTACTCATTTGAACATCATTTCATTCATCGTCCGATATGACTTAACGTTGGAGGTGTTCTCTTATGCTGAAAGATGAATGTCTGGTAACTCTAAGCTCTATGTACCCTGTACTCATTTGAACATCATTACATTCATCGTCCGATATGACTTAACGTTGGAGATTTTCCCTTATCCTGAAAGATGAATGTCTGGTAACTCTAAGCTCTATGTACCCTGTACTCATTTGAATATCATTTCATTCATCGTCCTATATGACTTAACGTTGGAGGTGTTCTCTTATGCTGAAAGATGAATGTCTGGTAACTCTAAGCTCTATGTACCCTGTACTCATTTGAACATCATTTCATTCATCGTCCGATATGACTTAACGTTGGAGGTGTTCTCTTATGCTGAAAGATGAATGTCTGGTAACTCTAAGCTCTATGTACCCTGTACTCATTTGAACATCATTTCATTCATCGTCCGATATGACTTAACGTTGGAGATTTTCCCTTATCCTGAAAGATGAATGTCTGGTAACTCTAAGCTCTATGTACCCTGTACTCATTTGAATATCATTTCATTCATCGTCCGATATGACTTAACGTTGGAGGTTTTCCCTTATCCTGAAAGATGAATGTCTGGTAACTCTAAGCTCTATGTACACCTGTACTCATTTGAACATCATTTCATTCATCGTCCGATATGACAACGTTGGAGGTTTTCTCTTATCCTGAAAGATGAATGTCTGGTAACTCTAAGCTCTATGTACACCTGTACTCATTTGAACATCATTTCATTCATTGTCCGATATGACTTAACGTTGGAGGTTTTCTCTTATCCTGAAAGATGAATGTCTGGTAACTCTAAGCTCTATGTACCCTGTACTCATTTGAACATCATTTCATTCATCGTCCGATATGACTTAACGTTGGAGGTTTTCTCTTATCCTGAAAGATGAATGTCTGGTAACTCTAAGCTCTATGTACCCTGTACTCATTTGAACATCATTTCATTCATCGTCCGATATGACTTAACGTTGGAGGTTTTCTCTTATCCTGAAAGATGAATGTCTGGTAACTCTAAGCTCTATGTACCCTGTACTCATTTGAACATCATTTCATTCATCGTCCGATATGACTTAACGTTGGAGGTTTTCTCTTATCCTGAAAGATGAATGTCTGGTAACTCTAAGCTCTATGTACCCTGTACTCATTTGAACATCATTTCATTCATCGTCCGATATGACTTGACGTTGGAGGTTTTCTCTTATCCTGAAAGATGAATGTCTGGTAACTCTAAGCTCTATGTACCCTGTACTCATTTGAACATCATTTCATTCATTGTCCGATATGACTTGACGTTGGAGGTTTTCTCTTATCCTGAAAGATGAATGTCTGGTAACTCTAAGCTCTATGTACCCTCTACTCATTTGAACATCATTTCATTCATCGTCCGATATGACTTGACGTTGGAGGTTTTCTCTTATCCTGAAAGATGAATGTCTGGTAACTCTAAGCTCTCTGTACCCTGTACTCATTTGAACATCATTTCATTCATTGTCCGATATGACTTGACGTTGGAGGTTTTCTCTTATCCTGAAAGATGAATATCTGGTAACTCTAAGCTCTATGTACCTTGTACTCATTTGAACATCATTTCATTCATTGTCCGATATGACTTGACGTTGGAGGTTTTCTCTTATCCTGAAAGATGAATGTCTGGTAACTCTAAGCTCTATGTACCCTGTACTCATTTGAACATCATTTCATTCATCGTCTGATATGACTTGACGTTGGAGGTTTTCTCTTATCCTGAAAGATGAATGTCTGGTAACTCTAAGCTCTATGTACCCTGTACTCATTTAAACATCATTTCATTCATCGTCTGATATGACTTGACGTTGGAGGTTTTCTCTTATCCTGAAAGATGAATGTCTGGTAACTCTAAGCTCTATGTACCCTGTACTCATTTGAACATCATTTCATTCATCGTCTGATATGACTTGACGTTGGAGGTTTTCTCTTATCCTGAAAGATGAATGTCTGGTAACTCTAAGCTCTATGTACCCTGTACTCATTTAAACATCATTTCATTCATCGTCTGATATGACTTGACGTTGGAGGTTTTCTCTTATCCTGAAAGATGAATGTCTGGTAACTCTAAGCTCTATGTACCCTGTACTCATTTGAACATCATTCATCGTCCGATATGACTTGACGTTGGAGGTTTTCCCTTATCCTGAATGATGAATGTCTGGTAACTGTAAGCTCTATGTACCCTGTATTTATTTGGACATCGTTTCATTCATCGTACGACATTACTATTGCTTCATATTCCTTTAATTCATGCCTAAAAATACGGGTTTTTCTTGCAGAATAAGCTCAGAAATTGAATTTCCTTTTTGTGTTTCTTGAGCGAAATAAATGAACAAAGGCTTCAATTGTTTTTGTTTCATACGTAGGTTTGTTCGTTAACTTCTGTTCAGTTAAATAGTTAGATTAGTGATTTGTGGTTAGTGAATTTACTAGTTGCCGCAAAGATCTTTGAACGTTGAACATGTGATAGAAGTGTACAGCATATATACTTGAATATTGAACATAAGACACATTATATACAGCCAATATGAAAACAATGCAGGTATATTTATATTTGATACAAAATTAAACACTGCCCTGCAGACTAGCATATATTTTATACAAACACAATTTCGTAATTGCATTTTGTAACTTTCACTGGGGTTTTGTTAGCCCGTCTCAATTTTTTATATTCTATTTTCAATGGGTGACATTTATTGTCAGTTTTGAACAGGTGTCAACGGTAAACACATAAGAAACTTGTCAATTTTGTGTTTAAAATTCCAATTTCCATCACTTTACCAGCTCCATACCTGGCAGCAGGTTATTTTTAAAAGAAGTTTCTGTTTTGTTGAGTCTCTTGAAAGCCTCCAACTTTCATTTTTTTTTTAATGTATGGATCGAAACACTAAGAAACACAGTTACGTGCGTACATCGGGACACAACAGCTGGGCTCACTATGTCGTAAAATACATACTTTTACTTAAGGGTATTGTAATGATCACTGCCGCTGGATAGAGACAACTATAGAGGTAACAATAAGAACGGTGTGCAATGTGCAACTGATTGTCATGCGATGCCCATTTGTCAACAAGGAAAGAGCAAGCGTGACCTAATGGTGCCTGTCCAACTGTAATGGAAATGCATTAGCAGTCTGTCCACCATCAACGAACACCCTAAGTGAAGTACTTGCAAAATTGACAGAAAGTTCAAACTGTAACACATTGCGTATAGAGTTCAAACTATTAGGCTATAAAAGCGACACTTTATTCTAGTTTTATCTAAAGTTTTATGTTTAATAAGACGAGGTAGAATTACTGGACATCGAATTACCGCGGTTCTACTGTACATAATGCGCTTAACTAAAGTACAATAATTTTAACTATGTAAGATCTTAAATCCCCTTGAAGATTTTAATTTAGTTAAAATAATGATGTCGTTTTGCTACATTTAGACCGTCTAAATGACATTCATAATATAGTACGGCCCATGATGAGAAATAATTTGGATAAACAATCAGACGGAGGTATAGACTGTCGAAACAAGCTGCTATGAACGTTACTGCGGAAGTACATGCATCGAAAGGAATATGCCGATCTCGCATTTGCTTCAAGTATTAATAACTTAACGATTTTTAATTCACTGAATTATGTGGATAATACATTGTCCACCTCCCGTCTTGAAACGTTCAAGTCACTCGTCACTTGTTCTACTTCGCTCCTCATTTTAAATTTACGTAATACTGAGTTAGAACATGCATCGAAACGAATATGCCGATCTCGCCTTTGCTTCAAGTATCAATAGCCTTGCGATTTTATAATTCACTGAATTGTGTGGATAATACACTGTCCACCTCCCGTCTTGAAACGTTCAAGTCACTCGTCACTTGTCCTTCTCCGCTCCTCATTTTAAATTTACGTAATACTGAGTTAGAACATGCATCGAAACGAATATGCCGATCTCGCCTTTGTTTCAAGTATTAATAACTTTGCGATTTTATAATTCACTGAATTATGTGGATAATACACTGTCCACCTCCCGTCTTGAAACGTTCAAGTCACTCGTCACTTGTCCTTCTCCGCTCCTCATTTTAAATTTACGTAATACTGAGTTAGAACATGCATCGAAACGAATATGCCATTCTCGCCTTTGTTTCAAGTATTAATAACTTTGCGATTTTATAATTCACTGAATTATGTGGATAATACACTGTCCACCTCCCGTCTTGAAACGTTCAAGTCACTCGTCACTTGTCCTTCTCCGCTCCTCATTTTAAATTTACGTAATACTGAGTTAGAACATACATCGAAAGGAATATGGCAATCTCGCCTTAGCTTCAAGTATTAATAACTTTGCGATTTGATAATTCACTGAATTATGTGGATAATACACTGTCCACCTCCCGTCTTGAAACGTTCAAGTCACTCGTCACTTGTTCTACTTCGCTCCTCATTTTAAATTTACGTAATACTGAGTTAGAACATGCATCGAAACGAATAAGCCGATCTCGCCTTTGCTTCAAGTATTAATAACTTTGCGATTTTATAATTCACCGAATTATGTGGATAATACACTGTCCACCTCCCGTCTTGAAACGTTCAAGTCATTCGTCACTTGTTCTACTTCCCTCCTCATTTTAAATTTACGTAATACTGAGTTAGAACATGCATCGAAACGAATAAGCCGATCTCGCCTTTGCTTCAAGTATTAATAACTTTGCGATTTTATAATTCACTGAATTATGTGGATAATACACTGTCCACCTCCCGTCTTGAAACGTTCAAGTCACTCGTCACTTGTTCTACTTCGCTCCTCGTTTTAAATTTACGTAATACTGAGTTAGAACATGCATCGAAACGAATAAGCCGATCTCGCCTTTGCTTCAAGTATTAATAACTTTGCGATTTGATAATTCACTGAATTATGTGGATAATACACTGTCCACCTCCCGTCTTGAAACGTTCAAGTCACTCGTCACTTGTTCTCCTTCGCTCCTCATTTTAAATTTACGTAATACTGAGTTAGAACATGCATCGAAACGAATATGCCGATCTCGCCTTTGCTTCAAGTATTAATAACTTTGCGATTTTATAATTCACTGAATTATGTGGATAATACACTGTCCACCTCCCGTCTTGAAACGTTCAAGTCACTCGTCACTTGTTCTACTTCGCTCCTCGTTTTAAATTTACGTAATACTGAGTTAGAACATGCATCGAAACGAATATGCCGATCTCGCCTTTGCTTCAAGTATTAATAAATTTGCGATTTTATAATTCACTGAATTATGTGGATAATACACTGTCCACCTCCCGTCTTGAAACGTTCAAGTCACTCGTCACTTGTTCTACTTCGCTCCTCATTTTAAATTTACGTAATACTGAGTTAGAACATGCATCGAAACGAATATGCCGATCTCGCCTTTGCTTCAAGTATTAATAGCTTTGCGATTTTATAATTCACTGAATTATGTGGATAATACACTGTCCACCTCCCGTCTTGAAACGTTCAAGTCACTCGTCACTTGTTCTACTTCGCTCCTCGTTTTAAATTTACGTAATACTGAGTTAGAACATGCATCGAAACGAATATGCCGATCTCGCCTTTGCTTCAAGTATTAATAACTTTGCGATTTTATAATTCACTGAATTATGTGGATAATACACTGTCCACCTCCTGCCTTGAAACGTTCAAGTCACACGTCACTTGTTCTACTTCGCTCCTCGTTTTAAATTTACGTAATACTGAGTTAGAACATGCATCGAAACGAATATGCCGATCTCGCCTTTGCTTCAAGTATTAATAACTTTGCGATTTTATAATTCACTGAATTATGTGGATAATACACTGCCCACCTCCCGCCTTGAAACGTTCAAGTCACTCGTCACTTGTTCTACTTCGCTCCTCATTTTAAATTTACGTAATACTGAGTTAGAACATGCATCGAAACGAATATGCCGATCTCGCCTTTGCTTCAAGTATTAATAACTTTGCGATTTTATAATTCACTGAATTATGTGGATAATACACTGCCCACTTCCCGTCTTGAAACGTTCATGTCACTCGTCACTTGTCCTTCTTCGCTCCTCGTTTTAAATTTACGTAATACTGAGTTAGAACATGCATCGAAACGAATATGCCGATCTCGCCTTTGCTTCAAGTATTAATAACTTTGCGATTTTATAATTCACTGAATTATGTGGATAATACACTGTCCACCTCCCGTCTTGGAACGTTCAAGTCACTCGTCACTTGTCCTTCTTCGGTCCTCGTTTTAAATTTACGTAATACTGAGTTAGAACATGCATCGAAACGAATATGCCGATCTCGCCTTTGCTTCAAGTATTAATAACTTTGCGATTTGATAATTCACTGAATTATGTGGATAATACACTGTCCACCTCCCGTCTTGGAACGTTCAAGTCACTCGTCACTTGTTCTACTTCGCTCCTCGTTTTAAATTTACGTAATACTGAGTTAGAACATGCTTCGAAACGAATATGCCGATCTCGCCTTTGCTTCAAGTATTAATAACTTTGCGATTTTATAATTCACTGAATTATGTGATAATACACTGTCCACCTCCCGTCTTGGAACGTTCAAGTCACTCGTCACTTGTCCTTCTTCGGTCCTGGTTTTAAATTTACGTCATATCGACGAAGTTGCTACATACTTCTGGAAGTGACTTTTGCATTCAAACTAAACTCATTTCTACTTTTTTCTCCAAGTGAATTTATTTTTCTTACACATCTACCGCATCCGTCCTCTTATATTGATTATTAATTTAGCTAAAAATACTTACTCCACTGAAGAGAACTCGTCTACTTTGTTTATGTTGAAGTAGATAGAGCAATAAGTGTTTGTACAGGAGTAGAGAAAGTCATGTATATAAAACACTTGACTATCACTTAAAGTCTACTGTATTCCATTGCGACTACAATAAGATAATGTTTATCTTGAAGTAGATAGAACAATAAGTGTTTGTAAAGAGTAGAGAAAGTCATGTATATAAAACATTTGACTATCACTTAAAGTCTACTGTATTCCCTTGTAACTACAATAAGATAATGTTTATCTTGAAGTAGATAGAGCAATAAGTGTTTGTACAAGAGTAGAGAAAGTCATGTATATAACACATTTGACTATCACTTAAAGTCTACTGTACTCCCTTGTAACTACAATAAGACAATGTTTATCTTGAAGTAGATAGAGCAATAAGTGTTTGTACAAGAGTAGAGAAAGTCATGTATATAAAACACTTGACTATCACTTAAAGTCTACTGTATTCCATTGCGACTACAATAAGATAATGTTTATCTTGAAGTAGATAGAGCAATAAGTGTTTGTAAAGAGTAGAGAAAGTCATGTATATAAAACATTTGACTATCACTTAAAGTCTACTGTACTCCCTTGTAACTACAATAACATAATGTTTATCTTGAAGTAGATAGAACAATAAGTGTTTGTACAAGAGTAGAGAAAGTCATGTATATAAAACATTTGACTATCAATTAAAGTCTACTGTATTCCCCTGTTACTACAATAAGATAATGTTTATCTTGAACTACATAGAGCAATAAGTGTTTGTACAAGAGTAGAGAAAGTCATGTATATAAAACATTTGACTATCAATTAAAGTCTACTGTATTCCCCTGTAACTACAATTAGATAATGTTTATCTTGAACTACATAGAGCAATAAGTGTTTGTACAAGAGTAGAGAAAGCCATGTATATAAAACATTTGACTATCACTTAAAGTCTACTGTATTCCCTTGTAACTACAATAAGATAATGTTTATCTTGAAGTAGATAGAGCAATAAGTGTTTGTACAAGAGTAGAGAAAGCCATGTATATAAAACATTTGACTATCACTTAAAGTCTACTGTATTCCCCTGTAACTACAGTAAGATAATATTTATCTTGAAGTAGATACAGCAATAAGTGTTTTTACAAGAGTAGAAAAAGTCATGTATATAAAACATTTGACTATCACTTAAAGTCTACTGTATTCCCCTGTAACTACAGTAAGATAATATTTATCTTGAAGTAGATACAGCAATAAGTGTTTTTACAAGAGTAGAAAAAGTCATGTATATAAAACATTTGACTATCACTTAAAGTCTACTGTATTCTCTTGTAACTACAATAAGATAATATTTATCTTGAAGTAGATAGAGCAATAAGTGTTTGTACAAGAGTAGAGAAAGTCATGTATATAAAACATTTGACTATCACTTAAAGTCTACTGTATTCCCTTGTAACTACAATAAGATAATGTTTATCTTGAAGTAGATAGAGCAATAAGTGTTTGTACAAGAGTAGAGAAAGCCATGTATATAAAACATTTGACTATCACTTAAAGTCTACTGTATTCCCCTGTAACTACAATAAGGTAATGTTTATGTTTATCTTGAACTAGATAGAGCAATAAGTGTTTGTACAAGAGTAGATAAAGTCATGTATATAAAACATTTGACTATCACTTAAAGTCTACTGTATTCCCCTGTAACTACAGTAAGATAATATTTATCTTGAAGTAGATACAGCAATAAGTGTTTTTACAAGAGTAGAAAAAGTCATGTATATAAAACATTTGACTATCACTTAAAGTCTACTGTATTCTCTTGTAACTACAATAAGATAATATTTATCTTGAAGTAGATAGAGCAATAAGTGTTTGTACAAGAGTAGAGAAAGTCATGTATATAAAACATTTGACTATCACTTAAAGTCTACTGCATTCCCTTGCAACTGCAATAAGATAATATTTATCTTGAAGTAGATAGAGCAATAAGTGTTTGTACAAGAGTAGAGAAAGTCATGTATATAAAACATTTGACTATCACTTAAAGTCTACTGCATTCCCTTGTAACTGCAATAAGATAATGTTTATCTTGAAGTAGATAGAGCAATAAGTGTTTGTACAAGAGTAGAGAAAGCCATGTATATAAAACATTTGACTATCACTTAAAGTCTACTGTATTCCCTGGTAACTACAATAAGATAATGTTTATCTTGAAGTAGATAGAGCAATAAGTGTTTGTACAAGAGTAGAGAAAGTCATGTATATAAAACATATGACTATCACTTAAAGTCTACTGTATTCTCTTGTAACTACAATAAGATAATGTTTATCTTGAAGTAGAAAAAGCAACAACTAGGGAGGGTCATGTGTGTGGGACTTAAGTTCTTTTAAAGTAAAGATGTGGGCGAGGCAGAGAGATAGTTGCAATAACTGACCCAGACTTATAAATCAATACAAGGAGGTTCTGCTGAGTTGAGACGTTTGGCTGTGGATGACATATCCTTTGTATGATCCGATATTTCCAATAAAAGTGTTACCCTGGTTTTAGTCAGTGATCACCGAATGCCATCTCCGACATGGTGGGTTATTGTCGTCGATGGTTCTACAGAGTCTGTCATAGGGACAGAGCAACGTGGTTCCTGGAAGGGCCCCCAGATTTAGTGCAGAAGTGCTGGTGGGTACCTAACATTCAGACGCATTCGGCATCACCATGGCGCACCCAAAGGTCCATAATCTCCAGTTGCCTCTCCCCTCTGGTGGGGGCCTCTCGTCGTCGAGTTTTCACTGGGCAGTGTCAAGCGACGTCAAGGAAGGAACGGTTACACGGTTGCAATCTGTCGGCTGATACCCCGCAACATGTTAGATATTCGTTTGGTATGTCATACGAGTATGTGTATCATTTCGAAAACCTAGTGTGAAGAGACCCATTATGTCTGTTTTACTACATGGCACCACATATAATTGAGCATAAAACCTTTTCTTAAGATTAAATGAAGGAACTGAAACAGATGGCTACACAATTGCATACGAGATTCCCATTTGGGAGAACGTAAGTTCAATTCCTTTTGTCGGCCAAAATAATCATACGTTTTTCACAGTTTTCCCTAGTCTATCTTTTATGATGGATTTCCTTTGCTTCATTTCCTATGCTTTCGCTTTTCCTTTTAAGAGAAACCTCGGCTCGAACATTCGAGCTCCTCCCTGAGTGGAAGTTGTTCGAATTGTGTTGGACTCGAGGGGGCAGTGTGTTCCCGACACCCGCGGGAGATTGGGTACCTCCGGCTAGGCTTCGGCTGCCCGAAGGGGGTTGAGGGTTGCCTAATAAGTCCCGGGTACTAGCCTGCAGAGCTAATAGGTGTGCTAGATCATCAGGCTACGGCCGCCCAGAGGGGGTTGAGGGTTGTCTAATAAGTCCCGGGTACTAGCCTGCATAGCTAGTGGAAGGTGTGCTAGATCACCAGGCTTCAGCCGCCCGGAGGGGGTAGAGTGTTGTCTAATAAGTCCCGGGTACTAGCCTGCATAGCTAGTGGAAGGTGTGCTAGATCACCAGGCTTCAGCCGCCCGGAGGGGGTAGAGTGTTGCCTAATAAGTCCCCGGTACTAGCCTACAGAGCTAGTGGAAGGTGTGCTAGATCACCAGGCCTCAGCCGCCCGGAGGGGGTAGAGTGTTGCCTAATAAGTCCCGGGTACTAGCCTGCAGAGCTAGTGGAAGGTGTGCTAGATCACCAGGCTTCAGCCGCCCGGAGGGGGTAGAGTGTTGCCTCATAAGTCCCGGGTACTAGCCTGCAGAGCTAGTAGAAGGTGTGCTAGATCACCAGGCTTCAGCCGCCCGGAGGGGGTAGAGTGTTGCCTCATAAGTCCCGGGTACTAGCCTGCATAGCTAGTAGAAGGTGTGCTAGATCACCAGGCTTCAGCCGCCCGGAGGGGGTAGAGTGTTGCCTCATAAGTCCCGGGTACTAGCCTACAGAGCTAGTGGAAGGTGTGCTAGATCACCAGGCTTCAGCCGCCCGGAGGGGGTAGAGTGTTGCCTAATAAGTCCCGGGTACTAGCCTGCAGAGCTAGTAGAAGGTGTGCTAGATCACCAGGCTTCAGCCGCCCGGAGGGGGTAGAGTGTTGCCTCATAAGTCCCGGGTACTAGCCTGCATAGCTAGTAGAAGGTGTGCTAGATCACCAGGCTTCAGCCGCCCGGAGGGGGTAGAGTGTTGCCTAATAAGTCCCGGGTACTAGCCTACAGAGCTAGTGGAAGGTGTGCTAGATCACCAGGCTTCAGCCGCCCGGAGGGGGTAGAGTGTTGCCTAATAAGTCCCGGGTACTAGCCTGCAGAGCTAGTAGAAGGTGTGCTAGATCACCAGGCTTCAGCCGCCCGGAGGGGGTAGAGTGTTGCCTCATAAGTCCCGGGTACTAGCCTGCATAGCTAGTAGAAGGTGTGCTAGATCACCAGGCTTCAGCCGCCCGGAGGGGGTAGAGTGTTGCCTCATAAGTCCCGGGTACTAGCCTGCATAGCTAGTAGAAGGTGTGCTAGATCACCAGGCTTCAGCCGCCCGGAGGGGGTAGAGTGTTGCCTAATAAGTCCCGGGTACTAGCCTGCAGAGCTAGTGGAAGGTGTGCTAGATCACCAGGCTTCAGCCGCCCGGAGGGGGTAGAGTGTTGCCTAATAAGTCCCGGGTACTAGCCTGCAGAGCTAGTGGAAGGTGTGCTAGATCACCAGGCTTCAGCCGCCCGGAGGGGGTAGAGTTTTGCCTCATAAGTCCCGGGTACTAGCCTGCATAGCTAGTAGAAGGTGTGTTAGATCACCAGGCTTCAGCCGCCCGGAGGGGGTAGAGTGTTGCCTAATAGGTCCCGGGTACTAGCCTGCATAGCTAGTAGAAGGTGTGCTAGATCACCAGGCTTCAGCCGCCCGGAGGGGGTAGAGGGTTGCCTAATAAGTCCCGGATACTAGCCTACAGAGCTAGTAGAAGGTGTGCTAGATCACCATGCTTCAGCCGCCCGGAGGGGGTAGAGGGTTGTCTAAGAAGTCCCGGGTATTAGCCTGCAGAGCTAGTAGAAGGAGTGCTAGATCACCAGGCTTCAGCCGCCCGGAGGGGGTAGAGGGTTGCCTAATAAGTCCCGGTTACTAGCCTACAGAGCTAGCAGAAGGAGTGCTAGATCAACATGCTTCAGCCGCCCGGAGGGGGTAGAGGGTTGTCTAAGAAGTCCCGGGTACTAGCCTGCAGAGCTAGTAGACGGAGTGCTAGATCACCATGCTTCAGCCGCCCGGAGGGGGTAGAGGGTTGTCTAAGAAGTCCCGGGTACTAGCCTACAGAGCTAGTAGAAGGAGTGCTAGATCACCAGGCTACGGCCGCCCGGAGGGGGTAGAGAGTTGCCTAATAAGTCCCGGGTACTAGCCTGCAGAGCTAGTAGAAGGAGTGCTAGATCACCAGGCTTCAGCCGCCCGGAGGGGGTAGAGGGTTGTCTAAGAAGTCCCGGGTACTAGCCTGCAGAGCTAGTAGAAGGTGTGCTAGATCACCATGCTTCAGCCGCCCGGAGGGGGTAGAGGGTTGTCTAAGAAGTCCCGGGTACTAGCCTACAGAGCTAGTAGAAGGAGTGCTAGATCACCAGGCTTCAGCCGCCCGGAGGGGGTAGAGGGTTGTCTAAGCAGTCCCGGGTACTAGCCTACAGAGCTAGTAGAAGGAGTGCTAGATCACCAGGCTTCAGCCGCCCGGAGGGGGTAGAGGGTTGTCTAAGCAGTCCCGGGTACTAGCCTACAGAGCTAGTAGAAGGAGTGCTAGATCACCAGGCTTCAGCCGCCCGGAGGGGGTAGAGGGTTGTCTAAGAAGTCCCGGGTACTAGCCTACAGAGCTAGTAGAAGGAGTGCTAGATCACCAGGCTTCAGCCGCCCGGAGGGGGTAGAGGGTTGTCTAAGCAGTCCCGGGTACTAGCCTACAGAGCTAGTAGAAGGAGTGCTAGATCACCAGGCTTCAGCCGCCCGGAGGGGGTAGAGGGTTGCCTAATAAGTCCCGGGTACTAGCCTACAGAGCTAGTAGAACGAGTGCTAGATCACCAGGCTTCAGCCGCCCGGAGGGGGTAGAGGGTTGTCTAATAAGTCCCGGGTACTAGCCTGCAGAGCTAGTAGAAGGTGTGCTAGATCACCAGGCTTCAGTCGCCCGGAGGGGGTAGAGGGTTGCCTAATAAGTCCCGGGTACTAGCCTGCAGAGCTAGTAGAAGGAGTGCTAGATCACCATGTTTCAGCCGCCCGGAGGGGGTAGAGGGTTGTCTAAGAAGTCCTGGGTACTAGCCTGCAGAGCTAGTAGAAGGAGTGCTAGATCACCAGGCTTCAGCCGCCCGGAGGGGGTAGAGTGTTGCCTAATAAGTCCCGGGTACTAGCCTGCAGAGCTAGTAGAAGGAGTGCGAGATCACCATGCTTCAGCCGCCCGGAGGGGGTAGAGGGTTGTCTAATATGTCCCGGGTACTAGCCTGCAGAGCTAGTAGAAGGAGTGCTAGATCACCAGGCTTCAGCCGCCCGGAGGGGGTAGAGGGTTGTCTAAGAAGTCCCGGGTACTAGCCTGCAGAGCTAGTAGAAGGAGTGCTAGATCACCATGCTTCAGCCGCCCGGAGGGGGTAGAGGGTTGTCTAAGATGTCCCGGGTACTAGCCTGCAGAGCTAGTAGAAGGAGTGCTAGATCACCAGGCTTCAGCCGCCCGGAGGGGGTAGAGGGTTGCCTAATAAGTCCCGGGTACTAGCCTGCAGAGCTAGTAGAAGGAGTGCTAGACACCATGCTTCAGCCGCCCGGAAGGGGTAGAGGGTTGTCTAAGAAGTCTCGGGTACTAGCCTGCAGAGCTAGTAGACGGAGTGATAGATCACCAGGCTTCAGCCGCCCGGAGGGGGTAGAGGGTTGTCTAAGAAGTCCCGGGTACTAGCCTACAGAGCTAGTAGAAGGTGTGCTAGATCACCATGCTTCAGCCGCCCGGAGGGGGTAGAGGGTTGTCTAAGAAGTCCCGGGTACTAGCCTACAGAGCTAGTAGAAGGAGTGCTAGATCACCAGGCTTCAGCCGCCCGGAGGGGGTAGAGGGTTGTCTAAGCAGTCCCGGGTACTAGCCTACAGAGCTAGTAGAAGGAGTGCTAGATCACCAGGCTTCAGCCGCCCGGAGGGGGTAGAGGGTTGTCTAAGCAGTCCCGGGTACTAGCCTACAGAGCTAGTAGAAGGAGTGCTAGATCACCAGGCTTCAGCCGCCCGGAGGGGGTAGAGGGTTGTCTAAGAAGTCCCGGGTACTAGCCTACAGAGCTAGTAGAAGGAGTGCTAGATCACCAGGCTTCAGCCGCCCGGAGGGGGTAGAGGGTTGTCTAAGCAGTCCCGGGTACTAGCCTACAGAGCTAGTAGAAGGAGTGCTAGATCACCAGGCTTCAGCCGCCCGGAGGGGGTAGAGGGTTGCCTAATAAGTCCCGGGTACTAGCCTACAGAGCTAGTAGAACGAGTGCTAGATCACCAGGCTTCAGCCGCCCGGAGGGGGTAGAGGGTTGTCTAATAAGTCCCGGGTACTAGCCTGCAGAGCTAGTAGAAGGTGTGCTAGATCACCAGGCTTCAGTCGCCCGGAGGGGGTAGAGGGTTGCCTAATAAGTCCCGGGTACTAGCCTGCAGAGCTAGTAGAAGGAGTGCTAGATCACCATGTTTCAGCCGCCCGGAGGGGGTAGAGGGTTGTCTAAGAAGTCCTGGGTACTAGCCTGCAGAGCTAGTAGAAGGAGTGCTAGATCACCAGGCTTCAGCCGCCCGGAGGGGGTAGAGTGTTGCCTAATAAGTCCCGGGTACTAGCCTGCAGAGCTAGTAGAAGGAGTGCGAGATCACCATGCTTCAGCCGCCCGGAGGGGGTAGAGGGTTGTCTAATATGTCCCGGGTACTAGCCTGCAGAGCTAGTAGAAGGAGTGCTAGATCACCAGGCTTCAGCCGCCCGGAGGGGGTAGAGGGTTGTCTAAGAAGTCCCGGGTACTAGCCTGCAGAGCTAGTAGAAGGAGTGCTAGATCACCATGCTTCAGCCGCCCGGAGGGGGTAGAGGGTTGTCTAAGATGTCCCGGGTACTAGCCTGCAGAGCTAGTAGAAGGAGTGCTAGATCACCAGGCTTCAGCCGCCCGGAGGGGGTAGAGGGTTGCCTAATAAGTCCCGGGTACTAGCCTGCAGAGCTAGTAGAAGGAGTGCTAGACACCATGCTTCAGCCGCCCGGAAGGGGTAGAGGGTTGTCTAAGAAGTCTCGGGTACTAGCCTGCAGAGCTAGTAGACGGAGTGATAGATCACCAGGCTTCAGCCGCCCGGAGGGGGTAGAGGGTTGTCTAAGAAGTCCCGGGTACTAGCCTACAGAGCTAGTAGAAGGTGTGCTAGATCACCATGCTTCAGCCGCCCGGAGGGGGTAGAGGGTTGCCTAATAAGTCCCGGTTAATAGCCTACAGAGCTAGTAGATGTTGTGCTAGATCACCAGGCTTCAGCCGCCCGGAGGGGGTAGAGGGTTGCCTAATAAGTCCCGGGTACTAGCCTGCAGACCTAGTGGAAGTTGTGCTAGATCACGAGGATTCTGCCGCCCGGAGGGGGTAGAGGGTTGCCTAATAAGTCCCGGTTAATAGCCTGCAGAGCTAGTAGATGTTGTGCTAGATCACCAGGCTTCAGCCGCCCTGAGGGGATAGAGTGTTGTCTAAGAAGTCCCGGGTAGTAGCCTGCAGAGCTAGTAGAAGGTGTGCTAGATCACCAGGTGGCCCCACCGTGGTTATTCTGTAGTCTTCCCTGCAGGCTTGACGCGCGTAAGTATTAGAGTCCGGAATCTTCGGACTCTCGGGTAGTCCTCGCTATGACAATTCCCTTTCATGCTGCACACAGCTTTCACGGCTGTCGGACATATGGCGCAAATGCTTCGCCATTTTAAAGTTCATTTTGGCCTTGCCAAGTGGCAGCCTTTCCAGATCCTAAATTGATTGAGCTCTCCCCGGCTTGCACCAGCTGGATGCTATCTCCAAACACCGCACCGTGTGTCATCAAGCTTTGATTCGTTAGAAACCTCTGCGTTAGCCGGCATATCCCCATCTAGCTGTTCTTTCACTCCTGATAGTGCTTAGTACAAATGATCCGGTTTGGCCATCGGTACAAGGTCTTCTCCCTGTACCCTCAAAATTGTCATACCCGTTGGTTAATCCAAGAAGCTATGGAAGTGCTTCAGATCCCTAACGAAGAAAACAACGCAATAATGATGATGATGGTGATGATGATGATGATGATGATGATGATGATGATGATGATGATGATGATGATGATGATGATGATGATGATGATGATGATGATGATGATGATGATGATGATGATGATGATGATGATGATGATGATGATGATGATGATGATGATGATGATGATGATGATGATGATGATGATGATGATGATGATGATGATGATGATGATGATGATGATGATGATGATGATGATGATGATGATGATGATGATGATGATGATGATGATGATGATGATGATGATGATGATGATGATGATGATGATGATGATGATGATGATGATAGCAACACGCCTTCCAAAAAAGACGACGAGGAATCACCAGGGTGGTCTGAAAAGTTATTGGTCTGATAGAGAAAAACGACAATTCCTGTTGTTTTCAAAGTAGTTTTATTTTTCAGCATAATCTCGTCTAATTTCAATACATTTTGGTATTCCAATGCCATTATCCCCTCTCTGTAATGTTCCTCTGGTAGTTCAACAAATGGTGCTAGACGACCGCCGAATTAAAGTGAGAGAGATAGCAGAGGCTATGAACATGACAAAAGAACGTGATTGTCACATATTAAATCAATATTTAGACATGAGAAGCCTCCGCGCGTTGGCTGCTGCGTTTGTTCACATTAGAGCAAAAACGTGTTCGCATGAACATTTCCAACGCTCTCTTGGCGCACTTTAGGCGCAGTAAATCCCAGTTTTGGCGCCGATTAATTACTGTAGATGAAACTTGGATACTCCAGTATACGCCCGAAACAAAAATACAGACCAAGCAATAAACTGCAAAGGGGGAATCACCTCAAAAAACCAAAAGCAGTTTTTCGGCTGGAAAAGTGATGACGGCTGCTCTTTTTCGGGGGGGTGATAGATATGGAGTTATTTTAATCGATTATCTTCAAAAATGAAAAACGATTACAGGGACATAGTAAGCATAATTACTTGACAAGCTGAAGGCATAACTTGTGGGAAAACGGCCACATTTACAGAAAAATAAAAATCTGTTTCACCAAGACAATGCACTGTCTCACACCTCAGCGGTTGTAACGGTGAAAATCCACGAATTACGGTTTGAACTAATCGACTCAACAGATCTAGCCCCGAGCGACTTTATTTATGTTCCCTCGTCTGAAAATTGCGCTCGGAGGACAGATTTTCGTCAAATGAAGAGGCAATCACCTTCGTGTACAGTTCTTTTACAGAGAAAAACGTCGAGTACTATTTGGACGGGTTACAGAGATGGGAGCATCGCTGAGAGAAGTGTGTAGAGTTACAAGGAGACTATGTTGAAAAACGCCGAGTACTATTTGGACGGGTTACAGAGATGGGAGCATCGCTGAGAGAAGTGTGTAGAGTTACAAGGAGACTATGTTGAAAAACGCCGAGTACTATTTAGACGGGTTACAGATATGAGAGAATCGCTGGGAGAAGTGTGTAGAGTTACAAGGAGACTATGTTGAAAAACGCCGAGTACTATTTGGACGTGTTACAGAGATGGGAACATCGCTGGGAGAAGTGTGTAGAGTTACAAGGAGACTATGTTGAAAAACGCCGAGTACTATTTGGACGTGTTACAGAGATGGGAACATCGCTGGGAGAAGTGTGTAGAGTTACAAGGAGACTATGTTGAAAAACGCCGAGTACTATTTGGACGTGTTACAGAGATGAGAACATCGCTGAGAGAAGTGTGTAGAGTTACAAGGAGACTATGTTGAAAAACGCCGAGTACTATTTGGACGTGTTACAGAGATGGGAACATCGCTGGGAGAAGTGTGTAGAGTTACAAGGAGACTATGTTGAAAAACGCCGAATACTATTTGTACGTGTTACAGAGATGAGAACATCGCTGGGAGAAGTGTGTAGAGTTACAAGGAGACTATTTTGAGAAATATAAAATAAAATTTCTGAAAAAATCTGTTGTATCTTTATTAGATCAGAAACTCTTCAGATGTTTGTAACAAATCGTCAAAACAATGTCAAAGTATAATTATGTCATTTCATCAGAGAAAACGAAAGTGATGGCTTTTATTGGTAAATACCAAACACGGTCCAAAATGCTCCTAAAAAGCAAAATACTAGAACAAGTTAAATATTTTACTCAGGATATGATATTTTCTATTAATGTGACAGAGATTTAAAACAAAAGATCTATAAATTTCAAAACATATATGGCACTATAAAACGAGCATTGAAAAACAATACAAGAAGAGATACCATATTAAAGATTTATAAAACTATGACAATGTCTGTCATATCTTATGGAGCCGAGTCCTGGACCTTGGACAGAACTGATAAAAGAATAATTGAAACGGCTGAAATGAAATTTTTGAGGTACGTAGCTGGCTGTAGTCTTAAAGATCACATTAAATGTGAAACAGTAAGTGAACAACTAAAGGTATTTACTTTAAATGACAAACTCAGGGAGTACAAACTGAAATGGCAAGATCATCTCTCTCGAATGCCAGAAGAAAGACTCACGAAACAGACCTTGCAGTATAAACGAGTTGGTATTAGAGATGTTGGAAGACCACGGAGACGCTGGGAGTATCCCTTCTGAGCCGAAACAGGCCTATCTGGCCTATCTTGTAGGTTGATGATGATGTCTTTTCAGATCACCCTCGTAACATATTTTATTTTATGTTTAAGATTTTCTTTCTTTGCTTTTAATTTTTATAATAACTAAGAATTTGTTATTAATTCTTTGTTTTTGTCCTAAGTAGTACTAATTAAATATCCATAAAGAAAAGTGGAGCACTAAATGAAGGAAAACGTCAGATATTTCAGCTAGTAACAAAGTAACACAAGGCTATTGTACTAGTATAAGCTAAGTCTAAATGTTGTAGAGATAAAACGTCAGACCACAGAGAGCGTCAGATATTTCAGCTAGTAACAGATAAATATTAGAGAATGGAAGCATTTGTGAATATGTGAGAAGATAATACAGTTGGGAGGTGTAAGAAACGTCGGTTCTAACTGTAGAAGTACGAAGAGGGGAACCATAGTACTACAGGAACGGGCAAACCTTGTCCCTCTCTGTTTAAAGCGATAAGGGTTTGTGAAGCACATGTAAACGGGTCAGAAGACGTGAGAGTGTGTTTTGTTTGCCGGTAATTGCGAGCTCCTCGGTCCTGGATCGATACCAGCTTGTAAAAACTGGGTGCGAGAGAAATAAAATCACACACCCACCTACAACATTTATTACTGGTAACTTGATTCATTTCCACACCCACTTCGACCATGGGAATAACTTTTAATGATTTTCTGCGCCGTTCCTGTGCTGTTTGCAACATATAGTAGTCGATTATAAAGTGTTTTTAATCCTTGGAAATAAGTTTCCTGCACAAAGGAAGTGTTATGTGTGTTGCCTATACTGCACGGGGCTCAGATCGTACGAAAGAGCAGTCACCTTCATAATCGGAAACAGTTGAACAATTAAGAAAAGATATATCTAAGCCCACTGTTTCCTATGACAGCTATGTCTTTTATACGAGAGTCAGCTGAAAGTCCCTGATGACGCTACTAAGCCAATTTGACAGTTAGCATCATATAGTTTAACTCTAGACTAACTTGTATCCATAGTTACACGTAAATAGCTTGTTTAGCTTTTGTATGACAGTATTTTAAACCAGACAACTGTAGAGGTTTCACGAAAATGGAGGATTTGTAAATACGAGCAGTGATTAAATACTTCCATTTGAAAGACTAAACACTTAAAGAAGTCAAGGAGGAAATTGACAGTACACTGAAAGACTCCGTCCCTTCATATACCAGGAGCGTTGTTCAATAAAGAAAGATCATAATTATTAAGGATATAATTTTGCGCGTTAAAATTCAATCTTATTATATTCTGTTAGCATAATGTGAAACAAACACGCCGTAGTAGTTTCATTGTTGCTACTCCTGGTTCCCGCCTGTGAGCACCAGGCAAGTTCAGATATGTTCAGTATCACCTACCGCTGCAATGGAGGTAACATTTAGTTAAAGTTGATGTTAGAGGAAGATCCGGAGTTTCTTTCAAACGTAATCACTGTTGGTGAAACTTGGCTACATCATTTCGATCATGAGAGCAAACAGCAAAGCTCAATGTGGAAATCTCCTTCATCACCAACCCCCCCCCCCCCCCAAAGGCAAAAGTGATTGCTTCTGCTGGGAAAGTTATGGTCATCTCATTCTTTGATATTCATAGAATTGTTTATCAGCATGTTGTACATGCACACACATCAGTAACTGGACAATACTACAGGGATGTCCTAAAAACATTGCGATTCCATATCAGGCGTAAAAAACCACATTTCCATGAAGCAGGCTGGATACTCCACCACGATAATGCGCGGCCGCATATTGCCAATGTTGTTGCTGAATATCTTGCAAAACTCATCGTGAAGTGCATCCCTCATCCTCCCTATAGTCCGGATTTAGCCCCAACTGACTTTTTTCTATTCCCTAATTTGAGGAAACGCCTTCGTGGGAGGCATTATCTATTATCAGAAGCAATGGTGAAGGCTGCGGAGGCGATTATGAAGGATCTCTGAAAAATTGTTTCCAGCATGTCTTTGAAGACTGGCAGAAACGCTGGGACAAGTGCATCGCATTCAGGGGAGACTATTTTGAGAAGGATCATCAAAATTAGGAGGATGAGCAAAGGTACGTTGTCAAAAAAATTGTGATCATTCTTTATTGAACAGCCGTCGTATAATTAAAAGGTTGGTTGTAGAGTTTAAAATGGGACGTACGAGTACTAGTGATGAGCCTCGCTCTGGACGTTCTGTGGAAGTCACAACTCCAGAGACCATTGAAAGACTCTGTCCCTTCATATACAACAATTAAAAGGTTGGTTGTAGAGTTTAAAATGGGACGTACGAGAACTGGTGATGAGCCTCGCTCTGGACGTTCTGTGGAAGTCACAACTCCAGAGACCATTGAAAGACTCTGTCCCTTCATATACAATAATTAAAAGTTTGGTTGTAGAGTTTAAAATGGGACGTACGAGTACTAGTGATGAGCCTCGCTCTGGACGTTCTGTGGAAGTCACAACTCCAGAGACCATTGAAAGACTCTGTCCCTTCATATACAACAATTAAAAGGTTGGTTGTAGAGCTTAAAATGGGACGTACGAGAACTGGTGATGAGTCTCGCTCTGGACGTCCTGTGGAAGTCACAACTCCAGAGATCATTGAAAGACTCTGTCCCTTCATATACAACAATTAAAAGGTTGGTTGTAGAGTTTAAAATGGCACGTACGAGTACTAGTGATGAGCCTCGCTCTGGACGTCCTGTGGAAGTCACAACTCCAGAGATCATTGAAAGACTCTGTCCCTTCATATACAATAATTAAAAGGTGGGTTGTAGAGTTTAAAATGGGACGTACGAGCACTAGTGATGAGCCTCGCTCTGGACGTCCTGTGGAAGTCACAACTCCAGAGATCATTGAAAGACTCTGTCCCTTCATATACAATAATTAAAAGGTGGGTTGTAGAGTTTAAAATGGGACGTACGAGCACTAGTGATGAGCCTCGCTCTGGACGTCCTGTGGAAGTCACAACTACAGAGATCATTGAAAGACTCTGTCCCTTCATATACAATGATTAAAAGGTTGGTTGTAGAGTTTAAAATGGGACGTACGAGTACTAGTGATGAGCCTCGCTCTGGACGTCCTCTGGAAGTCACAACTCAAGAGATCATTGAAAGACTCTGTCCCTTCATATACAATAATTAAAAGGTTGGTTGTAGAGTTTAAAATGGCACGTACGAGTACTAGTGGTGAGTCTCGCTCTGGACGTCCTGTGGAAGTCACAACTACAGAGATCATTGAAAGACTCTGTCACTTCATATACAACAATTAAAAGGTTGGTTGTAGAGTTTAAAATGGGACGTACGAGAACTGGTGATGAGCCTCGCTCTGGACGTTCTGTGGAAGTCACAACTCCAGAGACCATTGAAAGACTCTGTCCCTTCATATACAATAATTAAAAGTTTGGTTGTAGAGTTTAAAATGGGACGTACGAGTACTAGTGATGAGCCTCGCTCTGGACGTTCTGTGGAAGTCACAACTCCAGAGACCATTGAAAGACTCTGTCCCTTCATATACAACAATTAAAAGGTTGGTTGTAGAGCTTAAAATGGGACGTACGAGAACTGGTGATGAGTCTCGCTCTGGACGTCCTGTGGAAGTCACAACTCCAGAGATCATTGAAAGACTCTGTCCCTTCATATACAACAATTAAAAGGTTGGTTGTAGAGTTTAAAATGGCACGTACGAGTACTAGTGATGAGCCTCGCTCTGGACGTCCTGTGGAAGTCACAACTCCAGAGATCATTGAAAGACTCTGTCCCTTCATATACAATAATTAAAAGGTGGGTTGTAGAGTTTAAAATGGGACGTACGAGCACTAGTGATGAGCCTCGCTCTGGACGTCCTGTGGAAGTCACAACTACAGAGATCATTGAAAGACTCTGTCCCTTCATATACAATGATTAAAAGGTTGGTTGTAGAGTTTAAAATGGGACGTACGAGTACTAGTGATGAGCCTCGCTCTGGACGTCCTCTGGAAGTCACAACTCCAGAGATCATTGAAAGACTCTGTCCCTTCATATACAATAATTAAAAGGTTGGTTGTAGAGTTTAAAATGGCACGTACGAGTACTAGTGGTGAGTCTCGCTCTGGACGTCCTGTGGAAGTCACAACTACAGAGATCATTGAAAGACTCTGTCCCTTCATATACAATGATTAAAAGGTGGGTTGTAGAGTTCAAAATGGGACGTACGAGCACTTGTGATGAGCCTCGGTCTACACGTCCTGTGGAAGTCACAACTACAGAGATCATTGAAAGACTGTCCCTTCATATACAATAATTAAAAGGTGGGTTGTAGAGTTTAAAATGGGAGGTACGAGTACTAGTGATGAGCCGCGCTCTGGACGTCCTGTCTAAGTCACAACTACAGAGATCATTGAAAGACTCTGTCCCTTCATATACAATAATTAAAAGGTTGGTTGTAGAGTTTAAAATGGGACGTACGAGTACTAGTGATGAGCCTCGCTCTGGACGTTCTGTGGAAGTCACAACTCCAGAGACCATTGAAAGACTCTGTCCCTTCATATACAATAATTAAAAGGTTGGTTGTAGAGTTTAAAATGGGACGTACGAGAACTGGTGATGAGCCTCGCTCTGGACGTTCTGTGGAAGTCACAACTCCAGAGACCATTGAAAGACTCTGTCCCTTCATATACAATAATTAAAAGGTTGGTTGTAGAGTTTAAAATGGGACGTACGAGTACTAGTGATGAGCCTCGCTCTGGACGTTCTGTGGAAGTCACAACTCCAGAGACCATTGAAAGATTCTGTCCCTTCATATACAACAATTAAAAGGTTGGTTGTAGAGTTTAAAATGGGACGTACGAGAACTGGTGATGAGTCTCGCTCTGGACGTCCTGTGGAAGTCACAACTACAGAGATCATTGAAAGACTCTGTCCCTTCATATACAACAATTAAAAGGTTGGTTGTAGAGTTTAAAATGGCACGTACGAGTACTAGTGATGAGCCTCGCTCTGGACGTCCTGTGGAAGTCACAACTCCAGAGATCATTGAAAGACTCTGTCCCTTCATATACAATAATTAAAAGGTGGGTTGTAGAGTTTAAAATGGGAGGTACGAGCACTAGTGATGAGCCTCGCTCTGGACGTCCTGTGGAAGTCACAACTACAGAGATCATTGAAAGACTCTGTCCCTTCATACACAATGATTAAAAGGTTGGTTGTAGAGTTTAAAATGGGACGTATGAGTACTAGTGATGAGCCTCGCTCTGGACGTTCTGTGGAAGTCACAACTCCAGAGACCATTGAACGACTCTGTCCCTTCATATACAACAATTAAAAGGTTGGTTGTAGAGTTTAAAATGGGACGTACGAGAACTGGTGATGAGCCTCGCTCTGGACGTTCTGTGGAAGTCACAACTCCAGAGACCATTGAAAGACTCTGTCCCTTCATATACAATAATTAAAAGGTTGGTTGTAGAGTTTAAAATGGGACGTACGAGTACTAGTGATGAGCCTCGCTCTGGACGTTCTGTGGAAGTCACAACTCCAGAGACCACTGAAAGACTCTGTCCCTTCATATACAACAATTAAAAGGTTGGTTGTAGAGTTTAAAATGGGACGCACGAGAACTGGTGATGAGTCTCGCTCTGGACGTCCTGTGGAAGTCACAACTCCAGAGACCACTGAAAGACTCTGTCCCTTCATATACAATAATTAAAAGGTTGGTTGTAGAGTTTAAAATGGGACGTACGAGAACTGGTGATGAGTCTCGCTCTGGACGTCCTGTGGAAGTCACAACTCCAGAGATCATTGAAAGACTCTGTCCCTTCATATACAACAATTAAAAGGTTGGTTGTAGAGTTTAAAATGGCACGTACGAGTACTAGTGATGAGCCTCGCTCTGGACGTCCTGTGGAAGTCACAACTCCAGAGATCATTGAAAGACTCTGTCCCTTCATATACAATAATTAAAAGGTGGGTTGTAGAGTTTAAAATGGGACGTACGAGCACTAGTGATGAGCCTCGCTCTGGACGTCCTGTGGAAGTCACAACTACAGAGATCATTGAAAGACTCTGTCCCTTCATATACAATGATTAAAAGGTTGGTTGTAGATTTCAAAATGGGACGTACGAGCACTGGTGATGAGCCTCGGTCTGGACGTCCTGTGGAAGTCACAACTACAGAGATCATTGAAAGACTCTGTCCCATCATATACAATGATTAAAAGGTTGGTTGTAGAGTTTAAAATGGGACGTACGAGTACTAGTGATGAGCCTCGCTCTGGACGTCCTTTGGAAGTCACAACTCCAGAGATCATTGAAAGACTCTGTCCCTTCATATACAATAATTAAAAGGTTGGTTGTAGAGTTTAAAATGGGACGTACGAGTACTAGTGATGAGCCTCGCTCTGGACGTTCTGTGGAAGTCACAACTCCAGAGACCATTGAAAGACTCTGTCCCTTCATATACAACAATTAAAAGGTTGGTTGTAGAGTTTAAAATGGGACGTACGAGAACTCGTGATGAGTCTCGCTCTGGACGTCCTGTGGAAGTCACAACTCCAGACATCATTGAAAGACTCTGTCCCTTCATATACAACAATTAAAAGGTTGGTTGTAGAGTTTAAAATGGCACGTACGAGTACTAGTGATGAGCCTCGCTCTGGACGTCCTGTGGAAGTCACAACTACAGAGATCATTGAAAGACTCTGTCCCATCATATACAATGATTAAAAGGTTGGTTGTAGAGTTTAAAATGGGACGTACGAGTACTAGTGATGAGCCTCGCTCTGGACGTCCTGTGGAAGTCACAACTACAGAGATCATTGAAAGACTCTGTCCCTTCATATACAATGATTAAATGGTTGGTTGTAGAGTTTAAAATGGGACGTACGAGCACTAGTGATGAGGCTCGCTCCGGACGTCCTGTGGAAGTCACAACTACAGAGATCATTGAAACACTCTGTCCATTCATATACAATGATTAAAAGGTTGGTTGTAGAGTTTAAAATGGGACGTACGAGCACTAGTGATGAGGCTCGCTCCGGACGTCCTGTGGAACTCAAAACTACAGAGATCATTGAAAGACTCTGTCCCTTCATATACAATGATTAAATGGTTGGTTGTAGAGTTTAAAATGGGACGTACGAGCACTAGTGATGAGGCTCGCTCCGGACGTCCTGTGGAAGTCACAACTACAGAGATCATTGAAAGACTCTGTCCCTTCATATACAATGATTAAAAGGTTGGTTGTAGAGTTCAAAATGGGACGTACGAGCACTGGTGATGAGCCTCGCTCTGGACGTCCTGTGGAAGTCACAACTACAGAGATCATTGAAAGACTCTGTCCATTCATATACAATGATTAAAAGGTGGGTTGTAGAGTTTAAAATGGGACGTACGAGTACTAGTGATGAGTCTCGCTCTGGACGTCCTGTGGAAGTCACAACTACAGAGATCATTGAAACACTCTGTCCATTCATATACAATGATTAAAAGGTTGGTTGTAGAGTTTAAAATGGGACGTACGAGTACTAGTGATGAGCCTCGCTCTGGACGTCCTGTGGAAGTCACAACTCCAGAGATCATTGAAAGACTCTGTCCATTCATATACAATGATTAAAAGTTTGGTTGTAGAGTTTAAAATGGGACGTACGAGCACTAGTGATGAGGCTCGCTCCGGACGTCCTGTGGAACTCAAAACTACAGAGATCATTGAAAGACTCTGTCCCTTCATATACAATGATTAAATGGTTGGTTGTAGAGTTTAAAATGGGACGTACGAGCACTAGTGATGAGGCTCGCTCCGGACGTCCTGTGGAAGTCACAACTACAGAGATCATTGAAAGACTCTGTCCCTTCATATACAATGATTAAAAGGTTGGTTGTAGAGTTTAAAATGGGACGTACGAGAACTGGTGATGAGCCTCGCTCTGGACGTCCTGTGGAAGTCACAACTCCAGAGATCATTGAAAGACTCTGTCCCTTCATATACAATGATTAAAAGGTGGGTTGTAGAGTTTAAAATGGGACGTACGAGTACTAGTGATGAGTCTCGCTCTGGACGTCCTGTGGAAGTCACAACTACAGAGATCATTGAAAGACTCTGTCCCTTCATATACAATGATTAAAAGTTTGGTTGTAGAGTTCAAAATGGGACGTACGAGCAGTGGTGATGAGCCTCGCTCTGGACGTTCTGTGGAAGTCACAACTACAGAGATCATTGAAAGACTCTGTCCCTTCATATACAATGATTAAAAGGTTGGTTGTAGAGTTTAAAATGGGACGTACGAGCAGTGGTGATGAGCCTCGCTCTGGACGTTCTGTGGAAGTCACAACTACAGAGATCATTGAAAGACTCTGTCCCTTCATATACAATAATTAAAAGGTTGGTTGTAGAGTTTAAAATGGGACGTACGAGTACTAGTGATGAGCCTCGCTCTGGACGTCCTGTGGAAGTCACAACTACAGAGATCATTGAAAGCCTCTGTCCATTCATATACAATAATTAAAAGTTTGGTTGTAGAGTTCAAAATGGGACGTACGAGCACTAGTGATGAGCCTCGCTCTGGACGTCCTGTGGAAGTCACAACTCCAGAGATCATTGAAAGACTCTGTCCATTCATATACAATGATTAAAAGTTTGGTTGTAGAGTTTAAAATGGGACGTATGAGCACTAGTGATGAGCCTCGCTCTGGACGTCCTGTGGAAGTCACAACTCCAGAGATCATTGAAAGACTCTGTCCCTTCATATACAATAATTAAAAGGTTGGTTGTAGAGTTTAAAATGGGACGTACGAGTACTAGTGATGAGCCTCGCTCTGGACGTTCTGTGGAAGTCACAACTCCAGAGATCATTGAAAGACTCTGTCCCTTCATATACAACAATTAAAAGGTTGGTTGTAGAGTTTAAAATGGGACGTACGAGAACTGGTGATGAGTCTCGCTCTGGACGTCCTGTGGAAGTCACAACTCCAGAGATCATTGAAAGACTCTGTCCCTTCATATACAACAATTAAAAGGTTGGTTGTAGAGTTTAAAATGGCAAGTACGAGTACTAGTGATGAGCCTCGCTCTGGACGTCCTGTGGAAGTTACAACTCCAGAGATCATTGAAAGACTCTGTCCCTTCATATACAATAATTAAAAGGTGGGTTGTAGAGTTTAAAATGGGACGTACGAGCACTAGTGATGAGCCTCGCTCTGGACGTCCTGTGGAAGTCACAACTACAGAGATCATTGAAAGACTCTGTCCCTTCATATACAATGATTAAAAGGTTGGTTGTAGATTTCAAAATGGGACGTACGAGTACTAGTGATGAGCCTCGCTCTGGACGTGCTGTGTAAGTCACAACTACAGAGATCATTGAAAGACTCTGTCCCATCATATACAATAATTAAAAGGTTGGTTGTAGAGTTTAAAATGGGACGTACGAGCACTGGTGATGAGCCTCGGTCTGGACGTGCTGTGTAAGTCACAACTACAGAGATCATTGAAAGACTCTGTCCCATCATATACAATGATTAAACGGTTGGTTGTAGAGTTTAAAATGGGACGTACGACTACTAGTGATGAGCCTCGCTCTGGACGTCCTGTGGAAGTCACAACTCCAGAGATCATTGAAAGACTCTGTCCCTTCATATACAATAATTAAAAGGTTGGTTGTAGAGTTTAAAATGGGACGTACGAGTACTAGTGATGAGCCTCGCTCTGGACGTTCTGTGGAAGTCACAACTCCAGAGACCATTGAAAGACTCTGTCCCTTCATATACAACAATTAAAAGGTTGGTTGTAGAGTTTAAAATGGGACGTACGAGAACTGGTGATGAGCCTCGCTCTGGACGTTCTGTGGAAGTCACAACTCCAGAGACCATTGAAAGACTCTGTCCCTTCATATACAATGATTAAATGGTTGGTTGTAGAGTTTAAAATGGGACGTACGAGCACTAGTGATGAGCCTCGCTCCGGACGTCCTGTGGAAGTCACAACTACAGAGATCATTGAAAGACTCTGTCCCTTCATATACAATGATTAAAAGGTTGGTTGTAGAGTTCAAAATGGGACGTACGAGCACTGGTGATGAGCCTCGTTCTGGACGTCCTGTGGAAGTCACAACTACAGAGATCATTGAAAGACTCTGTCCATTCATATACAATGATTAAAAGGTGGGTTGTAGAGTTCAAAATGGGACGTACGAGTACTAGTGATGAGTCTCGCTCTGGACGTCCTGTGGAAGTCACAACTACAGTGATCATTGAAAGACTCTGTCCCTTCATATACAATGATTAAAAGGTTGGTTGTAGAGTTCAAAATGGGACGTACGAGCACTGGTGATGAGCCTCGCTCCGGACGTCCTGTGGAAGTCACAACTCCAGAGATCATTGAAAGACTCTGTCCCTTCATATACAATGATTAAATGGTTGGTTGTAGAGTTTAAAATGGGACGTACGAGCACTAGTGATGAGCCTCGCTCCGGACGTCCTGTGGAAGTCACAACTACAGAGATCATTGAAAGACTCTGTCCCTTCATATACAATGATTAAAAGGTTGGTTGTAGAGTTCAAAATGGGACGTACGAGCACTGGTGATGAGCCTCGTTCTGGACGTCCTGTGGAAGTCAAAACTACAGAGATCATTGAAAGACTCTGTCCATTCATATACAATGATTAAAAGGTTGGTTGTAGAGTTTAAAATGGGACGTACGAGTACTAGTGATGAGTCTCGCTCTGGACGTCCTGTGGAAGTCACAACTCCAGAGACCGTTGAAACACTCTGTCCCTTCATATACAATGATTAAAAGGTGGGTTGTAGAGTTTAAAATGGGACGTACGAGTACTAGTGATGAGTCTCGCTCTGGACGTGCTGTGGAAGTCACAAATACAGAGATCATTGAAACACTCTGTCCCTTCATATACAATAATTAAAAGGTGGGTTGTAGAGTTCAAAATGGGACGTACGAGCACTTGTGATGAGCCTCGCTCCGGACGTCCTGTGGAAGTCACAACTACAGTGATCATTGAAAGACTCTGTCCCTTCATATACAATAATTAAAAGGTTGGTTGTAGAGTTTAAAATGGGACGTACGGGTACTAGTGATGAGCCTCGCTCTGGACGTTCTGTGGAAGTCACAACTCCAGAGACCATTGAAAGACTCTGTCCCTTCATATACAACAATTAAAAGGTTGGTTGTAGAGTTTAAAATGGGACGTACGAGAACTGGTGATGAGCCTCGCTCTGGACGTTCTGTGGAAGTCACAACTCCAGAGACCATTGAAAGACTCTGTCCCTTCATATACAATAATTAAAAGGTTGGTTGTAGAGTTTAAAATGGGACGTACGAGTACTAGTGATGAGCCTCGGTCTGGACGTTCTGTGGAACTCACAACTCCAGAGACCATTGAAAGACTCTGTCCCTTCATATACAACAATTAAAAGGTTGGTTGTAGAGTTTAAAATGTGACGTACGAGAACTGGTGATGAGTCTCGCTCTGGACGTCCTGTGGAAGTCACAACTCCAGAGATCATTGAAAGACTCTGTCCCTTCATATACAACAATTAAAAGGTTGGTTGTAGAGTTTAAAATGGCACGTACGAGTACTAGTGATGAGCCTCGCTCTGGACGTCCTGTGGAAGTCACAACTCCAGAGATCATTGAAAGACTCTGTCCCTTCATATACAATAATTAAAAGGTGGGTTGTAGAGTTTAAAATGGGACGTACGAGCACTAGTGATGAGCCTCGCTCTGGACGTCCTGTGGAAGTCACAACTACAGAGATCATTGAAAGACTCTGTCCCTTCATATACAATGATTAAAAGGTTGGTTGTAGAGTTTAAAATGGGACGTACGAGTACTAGTGATGAGCCTCGCTCTGGACGTTCTGTGGAAGTCACAACTCCAGAGACCATTGAAAGACTCTGTCCCTTCATATACAACAATTAAAAGGTTGGTTGTAGGGTTTAAAATGGGACGTACGAGAACTGGTGATGAGCCTCGCTCTGGACGTTCTGTGGAAGTCACAACTCCAGAGACCGTTGAAAGACTCTGTCCCTTCATATACAATAATTAAAAGGTTGGTTGTAGAGTTTAAAATGGGACGTACGAGTACTAGTGATGAGCCTCGCTCTGGACGTTCTGTGGAAGTCACAACTCCAGAGACCATTGAAAGACTCTGTCCCTTCATATACAACAATTAAAAGGTTGGTTGTAGAGTTTAAAATGGGACGTACGAGAACTGGTGATGAGTCTCGCTCTGGACGTCCTGTGGAAGTCACAACTCCAGAGATCATTGAAAGACTCTGTCTCTTCATATACAACAATTAAAAGGTTGGTTGTAGAGTTTAAAATGGCACGTACGAGTACTAGTGATGAGCCTCGCTCTGGACGTCCTGTGGAAGTTACAACTCCAGAGATCATTGAAAGACTCTGTCCCTTCATATACAATAATTAAAGGGTGGGTTGTAGAGTTTAAAATGGGACGTACGAGCACTAGTGATGAGCCTCGCTCTGGACGTCCTGTGGAAGTCACAACTACAGAGATCATTGAAAGACTCTGTCCCTTCATATACAATGATTAAAAGGTTGGTTGTAGATTTCAAAATGGGACGTACGAGCACTGGTGATGAGCCTCGGTCTGGACGTCCTGTGGAAGTCACAACTACAGAGATCATTGAAAGACTCTGTCCCATCATATACAATGATTAAACGGTTGGTTGTAGAGTTTAAAATGGGACGTACGACTACTAGTGATGAGCCTCGCTCTGGACGTCCTGTGGAAGTCACAACTCCAGAGATCATTGAAAGACTCTGTCCCTTCATATACAATAATTAAAAGGTTGGTTGTAGAGTTTAAAATGGGACGTACGAGTACTAGTGATGAGCCTCGCTCTGGACGTTCTGTGGAAGTCACAACTCCAGAGACCATTGAAAGACTCTGTCCCTTCATATACAACAATTAAAAGGTTGGTTGTAGAGTTTAAAATGGGACGTACGAGAACTGGTGATGAGCCTCGCTCTGGACGTTCTGTGGAAGTCACAACTCCAGAGACCATTGAAAGACTCTGTCCCTTCATATACAATAATTAAAAGGTTGGTTGTAGAGTTTAAAATGGGACGTACGAGAACTGGTGATGAGTCTCGCTCTGGACGTCCTGTGGAAGTCACAACTCCAGAGATCATTGAAAGACTCTGTCCCTTCATATACAACAATTAAAAGGTTGGTTGTAGAGTTTAAAATGGCACGTACGAGTACTAGTGATGAGCCTCGCTCTGGACGTCCTGTGGAAGTTACAACTCCAGAGATCATTGAAAGACTCTGTCCCTTCATATACAATAATTAAAAGGTGGGTTGTAGAGTTTAAAATGGGACGTACGAGCACTAGTGATGAGCCTCGCTCTGGACGTCCTGTGGAAGTCACAACTACAGAGATCATTGAAAGACTCTGTCCCTTCATATACAATGATTAAAAGGTTGGTTGTAGATTTCAAAATGGGACGTACGAGCACTGGTGATGAGCCTCGGTCTGGACGTCCTGTGGAAGTCACAACTACAGAGATCATTGAAAGACTCTGTCCCATCATATACAATGATTAAACGGTTGGTTGTAGAGTTTAAAATGGGACGTACGACTACTAGTGATGAGCCTCGCTCTGGACGTCCTGTGGAAGTCACAACTCCAGAGATCATTGAAAGACTCTGTCCCTTCATATACAATAATTAAAAGGTTGGTTGTAGAGTTTAAAATGGGACGTACGAGTACTAGTGATGAGCCTCGCTCTGGACGTTCTGTGGAAGTCACAACTCCAGAGACCATTGAAAGACTCTGTCCCTTCATATACAACAATTAAAAGGTTGGTTGTAGAGTTTAAAATGGGACGTACGAGAACTGGTGATGAGCCTCGCTCTGGACGTTCTGTGGAAGTCACAACTCCAGAGACCATTGAAAGACTCTGTCCCTTCATATACAATAATTAAAAGGTTGGTTGTAGAGTTTAAAATGGGACGTACGAGAACTGGTGATGAGTCTCGCTCTGGACGTCCTGTGGAAGTCACAACTCCAGAGATCATTGAAAGACTTCTCCCTTCATATACAACAATTAAAAGGTTGGTTGTAGAGTTTAAAATGGCACGTACGAGTACTAGTGATGAGCCTCGCTCTGGACGTCCTGTGGAAGTCACAACTCCAGAGATCATTGAAAGACTCTGTCCCTTCATATACAATGATTAAAAGTTTGGTTGTAGAGTTCAAAATGGGACGTACGAGCACTGGTGATGAGCCTCGGTCTGGACGTCCTGTGGAAGTCACAACTACAGAGATCATTGAATGACTCTGTCCCATCATATACAATGATTAAAAGGTTGGTTGTAGAGTTTAAAATGGGACGTACGAGTACTAGTGATGAGCCTCGCTCTGGACGTCCTGTGGAAGTCACAACTCCAGAGATCATTGAAAGACTCTGTCCCTTCATATACAATAATTAAAAGGTTGGTTGTAGAGTTTAAAATGGCACGTACGAGTACTAGTGGTGAGTCTCGCTCTGGACGTCCTGTGGAAGTCACAACTCCAGAGATCATTGAAAGACTCTGTCCCTTCATATACAATGATTAAAAGGTGGGTTGTAGAGTTCAAAATGGGACGTACGAGCACTTGTGATGAGCCTCGGTCTGGACGTCCTGTGGAAGTCACAGCTACAGAGATCATTGAAAGACTCTGTCCCATCATATACAATGATTAAAAGGTTGGTTGTAGAGTTTAAAATGGGACGTACGAGTACTAGTGATGAGCCTCGCTCTGGACGTCCTGTGGAAGTCACAACTACAGAGATCATTGAAAGACTCTGTCCCTTCATATACAATGATTAAAAGTTTGGTTGTAGAGTTTAAAATGGGACGTACGAGCACTAGTGATGAGCCTCGCTCCGGACGTCCTGTGGAACTCAAAACTACAGAGATCATTGAAAGACTCTGTCCCTTCATATACAATGATTAAATGGTTGGTTGTAGAGTTTAAAATGGGACGTACGAGCACTAGTGATGAGTCTCGCTCTGGACGTCCTGTGGAAGTCACAACTACAGTGATCATTGAAAGACTCTGTCCCTTCATATACAATGATTAAAAGGTTGGTTGTAGAGTTCAAAATGGGACGTACGAGCACTGGTGATGAGCCTCGCTCCGGACGTCCTGTGGAAGTCACAACTACAGAGATCATTGAAAGACTCTGTCCCTTCATATACAATAATTAAATGGTTGGTTGTAGAGTTTAAAATGGGACGTACGAGCACTAGTGATGAGCCTCGCTCTGGACGTCCTGTGGAAGTCACAACTACAGAGATCATTGAAAGACTCTGTCCCTTCATATACAATGATTAAAAGTTTGGTTGTAGAGTTTAAAATGGGACGTACGAGCACTAGTGATGAGCCGCGCTCCGGACGTCCTGTGGAACTCAAAACTACAGAGATCATTGAAAGACTCTGTCCCATCATATACAATGATTAAAAGGTTGGTTGTAGAGTTTAAAATGGGACGTACGAGCACTAGTGATGAGTCTCGCTCTGGACGTCCTGTGGAAGTCACAACTACAGTGATCATTGAAAGACTCTGTCCCTTCATATACAATGATTAAAAGGTTGGTTGTAGAGTTCAAAATGGGACGTACGAGCACTGGTGATGAGCCTCGCTCCGGACGTCCTGTGGAAGTCACAACTACAGAGATCATTGAAAGACTCTGTCCCTTCATATACAATGATTAAATGGTTGGTTGTAGAGTTTAAAATGGGACGTACGAGCACTAGTGATGAGCCTCGCTCCGGACGTCCTGTGGAAGTCACAACTACAGAGATCATTGAAAGACTCTGTCCCTTCATATACAATGATTAAAAGGTTGGTTGTAGAGTTCAACATGGGACGTACGAGCACTGGTGATGAGCCTCGTTCTGGACGTCCTGTGGAAGTCAAAACTACAGAGATCATTGAAAGACTCTGTCCATTCATATACAATGATTAAAAGGTTGGTTGTAGAGTTTAAAATGGGACGTACGAGTACTAGTGATGAGTCTCGCTCTGGACGTCCTGTGGAAGTCACAACTCCAGAGACCGTTGAAACACTCTGTCCCTTCATATACAATGATTAAAAGGTGGGTTGTAGAGTTTAAAATGGGACGTACGAGTACTAGTGATGTGTCTCGCTCTGGACGTGCTGTGGAAGTCACAAATACAGAGATCATTGAAACACTCTGTCCCTTCATATACAATAATTAAAAGGTGGGTTGTAGAGTTCAAAATGGGACGTACGAGCACTTGTGATGAGCCTCGCTCCGGACGTCCTGTGGAAGTCACAACTACAGTGATCATTGAAAGACTCTGTCCCTTCATATACAATAATTAAAAGGTTGGTTGTAGAGTTCAAAATGGGACGTACGAGCACTGGTGATGAGCCTCGCTCCGGACGTCCTGTGGAAGTCACAACTACAGAGATCATTGAAAGACTCTGTCACTTCATATACAATGATTAAAAGGTTGGTTGTAGAGTTTAAAATGGCACGTACGAGCACTAGTGATGAGCCTCGCTCTGGACGTCCTGTGGAAGTCACAACTACAGAGATCATTGAAAGACTCTGTCCCTTCATATACAATAATTAAAAGTTTGGTTGTAGAGTTTAAAATGGGACGTACGAGTACTAGTGATGAGCCTGGCTCTGGACGTCCTGTGGAAGTCACAACTACAGAGATCATTGAAAGACTCTGTCCCTTCATATACAATAATTAAAAGGTAGGTTGTAGAGTTTAAAATGGGACGTACTAGTACTAGTGATGAGCCTCGTTCTGGACGTCCTGTGGAAGTCACAACTACAGAGATCATTGAAAGACTCTGTCCCTTCATATACAATGATTAAAAGGTTGGTTGTAGAGTTCAAAATGGGACGTACGAGCACTGGTGATGAGCCTCGCTCTGGACGTTCTGTGGAAGTCACAACTCCAGAGACCATTGAAAGACTCTGTCAATTCATATACAATAATTAAAAGGTTGGTTGTAGAGTTTAAAATGGGACGTACGAGCACTAGTGATGAGCCTCGCTCTGGACGTCCTGTGGAAGTCACAACTACAGAGACCATTGAAAGACTCTGTCCATTCATATACAATAATTAAAAGGTTGGTTGTAGAGTTTAAAATGGCACGTACGAGTACTAGTGATGAGTCTCGCTCTGGACGTCCTGTGGAAGTCACAACTCCAGAGATCATTGAAAGACTCTGTCCCTTCATATACAACAATTAAAAGGTTGGTTGTAGAGTTTAAAATGGGACGTACGAGTACTAGTGATGAGTCTCGCTCTGGACGTCCTGTGGAAGTTACAACTACAGAGATCATTGAAACACTCTGTCCCTTCATATACAATAATTAAGAGGTTGGTTGTAGAGTTTAAAATGGGACGTACGAGTACTAGTGATGAGCCTCGCTCTGGACGTCCTGTGGAAGTCACAACTACAGAGATCATTGAAAGACTCTGTCCCTTCATATACAATGATTAAAAGGTTGGTTGTAGAGTTTAAAATGGGACGTACGAGTACTAGTGATGAGCCTCGCTCTGGACGTTCTGTGGAAGTCACGACTCCAGAGACCATTGAAAGACTCTGTCCCTTCATATACAACAATTAAAAGGTTGGTTGTAGGGTTTAAAATGGGACGTACGAGAACTGGTGATGAGCCTCGCTCTGGACGTTCTGTGGAAGTCACAACTCCAGAGACCGTTGAAAGACTCTGTCCCTTCATATACAATAATTAAAAGGTTGGTTGTAGAGTTTAAAATGGGACGTACGAGTACTAGTGATGAGCCTCGCTCTGGACGTTCTGTGGAAGTCACAACTCCAGAGACCATTGAAAGACTCTGTCCCTTCATATACAACAATTAAAAGGTTGGTTGTAGAGTTTAAAATGGGACGTACGAGAACTGGTGATGAGTCTCGCTCTGGACGTCCTGTGGAAGTCACAACTCCAGAGATCATTGAAAGACTCTGTCCCTTCATATACAACAATTAAAAGGTTGGTTGTAGAGTTTAAAATGGCACGTACGAGTACTAGTGATGAGCCTCGCTCTGGACGTCCTGTGGAAGTTACAACTCCAGAGATCATTGAAAGACTCTGTCCCTTCATATACAATAATTAAAAGGTGGGTTGTAGAGTTTAAAATGGGACGTACGAGCACTAGTGATGAGCCTCGCTCTGGACGTCCTGTGGAAGTCACAACTACAGAGATCATTGAAAGACTCTGTCCCTTCATATACAATGATTAAAAGGTTGGTTGTAGATTTCAAAATGGGACGTACGAGCACTGGTGATGAGCCTCGGTCTGGACGTGCTGTGGAAGTCACAACTACAGAGATCATTGAAAGACTCTGTCCCATCATATACAATGATTAAACGGTTGGTTGTAGAGTTTAAAATGGGACGTACGACTACTAGTGATGAGCCTCGCTCTGGACGTCCTGTGGAAGTCACAACTCCAGAGATCATTGAAAGACTCTGTCCCTTCATATACAATAATTAAAAGGTTGGTTGTAGAGTTTAAAATGGGACGTACGAGTACTAGTGATGAGCCTCGCTCTGGACGTTCTGTGGAAGTCACAACTCCAGAGACCATTGAAAGACTCTGTCCCTTCATATACAACAATTAAAAGGTTGGTTGTAGAGTTTAAAATGGGACGTACGAGAACTGGTGATGAGTCTCGCTCTGGACGTCCTGTGGAAGTCACAACTCCAGAGATCATTGAAAGACTCTGTCCCTTCATATACAACAATTAAAAGGTTGGTTGTAGAGTTTAAAATGGCACGTACGAGTACTAGTGATGAGCCTCGCTCTGGACGTCCTGTGGAAGTTACAACTCCAGAGATCATTGAAAGACTCTGTCCCTTCATATACAATAATTAAAAGGTGGGTTGTAGAGTTTAAAATGGGACGTACGAGCACTAGTGATGAGCCTCGCTCTGGACGTCCTGTGGAAGTCACAACTACAGAGATCATTGAAAGACTCTGTCCCTTCATATACAATGATTAAAAGGTTGGTTGTAGATTTCAAAATGGGACGTACGAGCACTGGTGATGAGCCTCGGTCTGGACGTGCTGTGGAAGTCACAACTACAGAGATCATTGAAAGACTCTGTCCCATCATATACAATGATTAAACGGTTGGTTGTAGAGTTTAAAATGGGACGTACGACTACTAGTGATGAGCCTCGCTCTGGACGTCCTGTGGAAGTCACAACTCCAGAGATCATTGAAAGACTCTGTCCCTTCATATACAATAATTAAAAGGTTGGTTGTAGAGTTTAAAATGGGACGTACGAGTACTAGTGATGAGCCTCGCTCTGGACGTTCTGTGGAAGTCACAACTCCAGAGACCATTGAAAGACTCTGTCCCTTCATATACAACAATTAAAAGGTTGGTTGTAGAGTTTAAAATGGGACGTACGAGAACTGGTGATGAGCCTCGCTCTGGACGTTCTGTGGAAGTCACAACTCCAGAGACCATTGAAAGACTCTGTCCCTTCATATACAATGATTAAATGGTTGGTTGTAGAGTTTAAAATGGGACGTACGAGCACTAGTGATGAGCCTCGCTCCGGACGTCCTGTGGAAGTCACAACTACAGAGATCATTGAAAGACTCTGTCCCTTCATATACAATGATTAAAAGGTTGGTTGTAGAGTTCAAAATGGGACGTACGAGCACTGGTGATGAGCCTCGTTCTGGACGTCCTGTGGAAGTCACAACTACAGAGATCATTGAAAGACTCTGTCCATTCATATACAATGATTAAAAGGTGGGTTGTAGAGTTCAAAATGGGACGTACGAGTACTAGTGATGAGTCTCGCTCTGGACGTCCTGTGGAAGTCACAACTACAGTGATCATTGAAAGACTCTGTCCCTTCATATACAATGATTAAAAGGTTGGTTGTAGAGTTCAAAATGGGACGTACGAGCACTGGTGATGAGCCTCGCTCCGGACGTCCTGTGGAAGTCACAACTCCAGAGATCATTGAAAGACTCTGTCCCTTCATATACAATGATTAAATGGTTGGTTGTAGAGTTTAAAATGGGACGTACGAGCACTAGTGATGAGCCTCGCTCCGGACGTCCTGTGGAAGTCACAACTACAGAGATCATTGAAAGACTCTGTCCCTTCATATACAATGATTAAAAGGTTGGTTGTAGAGTTCAAAATGGGACGTACGAGCACTGGTGATGAGCCTCGTTCTGGACGTCCTGTGGAAGTCAAAACTACAGAGATCATTGAAAGACTCTGTCCATTCATATACAATGATTAAAAGGTTGGTTGTAGAGTTTAAAATGGGACGTACGAGTACTAGTGATGAGTCTCGCTCTGGACGTCCTGTGGAAGTCACAACTCCAGAGACCGTTGAAACACTCTGTCCCTTCATATACAATGATTAAAAGGTGGGTTGTAGAGTTTAAAATGGGACGTACGAGTACTAGTGATGAGTCTCGCTCTGGACGTGCTGTGGAAGTCACAAATACAGAGATCATTGAAACACTCTGTCCCTTCATATACAATAATTAAAAGGTGGGTTGTAGAGTTCAAAATGGGACGTACGAGCACTTGTGATGAGCCTCGCTCCGGACGTCCTGTGGAAGTCACAACTACAGTGATCATTGAAAGACTCTGTCCCTTCATATACAATAATTAAAAGGTTGGTTGTAGAGTTCAAAATGGGACGTACGAGCACTGGTGATGAGCCTCGCTCCGGACGTGCTGTGGAAGTCACAACTACAGAGATCATTGAAAGACTCTGTCACTTCATATACAATGATTAAAAGGTTGGTTGTAGAGTTTAAAATGGGACGTACGAGCACTAGTGATGAGCCTCGCTCTGGACGTCCTGTGGAAGTCACAACTACAGAGATCATTGAAAGACTCTGTCCCTTCATATACAATAATTAAAAGTTTGGTTGTAGAGTTTAAAATGGGACGTACGAGTACTAGTGATGAGCCTGGCTCTGGACGTCCTGTGGAAGTCACAACTACAGAGATCATTGAAAGACTCTGTCCCTTCATATACAATAATTAAAAGGTAGGTTGTAGAGTTTAAAATGGGACGTACTAGTACTAGTGATGAGCCTCGTTCTGGACGTCCTGCGGAAGTCACAACTACAGAGATCATTGAAAGACTCTGTCCCTTCATATACAATGATTAAAAGGTTGGTTGTAGAGTTCAAAATGGGACGTACGAGCACTGGTGATGAGCCTCGCTCTGGACGTTCTGTGGAAGTCACAACTCCAGAGACCATTGAAAGACTCTGTCAATTCATATACAATAATTAAAAGGTTGGTTGTAGAGTTTAAAATGGGACGTACGAGCACTAGTGATGAGCCTCGCTCTGGACGTCCTGTGGAAGTCACAACTACAGAGACCATTGAAAGACTCTGTCCATTCATATACAATAATTAAAAGGTTGGTTGTAGAGTTTAAAATGGCACGTACGAGTACTAGTGATGAGTCTCGCTCTGGACGTCCTGTGGAAGTCACAACTCCAGAGATCATTGAAAGACTCTGTCCCTTCATATACAACAATTAAAAGGTTGGTTGTAGAGTTTAAAATGGGACGTACGAGTACTAGTGATGAGTCTCGCTCTGGACGTCCTGTGGAAATCACAACTACAGAGATCATTGAAACACCCTGTCCCTTCATATACAATAATTAAGAGGTTGGTTGTAGAGTTTAAAATGGGACGTACGAGTACTAGTGATGAGCCTCGCTCTGGACGTCCTGTGGAAGTCACAACTACAGAGATCATTGAAACACTCTGTCCCTTCATATACAATAATTAAAAGGTTGGTTGTAGAGTTTAAAATGGGACGTACGAGTACTAGTGATGAGCCTCGCTCTGGACGTACTGTGGAAGTCACAACTACAGAGATCATTGAAACACTCTGTCCCTTCATATACAATAATTAAAAGGTGGGTTGTAGAGTTTAAAATGGGACGTACTAGTACTAGTGATGAGCCTCGTTCTGGACGTCCTGTGGAAGTCACAACTACAGAGATCATTGAAAGACTCTGTCCCTTCATATACAATGATTAAAAGGTTGGTTGTAGAGTTCAAAATGGGACGTACGAGCACTGGTGATGAGCCTCGCTCTGGACGTTCTGTGGAAGTCACAACTACAGAGATCATTGAAAGACTCTGTCCCTTCATATACAATAATTAAAAGGTTGGTTGTAGAGTTTAAAATGGGACGTATGTGCACTAGTGATGAGCCTCGCTCTGGACGTCCTATGGAAGTCACAACTACAGAGATCATTGAAGGACTCTGTCCCTTCATATACAATGATTAAAAGGCTGGTTGTAGAGTTTAAAATGGGACGTACGAGTACTAGTGATGAGCCGCGCTCTGGACGTCCTGTGCAAGTCACAACTACAGAGATCACTGAAAGACTATGTCTCTTCATATACAATAATTAAAAGGTGGGTTATAGAGTTTAAAATGGGACGTACGAGTACCAGTGATGAGCCTCGCTCTGGACGTCCTGTGTAAGTCACAACTACAGAGATCACTGAAGGACTCTGTCCCTTCATATACAATGATTAAAAGGCTAGTTGTAGAGTTTAAAATGGGACGTACGAGTACTAGTGATGAGCCTCGCTCCGGACGTTCTGTGGAAGTCACAACTCCAGAGATCATTGAAAGACTCTGTCCCTTCATATACAATAATTAAGAGGTTGGTTGTAGAGTTTAAAATGGGACGTACGAGTACTAGTGATGAGCCTCGCTCTGGACGTACTGAGGAAGTCACAACTCCAGAGATCATTGAAAAACTCTGTCCCTTCATATACAATAATTAAGAGGTTGGTTGTAGAGTTTAAAATGGGACGTACGAGTACTAGTGATGAGCCTCGCTCCGGAGGTTCTGTGGAAGTCATAACTCCAGAGATCATTGAAAGACTCTGTCCCTTCATATACATTAGTTAAAAGGTTGGTTGTAGAGTTTAAAATGGGACGTACGAGTACTAGTGATGAGCCTCGCTCCGGACGTTCTGTGGAAGTCACAACTCCAGAGATCATTGAAAGACTCTGTCCCTTCATATACAATAATTAAAAGGTGGGTTGTAGAGTTTAAAATGGGACGTACGAGTACTAGTGATGAGCCTCGCTCCGGACGTCGTGTGGAAGTCACAACTACAGAGATCATTGAAAGACTCTGTCCCTTCATATACAATAATTAAAAGGTGGGTTGTAGAGTTTAAAATGGGACGTACGAGTACTAGTGATGAGCCTCGCTCCGGACGTTCTATGGAAGTCACAACTCCAGAGATCATTGAAAGACTCTGTCCCTTCATATACAATAATTAAAAGGTGAGTTGTAGGGTTTAAAATGGGACGTACGAGCACTGGTGATGAGCCTCGCTCTGGACGTCGTGTGGAAGTCACAACTACAGAGATCATTGAAAGACTCTGTCCCTTCATATACAATAATTAAAAGGTGGGTTGTAGAGTTTAAAATGGGACGTATGAGTACTAGTGATGAGTCTCGCTCTGGACGTCCTGTGGAAGTCACAACTCCAGAGATCATTGAAAGACTCTGTCCCTTCATATACAATAATTAAAAGGTTGGTTGTAGAGTTTAAAATGGGACGTATGAGCACTAGTGATGAGTCTCGCTCTGGACGTCCTGTGGAAGTCACAACTCCAGAGATCATTGAAAGACTCTGTCCCTTCATATACAGTAATTAAAAGGTGGGTTGTAGAGTTTAAAATGGGACGTATGAGTACTAGTGATGAGCCTCGCTCCGGACGTTCTGTGGAAGTCACAACTCCAGAGATCATTGAAAGACTCTGTCCCTTCATATACAGTAATTAAAAGGTTGGTTGTAGAGTTTAAAATGGGACGTATGAGCACTAGTGATGAGCCTCGCTCTGGACATCCTGTGGAAGTCACAACTACAGAGATCATTGAAAGACTCTGTCACTTCATATACAATAATTAAAAGGTTGGTTGTAGAGTTTAAAATGGGACGTACGAGTACTAGTGATGAGCCTCGCTCTGGACGTCCTGTGGAAGTCACAACTACAGAGATCATTGAAACACTCTGTCCCTTCATATACAATAATTAAAAGGTGGGTTGTAGAGTTTAAAATGGGACGTACTAGTACTAGTGATGAGCCTCGTTCTGGACGTCCTGTGGAAGTCACAACTACAGAGATCATTGAAAGACTCTGTCCCTTCATATACAATGATTAAAAGGTTGGTTGTAGAGTTCAAAATGGGACGTACGAGCACTGGTGATGAGCCTCGCTCTGGACGTTCTGTGGAAGTCACAACTACAGAGATCATTGAAAGACTCTGTCCCTTCATATACAATAATTAAAAGGTTGGTTGTAGAGTTTAAAATGGGACGTATGAGCACTAGTGATGAGCCTCGCTCTGGACGTCCTGTGGAAGTCACAACTACAGAGATCATTGAAGGACTCTGTCGCTTCATATACAATGATTAAAAGGCTGGTTGTAGAGTTTAAAATGGGACGTACGAGTACTAGTGATGAGCCTCGCTCTGGACGTCCTGTGTAAGTCACAACTACAGAGACCATTGAAAGACTCTGTCCCTTCATATACAACAATTAAAAGGTTGGTTGTAGAGTTTTAAATGGGACGTACGAGAACTGGTGATGAGCCTCGCTCTGGACGTTCTGTGGAAATCACAACTCCAGAGACCATTGAAAGACTCTGTCCCTTCATATACAATAATTAAAAGGTTGGTTGTAGAGTTTAAAATGGGACGTACGAGTACTAGTGATGAGCCTCGCTCTGGACGTTCTGTGGAAGTCACAACTCCAGAGACCATTGAAAGACTCTGTCCCTTCATATACAATAATTAAAAGGTTGGTTGTAGAGTTTAAAATGGGACGTACGAGAACTGGTGATGAGTCTCGCTCTGGACGTTCTGTGGAAGTCACAACTCCAGAGACCATTGAAAGACTCTGTCCCTTCATATACAATAATTAAAGGTTGGTTGTAGAGTTTAAAATGGGACGTACGAGTACTAGTGATGAGCCTCGCTCTGGACGTTCTGTGGAAGTCACAACTCCAGAGACCATTGAAAGACTCTGTCCCTTCATATACAACAATTGAAAGGTTGGTTGTAGAGTTTAAAATGGGACGTACGAGTACTAGTGATGAGTCTCGCTCTGGACGTCCTGTGGAAGTCACAACTACAGACATCATTGAAAGACTCTGTCCCTTCATATACAATAATTAAAAGGTTGGTTGTAGGGTTTAAAATGGGACGTACGAGTACTAGTGATGAGCCTCGCTCTGGACGTTCTGTGGAAGTCACAACTCCAGAGACCATTGAAAGACTCTGTCCCTTCATATACAATAATTAAAAGGTTGGTTGTAGAGTTTAAAATGGCACGTACGAGTACTAGTGATGAGCCTCGCTCTGGACGTCCTGTGGAAGTCACAACTACAGAGATCATTGAAAGACTCTGTCCCTTCATATACAATAATTAAAAGGTGGGTTGTAGAGTTTAAAATGGGACGTACGAGTACTAGTGATGAGTCTCGCTCTGGACGTCCTGTGGAAGTCACAACTACAGAGATCATTGAAAGACTCTGTCCCTTCATATACAACAATTAAAAGGTTGGTTGTAGAGTTTAAAATGGGACGTACGAGTACTAGTGATGAGTCTCGCTCTGTGGAAGTTACAACTCCAGCGATCATTGAAAAAAAAAATCATGTTTAGAACTGGAAGACCGAAAATGTAATTTGTTTGAGATGACATAGGCTATAAAGGTATCAAAACAACGTTCAGGTAACATTTTAAATAATGTTTTGGTCTTTCTATAGGTCTGTGTGCCGTGTTTGTTCAAACCTGATCAAAAATTGGAAAGAAAAACGGTTTCTGTTAAGAATTAGGAGCTCTACCGTAAAATTCCAGTGAGTAGATAGAATCAACTTGAAAAATTCAGCGCCACGGCTGGGATTTGAAGCACGGATCTCCTGGTTTCCGTCCAGTCACTCTAACCCATTGAGCTACTATGGCCAACTTGCCGTTATGACATTAAATTCTCCAATTGACTCGTATATTTTCCCGGTAAACCACTAGGATCTCTGACACCCAAGACACACCTTTGTTGCAACTTACTATTGTAAGTACTTAGGGCCCAGGCTTCATCATTTTAACTGTAGTTAATTGATTTATTTTTTTGATGCAAATTAATCATTTCTAACACTAGCCATACATAGGCTAACGTTTTGGATAGAGGGATTCAACTTGAAAAACTCAATGTCATGGCCCGGATTTGAACCATGACGACAAGTTGGCCATGGTAGCTAAATGGGTAAGAGCGACTGGACGGAAACCAGGGGATAGGAGATCGGTAGTTCAAATCCCGGCCCTGGTATTGCATTTTTCATGTTACCTCTATCTATCCAAAGCTTTAGCCAATATACGGCTAATATGAACAAGTGATTTATTTCCATCAATTAACGTAAATTCCAGTGAACGTTTGAGGCGGCTTTTCTTGACTCTTGAATACATCACTACACTTCAGAAAGTAAATCACAGTCAAAACAGTTGACTGTGCCAGGTGAACCAACTCCAAAGAAAGGCAAAGTCAATTTCGTCATCTAACAAGGTTATGACCAGTGCTTTCTGGGATACACATGGTATTATTTCATTTATTTTATTTACATTTAAATTCATTAAACCAATATCTAGCTATTATCTTAGAAGCTGAAATATCTCCATAAACAGCATCCAATTTCGATTTTATATCCTCGCAAATTTCCCCATTTAAAGTAAAATAAACCAATCACTGCACGTTTTCCATTTTATCAAGAGCACGTTGGGCAACTTATTGAAATGTCTGTAAAATACAAACTAACCTATGAATCAACACCAAACGTGTAACAAATGACAATCGTCATAAAACGTTCCCTTAGAAACAACAAACACTTTGAACCACCTGTCCTTTTTTGTACGAGAGCTGTTCAATAAAGAATGATCACAATTTTTTTTTTTTTTTTTTTTGACAACGTACCTTTACTCATCCATGGTCCTTCTCAAAATAGTCCCCCCTGAATGCGATGCACTTGTCCCAGCGTTTCTGCCAGTCTTCAAAGACATGCTGGAAACCATTTTATGAGAGATTCTTCAAAATTGCTCCGCAGCTTTCACCACTGCTTCTGATGATGGACAATGTCTCCCACGAAGGCGTCTCTTCAAGTTAGGGAATAGAAAAAGTCACATGAGGCTAAATTCGGACTATAGAGAGGGTGAGGAATGCACTCTACTTTGATTTTTGCAAGATATTTAGCAACAACATTGGTAATATGCGGCCGCGCATTATCGTGGTGCAGCATCGAGCCTGCTTCACGGAAATGTGGTCTTTTGCGCCTGATATGGACTTGCAATGTTTTGAGGACATACCTGTAGTATTGTCCAGTTACTGATGTGTGTGCAGGTACAACATGCTGATAAACCATTCCATGAATATCAAAGAATGAGATGACCATAACTTTCCCAGCAGAAGCAACCACTTTTGCTCTTTTGGTGGTTGATGATGAAGGAGATTTCCACACTGTGCTTTGCTGTTTGCTCTTACGATCAAAAGGATGCAGCCAAGTTTCATCAGCAGTGATTACGTTTGAAAGAAACTCCAGATCTTCCTCTAACATCAAGTTTAACTGCATACAGACCTGCATACGAATGTCCTATTGTTCGGGAATCAACAGTCTTGTAACCCATCGAACACCAACACGTCTCATGTGTAATGTTAATGTCACCAACGTGTGGATGGCACCCAATGAAATGTTCAGTATTTCAGAAAGTGATCTTAAGGTAATTCGTCGATCCTCTCTCACAATGGCAGCAGCAGTGTTGATGTTTTCTTCCGTAAGAGCAGTAACTGGAGCACCGGGTCCACCTTCCTTTGAAATTGATTGTCTCCCCTCTTTAAACATTTTAAACCACCTTCTAGATGTGTTGTATCGAAGAACAGACTCTCCATGGGCCTCCTGTGACATTGTACAGGCATCAACTGAAGATTTGTTGAGATGAAAGCAGAATTTCAAAGCCGCATATTGTTCCTCGCGTGTTACCTCCATTGTAGCATTAGGCGATACTGAACATGTCTGAACTTGCGTAGTTCTCACAGGCGGGAACCAGGAGTACCAACAATGAAACTACTACAGCGTGTTTCTTTCACAATAAACTAAGAGAATATAATAAGTTTGAATTTTTGTGTGAAAAATTATGACCGTAAAAATTATGATAATTCTTTGTTGAACAGCCCTCGTATTAGTATATTTTGTCATATAAACTTTTATAAGTTGCCTTTTAAATTCGCGATATCTTATTTCCAACAAACTCCATGTCTCAAATCTCTTGGGTACAATACAGTATCTATGAGTAGTAGTTACGGTAGAAGGAGCACCTTGGAACATGTGCGTGACGCTCGGTTTTGATTTCTTCTAGACATAAAATGATATCTCAAATCGAAGGATGTAGCGTGTTCCGTGCAGCTCACGCTATTCTTCTGTCACTCGGCGATTACTTTATTGAAGAAGATAACCAGTCATTTGTAACTGTTCGAGAGAAACTGTTGCCATTAGTAACCTCCTCGATGCTTAACAGTTTAAAACACAAGCATTTCTCATTTACACCTAAATACTCGATGTTCACTTCCAATTGAAGGTCGCGCATGGCGTTATCACTGTCCGCTGAGACTTACGAATGGAGGTTTGGTAGATAATGATTAACGGGGCTTGTAGGCCGTGGTCCAGTGGAAAATCTTCTTCCAGACGTTTCGTTCGAAACTGTGTGTGACATCCTCAGTGGCGTGGCCGTAACACCCTCGTTTTACCCTCGGATAATCATTATCTACCAAATGACTCCGGCCGTGAAAGCTTCCGCACTACAATTAAGAACGGAGAGCTCCTAACCTACTATAGTTTTTTCTGGTGGTGTCTTAGAACACTTTCTCACATATATTGCCAACGTATTTTCGCAGCGTGTTGGTGCTTGGTAAATCTTCAAAACGTGGGACACGGCCATAAGTGAGCAACAAAAAACAAAATGCCTATTTGAATAAAATGAATAGTAACAGAAATACGTCAACACAAAAAAAAAATTCTGCTTACATTTTAGTGTTAATTTCAGGGATTTTTCAGGTATATCCTACAATTACAGATATCATCCACAAGACATTAATGTATCGGTTCATATCCCCCTTGATTCAACATTCCAACACGTTCCTCACTTGTCATTTTAATACTCCATTCTAACAGCAACGCAATTCTGCATCGTACACAAAGACCAGCAGACACGCCACCCGCCTCTGTAGCTCACATACTAGCGTGTCTGCCCAACGCTTGACAGATCCGTAGTTCTAATCTCCGTCACGGTAATATGGTTTCTTCCTGGTATTTTTCTTGTCCTGAAAGATGAATGTCTGATAACTCTAAGCTCTATGTACCCTGTACTCATTTGAACATCATTTCATTCATCGTCCGATATGACTTAACGTTGGAGTTTTCTCTTATCCTGAAAGATGAATGTCTGGTAACTCTAAGCTCTATGTACCCTGTACTCATTTGAAATTCGTTTCATTCATTGTCCGATATGATTTAACGTTGGAGGTTTTTTAATCCTGAAAGATGAATGTATGGTAACTCTAAGCTCTATGTACCCTGTACTCATTTGAACATCGTTTCATTCATCGTCCGATATGCCTTAACGTTGGAGGTTTTCTCTTATCCTGAAAGATGAATGTCTGGTAACTCTAAGCTCTATGTACCCTGTACTCATTTGAACACCGTTTCATTCATCGTCCGATATGCCTTAACGTTGGAGGTTTTCTCTTATCCTGAAAGATGAATGTCTGGTAACTCTAAGCTCTATGTACCCTGTACTCATTTGAACATCGTTTCATTCATTGTCCGATATGATTTAACGTTGGAGGTTTTCTCTTATCCTGATAGAAGAATGTCTGGTAACTCTAAGCTCTATGTACCCTGTACTCATTTGAACATCGTTTCATTCATCGTCCGATATGACTTAACTTTGGAGGTGTTTTCTTATCCTCAAAGATGAATGTCTTGTAACTCTAAGCTCTATGTACTCTGTACTCATTTGAACATCGTTTCATTCATCGTCCGATATGACTTAACGTTGGAGGTTTTCTCTTATCCTGAAAGATGAATGTCTGGTAACTCTAAGCTCTATGTACCCTGTACTCATTTGAACACCGTTTCATTCATCGTCCGATATGCCTTAACGTTGGAGGTTTTCCCTTATCCTGAAAGATGAATGTCTGGTAACTCTAAGCTCTATGTACCCTGTACTCATTTGAACATCGTTTCATTCATTGTCCGATATGATTTAACGTTGGAGGTTTTTTAATCCTGAAAGATGAATGTATGGTAACTCTAAGCTCTATGTACCCTGTACTCATTTGAACATCATTTCATTCATCGTCCGATATGACTTAACGTTGGAGGTTTTTTCTTATCCTGAAAGATGAATGTCTGGTAACTCTAAGCTCTATGTACCCTGTACTCATTTGAACATCATTTCATTCATTGTCCGATATGACTTAACGTTGGAGGTTTTTCTTATCCTGAAAGATGAATGTCTGGTAACTCTAAGCTCTATGTACCCTGTACTCATTTGAACATCATTTCATTCATCGTCCGATATGACTTAACGTTGGAGGTTTTCTCTTATCCTGAAAGATGAATGTCTGATAACTCTAAGCTCTATGTACCCTGTACTCATATTAACATCATTTCATCCATCGTCTGATATGACTTAACGTTGGAGGTTTTCTCTTATCCTGAAAGATGAATGTCTGATAACTCTAAGCTCTATGTACCCTGTACTCATTTGAACATCATTTCATTCATCGTCCGATATGACTTAACGTTGGAGGTTTTCTCTTATCCTGAAAGATGAATGTCTGATAACTCTAAGCTCTATGTACCCTGTAATCATTTGAACATCATTTCATTCATCGTCCGATATGACTTAACGTTGGAGGTTTTCTCTTATCCTGAAAGATGGATGTCTGGTAACTCTAAGCTCTATGTACCCTATACTCATTTGAACATCATTTCATTCTTCGTCCGATATGATTTAACGTTTGAGGTTTTCTCTTATCCTGAAAGATGGATGTCTGGTAACTCTAACCTCTATGGACGTTGGCATCTTTTGAGCATCAGTTTATCCATCGTACGATATGATTACATTGAAGGACTGTATAATAAGGTTTCGGAATACCATGTTTTGAATTGTGGTTTTATTAAAGAGACGACATAGTTTATAAATAATGCACAAATATAACAATTTTCCAGAACTGCCTGACAGCTTTCACTCTGGTTACATGAAGCTGTTGATCTATGGGAGCTATGTTATGTTTTCCTGCATATTTACGGATACCAGGACAAAAAGTAGGGCGATGGCTCAGCTCATATGTAATGGCAAATCAGTGAAGTATAAGTGAATGATTCAATGAATGAAATTATTTAAATTAAAGTTAAGTAAATTCATCTCTATTGCATTACAGGGATTCAACCGGCCGTGCGTGGTTTCATATTACAGAGAGTAATAAAACAAGGGATAATTGGATACAACAAAGTTTTGTACCAACGTCTTGCCCTACTCTTGTACTATGTTCTTTCATAATCGTTTATTCATGTATGAGGAATTTTCGTTGTACATTTTCTGTTACATTTTTTTTGACACTAAAAATACCAAGTTTGTGACCTAGCCTCCAAATATTTATGTAAATTATATAAATTAAATTAGTATATGAACCTTTTTAACCCTTTTTCACATAAGTTTGCTATTTTCATAGTTTGATTTATATATAATAAATATACCCCTGAAAAAATATGAATTTAGTGAAGAATATAAACATATTATTAATACTGCTTAAATTGGTGGTTTTAATAAAGACTTTATACATAAAAAATTGTAAAATGTAAATATCGAAAAACTCTTAATAATATTTCTACACTTAGGAATTTAAAAGACGATTATATTAATTGTTCTTTCACAAGAGCCGTGTGTAGGACGCACTATGAAAGGGTAGAACCAGACTGAAAAATTCAATGCCATAGCAGGGATTTGAACCACGGATCTTCTGGTCTCAGTTCAGCCGTTCTAAACCATTGAGCTACTATGGCTAACATGCAAACATACTACCATTTCATAGTGCGTCCTACACACGGCTAGTGTGAAAGAACAATTAATTTCCAAACAAATGAATCCATAGTACTAATTGCAAGTTTCTTTGAGGACCGGATAATTTCTAGGAACGTGTGTCCACCGAGATCTGAGGATTTGACATTGCCGGACTACTTTCTATGGCGTCAAAATCCCTCTACATTTTAGTTATAATAAGTTGTTACCAGGCACGTATTCAGAAGTCAATTTCCGGGGGGGGGGGGGTCCAAAAATCTACGTTGCATTATTTGCTTTTAATAATTAATCAGGGATGTATTTTTAGCATGTTAGTAAAACTAAAAACCGATGTAATATATTACATTCACATCACTTTCTCCACCCAATCTTCTACAAATTGTTCTCAGAAAAGCTTGTTTTTGTCTTGTTTCTTTGGATAAAGTCTATAGAAAGACCTTTAATTGCACACTTTTGTTCTTATACCTGGGATAAAGTGATATAAGCAGCAATCAGATATTTATAAACGAACCACTAATTGATGCATTTGAAGTATTAGTTCTCCTTTAATTAAATTCTCTTATGAAATTATGCAACGAGCAATTTTGAGACTGTTAAATGTGCATAACAATTGTTATATAGGATGAAATGTTTCGAAAATAGCTGATACGAGGGAAGTAGAAATTGCGGGAGTTGCGTATTTTATGAGCTCCACGTTCTCTTTTAACCTGATGTTTTTATCTATGATAACCTGGTTTCTTAGTTAAATAATCATGGAAATTAAGGAGGTGTTTATCGCCTTTTCCCCCCAAAATTCAAGATTGTCGTGTTTCAAACATGCAGCATTTTAATCGTAATCAATAGACATGTTTCTGAGAACAGAAAATTGACGAAAGTTCTTCCATCCAAAAGAAGATATTCACTCACTTTAGTCAATGACCCTTGTTTCAGTTTAAATAACTCAGTCTGAGAACAGTCCTGAGGGCAAGCAAGAGGTGCACAGTCGGGAACAAAAGAAAGAGTCACAGTTTCAAATTTATTTGATCATTTAGTCATTTGTTGCTAATATGTTTCTCAGAAATGTTTATTTCTTGTGAAACTATTATTTTTTATAAAATTACTTATTAAGATTTTAGTTAATTGATGGAAATTAATCATTTCTTCACACTAGCCGTACATAGGCTAAGGTTTATCACAGACAACATGAAAAATTCAATGCCACGGCCGGGATTTGAACCACGGATCTCCTGATTTCCGTCCAGTCGCTCTTACCCATTGAGCTACCATGGCCAACTTGCTGTCATGACATTCAATTCTTCATTTGACTCGTATATTTCCCCGGTAAACCACTAGGGGCTCTAGCATTCCAGATACACCGTTTGTGGCGACTTACAATTGTAAGTACTTGCATTGTAAGTACTACTGTGATGAAGCCTCGCCACAAACGATGTATCTCGAATGCGAGAGCCTCTAGTGGTTTACCGGGGAAATATACGAGTCAAATGGAGTAACAGCGAGTGGACGAAAACCAGGAGATCCGTGGTTCAAATCCCGGCCGTCGCATTGAATTTTTCATGTTGACTCTATGTACCTATTAAGAGTTTTCATTGCACTAGGCGGCCTTGTTTTGTACAGTGAATAGAGACGTTAAGAAGAGAAACTTAAATAAACTTTTTCAATTCATTTTAAACTTAGTTTTATTTCAACTATTAATTTATTAAAGGTTCGGAATGACAATTCCTTTGGGGGGGGGGTCCGGACCCCTTGGACCCCCCTTAAATACGTCCCTGGTTGTTACTAGCACAATTTGTTTTGAAACAATTAATGAAAGAAATGTATTAGTTCTATATAAGTGACTCCGTACAATGTTTCAACCCATATCAATGAATGGAGTTCCAATTCCTGTAGAGAAGTCTTGGCTTAAATTTGTGTTCAAAACTAATTTGGAAGCAACAGATATCTGAAATTAGCAAGAGCTGCAGACTCGCATTAGAAAATTAAAACAACTCATTTCACAAGAATCTTCACTACCTATGCAGTATAATAGAATGATTTGCCCGTCATTGATTAGACCTACATGGCAGTATGGTTGTTGTATATGGAGTTGTGCTGTGTATTCTCATATATAGCTTATTCTCACGCTTATAACTAGTGTGCCTCGATGTGTGCTGCATGACGACATCAGTTTTTGTTCCCATTGTTTATTTTCGTCCTCCTGTACGACGAAAGAGAGCCTAGTCCTCTTTAGCATTCTTCAAGCCTTTAAAGTAGATGGTAACAATATTATAAATCTCAAAAATTGAGCCACCATAACCTCGTTTTTGAAGCAGTTAAAACGTGTCCATGTTATTGTTTGGATCGTGGTAAAAATATGTCGCCTGTTGAAGCTGCTAACTCGACAGCTTGTTCAGGAAAATACGCAATTTCCAGCACATAATGAACAGAGGCGCTTAACCTCATTACACAAAAATGAAGCTTTGATCGAAAAAAGAGAAAAGCTTCAAAATATCTGATCAATACAGAAAGGTAACCTGAAGCATGATGACGAAGTGGATGATAAAATCCCGGATATGGAAACAATCAGATTCTGCATAGAGGGAAATAGACGTTCATGGCACGTGAATTCTATATTGTTACTCTTGTACCAACAATTATTGCTCTATCTACCTCAAGATAAACATTATCTTATTGTAGTTACAAGAGAATACAGTAGACTTTAAGTGATAGTCAAATGTTTTATATACATGTCTTTCTCTACTCTTGTACAAACACTTATTGCTCTATCTACTTCAAGATAAACATTATCTTATTGTAGTTACAAGAGAATACAGTAGACTTTAAGTGATAGTCAAATGTTTTATATACATGTCTTTCTCTACTCTTGTACAAACACTTATTGCTCTATCTACTTCAAGATAAACATTATCTTATTGTAGTTACAAGGGAATACAGTAGACTTTAAGTGATAGTCAAATGTTTTATATACATGTCTTTCTCTACTCTTGTACAAACACTTATTGCTCTATCTACTTCAAGATAAACATTATCTTATTGTAGTTACAAGGGAATACAGTAGACTTTAAGTGATAGTCAAATGTTTTTATACATGACTTTCTCTACTCTTGTACAAACAGTTATTGCTCTATCTAATTCAAGATAAACATTATCTTATTGTAGTTACAAGGGAATACAGTAGACTTTAAGTGATAGTCAACTGTTTTATATACATGTCTTTCTCTACTCTTGTACTAACACTTATTGCTCTATCTACTTCAAGATAAACATTATCTTATTGTAGTTACAAGGGAATACAGTAGACTTTAAGTGATAGTCAAATGTTTTATATACATGACTTTCTCTACTCTTGTACAAACAGTTATTGCTCTATCTAATTCAAGATAAACATTATCTTATTGTAGTTACAAGGGAATACAGTAGACTTTAAGTGATAGTCAACTGTTTTATATACATGTCTTTCTCTACTCTTGTACTAACACTTATTGCTCTATCTACTTCAAGATAAACATTATCTTATTGTAGTTACAAGGGAATACAGTAGACTTTAAGTGATAGTCAAATGTTTTATATACATGACTTTCTCTACTCTTGTACAAACACTTATTGCTCTATCTACTTCAAGATAAACATTATCTTATTGTAGTTACAAGGGAATACAGTAGACTTTAAGTGATAGTCAAATGATTTATATACATGACTTTCTCTACTCTTGTACAAACACTTATTGCTCTATCCACTTCAAGATAAACATTATCTTATTGTAGTTACAAGAGAATACAGTAGACTTTAAGTGATAGTCAAATGTTTTATATACATGACTTTCTCTACTCTTGTACAAACACTTATTGCTCTATCCACTTCAAGATAAACATTATCTTATTGTAGTTACAAGGGAATACAGTAGACTTTAAGTGATAGTCAAATGTTTTTTATACATGACTTTCTCTACTCTTGTACAAACACTTATTGCTCTATCTGCTTCAAGATAAACATTATCTTATTGTAGTTACAAGGGAATACAGTAGACCTTAAGCGATAGTCAAATGTTTTATATCCATGACTTTCTCTACTCTTGTACAAACACTTATTGCTCTATGTACTTCAAGATAAACATTATCTTATTGTAGTTACAAGGGAATACCGTAGACTTTAAGTGATAGTCAAATGTTTTATATACATGACTTTCTCTACTTTTGTACAAACACTTATTGCTCTATCTGCTTCAAGATAAACATTATCTTATTGTAGTTACAAGGGAATACAGTAGACTTTAAGTGATAGTCAAATGTTTTATATACATGACTTTCTCTACTCTTGTACAAACACTTATTGCTCTATCTACTTCAAGATAAACATTATCTTATTGTAGTTACAAGGGAATACAGTAGACCTTAAGTGATAGTCAAATGTTTTATATACATGACTTTCTCTACTCTTGTACAAACACTTATTGCTCTATCTACTTCAAGATAAACATTATCTTATTGTAGTTACAAGGGAATACAGTAGACTTTAAGTGATAGTCAAATGTTTTATATACATGACTTTCTCTACTCTTGTACAAACACTTATTGCTCTATCTACTTCAAGATAAACATTATCTTATTGTAGTTACAAGGGAATACAGTAGACTTTAAGTGATAGTCAAATGTTTTATATACATGACTTTCTCTACTCTTGTACAAACAGTTATTGCTCTATCTACTTCAAGATAAACATTATCTTATTGTAGTTACAAGGGAATACAGTAGACCTTAAGTGATAGTCAAATGTTTTATATACATGGCTTTCTCAACTCTTGTACAAACACTTATTGCTCTATCTACTTCAAGATAAACATTATCTTATTGTAGTTACAAGGGAATACAGTAGACTTTAAGTGATAGTCAAATGTTTTATATACATGACTTTCTCTACTCTTGTACAAACACTTATTGCTCTATCTACTTCAAGATAAACATTATCTTATTGTAGTTACAAGGGAATACAGTAGACTTTAAGTGATAGTCAAATGTTTTATATACATGACTTTCTCTACTCTTGTACAAACACTTATTGCTCTATCTACTTCAAGATAAACATTATCTTATTGTAGTTACAAGGGAATACAGTAGACTTTAAGTGATAGTCAAATGTTTTATATACATGACTTTCTCTACTCTTGTACAAACACTTATTGCTCTATCTACTTCAAGATAAACATTATCTTATTGTAGTTACAAGGGAATACAGTAGACTTTAAGTGATAGTCAAATGTTTTATATACATGACTTTCTCAACTCTTGTACAAACACTTATTGCTCTATCTACTTCAAGATAAACATTATCTTATTGTAGTTACAAGGGAATACAGTAGACTTTAAGTGATAGTCAAATGTTTTATATACATGACTTTCTCTACTCTTGTACAAACACTTATTGCTCTATCTACTTCAAGATAAACATTATCTTATTGTAGTTACAAGGGAATACAGCAGACTTTAAGTGATAGTCAAATGTTTTATATCCATGACTTTCTCTACTCTTGTACAAACACTTATTGCTCTATCTACTTCAAGATAAACATTATCTTATTGTAGTTACAAGGGAATACAGTAGACTTTAAGTGATAGTCAAATGTTTTATATACATGACTTTCTCTACTCTTGTACAAACACTTATTGCTCTATCTACTTCTAGATAAACATTATCTTATTGTAGTAACAAGGGAATACAGTAGACTTTAAGTGATAGTCAAATGTTTTATATACATGGCTTTCTCTACTCTTGTACACACACTTAGTGCTCTATCTACTTCAAGATAAACATTATCTTATTGTAGTTACAAGGGAATACAGTAGACTTTAAGTGATAGTCAAATGTTTTATATACATGACTTTCTCTACTCTTGTACAAGCACTTATTGCTCTATCTACTTCAAGATAAACATTATCTTATTGTAGTTACAAGGGAATACAGTAGACTTTAAGTGATAGTCAAATGTTTTATATACATGGCTTTCTCAACTCTTGTACAAACACTTATTGCTCTACCTTCTTCAAGATAAACATTATCTTATTGTAGTAACAAGGGAATACAGTAGACTTTAAGTGATAGTCAAATGTTTTGATTATTATGTGTTGTGTTTTAATTACATTTTTGTTGTATGTAGGAGAGATAAAAGATGTATAACGTCTAACTATTTCCCTATGTACTGGAAAGTTTAAACAAATATCAAGAATATGTTATGTGCCTTAAATTGTGTATTTTATATAATTAAAATTTCTTGAGCCAACTTTGAAAAAAGCAAAACATTCTAAGATGCTTAGTTGCAAAAAGAAGTAAGGTATTAGCAGATTTTTGGAAATACTTCCTCTGAGATCAAACACACAGAGCGCCTAAGATATTTTACACATTTTGTGTGGCATATGACTCAGGGATACATTCCCAAAGTGTATTTTCGGTGAAATGTTTCTAGAATGTAATGCTGAACTACGACATGTCCATGTTGTGAAAGGCTGCACGAGACACATCCATCAACTCATGTGTAATTTAAAGGTAACTTTGTCAAGCTACTGTTGTAATCATGCAACCACCTGTTGCACTATTTATCGCCAGCAATCTCCACGCACACCATGTGCTAAAACTCACACGTACTTGCCACTTTATTAATTCATATAAGTATAGACTGTATAAACTAACAATTCACTTTCAAGGAAAAAGGCAAGTCTATCGTGAGTACTTCTCTTGGAGAGGGAGGGATGAAGTAAAGCATCCAAAGAGACACAAAATACCAGTCTTAGTCTATAGAGAAGCAGCCCTATGGAGTCCACGTTGAACCCACCAACATCACTCGCTGAGTAAACAGACTTGGAGGAGCAGATGGCGTTGATCAAGATATACTCTGACTCCCATAAATAATCGGACAGACTTTGCATTTCACTAGGCAGTGCTGTATAAAGCAGGATAGACTATGTGTATCAATCTCAAGCTACTTCTTGTGTTAATCAAAAATCATTTGCTATGAATATCTATTTTAGAGTTTGCAAATGTGGCTAAACTAAGAGCTTCGCTCGCTCGCTCGTGCTGGCTGGCTGGCTGTATACAGCCAGAAGGTTTTTGCTGCGTGCCCACCCATTAAGGGTTTTACCGCAGGTAGGATTATTATTGAAAGATGTAGGATGAAGGTGATGTAGGTTTTTGATTGGGAGTTAATTTTGAGGTTATCAAAGTACCTTCGGGTTGAAGGGGAGGATGCAGTACTTAGCACCCATATTTTTTTAACATTTTGTATTTTAGTTTGGGAGAAATTTAGATGCCAAACAGCTTGGAAGAATTATGAGGAGCTCAGCTTTAGCTGCTGATAGGGTTAGCTCCTGGGTTATCTAGGGTGCCCGCATGCCATACGGGGGACCCGATGCAGTCTAGATCGGCGTCTAGTGGGGTCATAAGTTCCCAATGATCTGACAAGGGCGCTTCAGTGTGATGGTAAACTTGCGTATAATTTTGAAGCCCGGCGCCTAATTTCATCCTCCACGTATGGAAGACCCGATGCTTCGTGAAGCAACCTGGTAGGGAAATAACGTCCCACAGAATAAATAGACCGCAGTCCTCTATTCTGTGCACGTTGAAGCCATGCTAAACAGCTGTCTGCTGCCATGCCCCAGATCTCGCAGGCATATAGCATCACCGGGATTACCAGCGCTCGAAAGAGGTACAACTTCATGCGGACTGGCATCGAGGTAGACCCCAGCATTGGGTACAGGGAAGCAATTGCTCCCTGTACCTTCGCCGAAAGGTCCCTGATGTGCTGGCGAAAAGTTAAACCTCTATCCAAGTTTACTCCTAGGTACTGGACAGAGTTAGACCACTCTATCCTTCGACCTCGGTAGCTGAAGTTGGGGCAGTCTGCGGGGGTGTGGCGCTTTGTGAAAGGTATGGCGTGGCTTTTGTCCGGATTTACGGACATCCGCCAACGCCGGCACCACTGTTGTGTTAGGCGGAGATGTCTTTGAATGGGGTTGAAGGCTCTGAGGATGTGTTTGTCCTTGCAGAACAGAAACACGTCGTCAGCGTATTGTGCCATTTCGACTCGTGGTTCTGTGGGGAAATCTGCCATAAAGACGTTGAAGAGGGTGGGGGATAGCACCGAGCCTTCGCGGACTCCGCCTCTCACTGGCCTTAGTGTTGATGTTTTCCCCGCAACTGAGACTTTAAAATTGCGATGTCGCAAGAAGCTGTGTAGAATGTTGATCACTTGTGTTGGGAGCCCCAGATGGATCATTTTGTGTAGGAGTCCGGCATGCCATGTCGTAGAGAAGGCCTTCTCGACATCCAACGAAACTGCGGCCGTGAAGGCGCCTTCCTGGAAGCCCAGGGCGGCGGTCTCCACCACACGCAGCAACTGCTGAACTGTCGAGTGCCCAGGACGAAAACCAAATTGGTGGGCAGGAATGGCTTGAAAGTCTACCAATATTGGGGACAAGCGAGCAAGAATTAGCCTTTCGAGAACTTTCGAAAGGGTGGAGAGGAGGTTAATGGACCTGTAGCTGGAAGGGTGTACCGGATTCTTCCCAGGTTTCAATATGCAAATCACACGGGCCTCTCTCCACTCTCGTGGAAAGTACCCAAGGGCGAGGCACATATTGAAAATCCTAGTTAGGAAGAGAACCGCAATGAAGGGAAGATGGCGGAGCATTAGGGGAGTCAGCCCGTCCGGCCCCGCCGCCTTCTTTGGTTTGAGACGTGGGAGTGCGCCTTGGACTTCACTAGGTCGGATGGTAGGGAGTCTCTCCGCATCCTCAGGAGGGTGACGTAAGAAACGACGCACCTCCCGACGGACGCGTTCAGAAAAGTTATCGTCCTGGGGGTCATCTCTCGGACACACAGTACGCTCAAGATAGTCAGCGAAAGCATTGTCTTTGGCTTGGGGTTCATAGGCCAGGCCCTGGGTGCCGTGAATGGGAGAGGTAACTAAGAGCTTACCCGTTCAACTTTGTTTATATCATGAGTTTACGACACAAAAAGAATCGGACAGTACAAATAAAATGCAATACAAACGAGTAGGTGAACTCTGTCAGTGGACAAAACAACATCGTAGAATAAGTACGTCAACTGTACACCAAGAACAAGGCAAGAGCAGAGTATAGGACCCAGATGTAGGCAAAGTACTTCTGAACAAAGACATCCATCAGTATGAGAAGATCAAAACATACCGAGAAATAGCAGAGATTGTGAATCTTAACAAAAGTACAGTTAGTGACATAATTCACCGGTATAACTATGAAGACAATTGAATCTCGAGCAAAGCCAGAGTGACCAAAACTTCTTACCGTTAGGCAGGAGTCTTAGATTATGTGGAAGGTAAAACGGAATCCGCGTGTAGGTGCTCCGGCGATTTGTGCTGAGATTTAGGAAGAACTGGGACTGATAGACTTGAAAGGGCAATGCGAAACAAAATGTTAATGGTCACGTAGCCAGAAAACCACAATGCATTTCCAGCAAGAATAAAAGCAAGCGATTAACATTTGCCAAAGTCTTTGTTAACAACACAACCGATTGGTGGGAGAAATTTATTTTTATGCGAAAGCAAATACAACCCTGCTGGTTCATATGGCGGGGTGGTCGTGTGGAGGAAACCAAACACGGAGCTGGAAGAGCGCAATTTACAAGGCACAGTCAAACACGGCGGAGGGAGTGTAATATAATGGGACTGTATTTCCTCTACGGGAGTGAGAAAACTGGTGTCATAGACGCAACCAGGAACAAGGAAGTCCATCTGAGACTATTACAGAAAAATTTATAACAAGGTGCAGAAATGATGAGTATTTTGGACAGCTTATCATTTTATCAGGATAATGATCCGAAGCATACGTCCCACATTGTGCAGCTATGGTTACTTTACAACTGTCCTCATGTACTGCATCAACCCCCTCAGTCCCCGGATCTTAATCCCATAGAAACAGTGTGGGATAAACTGGAGAAGGCCATGGGGAAGCCCCCCAGCACCTTCAAGCAGCACTTGAAGGATCCCCTCAGTCTCCGGATCTTAATCCCATAGAAACAGAATGGGATAAACGGGAGAAGGCCTTGCGGAAGCCCCCCAACACTTCCAAGCAGCACTTGAAGGACCCCCTTCGTCCACAGATCTTAATCCCATAGAAACAGAATGGGATAAACGGGAGAAGGCCTTGCGGAAGCCCCCCAACACTTCCAAGCAGCACTTGAAGGACCCCCTTCGTCCACAGATCTTAATCCCATAGAAACAGTGTGGGATAAACTGGAGAAGGCCATGGGGAAGCCCCCCAGCACCTTCAAGCAGCACTTGAAGGATCCCCTCAGTCTCCGGATCTTAATCCCATAGAAACAGAATGGGATAAACGGGAGAAGGCCTTGCGGAAGCCCCCCAACACTTCCAAGCAGCACTTGAAGGACCCCCTTCGTCCACAGATCTTAATCCCATAGAAACAGTGTGGGATAAACTGGAGAACAACGTGCGGAAGACCCCCAACACTTCCAAACAGCACTTGAAGGATCCCCTTAGTCCACAGATCTTAATCCCATAGAAACAGTATGGGATAAACTGGAGAAGGCCTTGCGGAAGCCCCCCAACACTTCCAAGCAGCACTTGAAGGACCCCCTTCGTCCACAGATCTTAATCCCATAGAAACAGTGTGGGATAAACTGAAGAACAACGTGCGGAAGACCCCCAACACTTCCAAACAGCACTTGAAGGATCCCCTTAGTCCACAGATCTTAATCCCATAGAAACAGTATGGGATAAACTGGAGAAGGCCTTGCGGAACCCCCCCCCCCCCAACACTTCCAAGCAGCACTTGAAGGATCCCCTTAGTCTCCGTATCTTAATCCCATAGAAACAGTATGGGATAAACTGGAGAACACCGTGCGGAAGACCCCAACACATCCAAGTAGCACTTGAAGGACCCCCTCAGTCTCCGTATCTTAATCCCATAGAAACAGTATGGGATAAACTGGAGAACACCGTGCGGAAGACCCCAACACATCCAAGTAGCACTTGAAGGAACCCCCTCAGTCCCCGGATCCTAATCCCATAGAAACAGAATGGGATAAACTGGAGAAGGCCTTGCGGAAGCCTCCCAACACCTCCAAGCAGCACTTGAAGGATCCCCTCAGTCTCCGGATCTTAATCCCATAGAAACAGTATGGGATAAACGGGAGAAGGCCTTGCGGAAGCCCCCCCCAACACTTCCAAGCAGCACTTGAAGGACCCCCTTAGTCCACAGATCTTAATCCCATAGAAACAGTGTGGGATAAACTGGAGAACAACGTGCGGAAGACCCCAACACATCCAAGTAGCACTTGAAGGACCCCCTTAGTCTCCGTATCTTAATCCCATAGAAACAGTATGGGATAAACGGGAGATGGTCGTGCGGAAGCCCACCAACACATCCAAGCAGCACTTGAAGGGTAGTTGCAAGAGGAATGGAAGTGGATGGAAGTGGATACGCCACTTAAACGCGTCAACCACAAAGAGAAGACTACCGAATAACCTCGGTAGGGCCGCCTGGTGATCTAGCACACCTTCTACTAGCTCCGCAGGCTAGTACCCGGGACTTATTGGGCAACCCTCTACTCCTTCCGGGCGGCCGTAGCCTGACCGGAGGTACCCGATCTCTCGCGGGTGTCGCTAACACACTCCCGTAGGGGAAGGGATCCGTCGCCTTCAGCTGCAGTGGTGCGGGCGCTGCGGACCCCTAGCACTCGTGGTACCTCTGACGTTACTAGAGGAACCTTTGGACCGAACATTCGAGCCCCTCCCTGTGTGGGAGTTGTTCGGATTGGGTTGGACTCGAGGGGGCAGTGGCTCCGGATACCCGTGGGAGATTGGGTACGTCTCCGGATGGGGTTGAGGGAAGCTGTTAATATTCCCGCGTATTAGTCAGCATAGCTAATAGAAGGTGTGCCAGGCGGCCATACCGAGGTCATATCGGTAGCCTTCCCATTAGGAGTTTGTGCGCGTAAGTGTCGTATCCACTTCCATCCCGTCTTGAGTCTATAGGACCAGATGGGGGACTTGTTAGTCTCTAGGTATTGCCCTATGGAAAGCCCCACCCCTTGGTCCTACGGATCCAGGACTGATGAGAGTAGAACCTCTGGCGTTAACATGTCCTTAACACACAGCCCCCTCGAGACCAATCCAATCCGAATAACTCCCAAGCAGGGAGAGGCTCGAACGTTCGGCCCAAGGTTCCTCTAGTAACGTCAAAGGTACCACAGCAGCTGAAGGGGAATTAATTATAGACAGATAGATAAACTAAAAATACATCACTTTCCTACTGCGTAATGCGATTAGACGCGTGGTTTACAGTGGTAGACCAACGTAAGACAGCCGTCAATAACAAAAGCCTGTCACTATCAAAAGCAAATGAAGTACTGATTGTGAAAACAAAAGCACGTCTAACAGCTACTAAGAAGCGGGAGTGCGCACGCAATGCAGAAGTTGAAGTAAAACAATTGCTGCAGGGTTAATTTGTATTGCAGTAGTCAATGATCTTCTTTCAATGGATAACAAAATATTTAAATACATGGGAGCTTAACCGATCCTTCCCCCATTGCCATATTTTAAAGTACTCTAAATTCCCTTCGAACTACGGTCAACAAAGAACTTTCGAAGTATGCATTTAAGAGGAGTAGGAACGGTCTATCTCACCATTGTTAAAATGAGAGCTTTCTGGTCGCTTAGCTCAGGAACAACTGAACGCGTCAATTTGAAACTTTCGCTTGTTATTTTACAAAGCTGTTACGATCCATTAAAGATAACACATCTTATTTTAGAGTTTTAATAAAGGATATGTGATGTTTTAAATAAATGTCTCGAATTTCCTTCCAAAAAATTCAAGATTTTCTTATTTAATTCAAATTTTCGCATATCTTTCTACAGGCACCTTTAAAAACAGTTTAAGTATTGCTTTAATTCCAGAAAATATGTAGACTTTTAGCTGCTGTAGTTTTATAGATGAGCGCACCCAAAGTTTATAAAAAATAAAATAGAGAAAAACAGCGTTGAAGTTTTGCTATGTTGGAACTACACCTCAGAATTTCCCCAGATCCATATTCTGTATCCTTTTCATCATCAGCATCTTTCCTTTTTTTCTTCACTCGTTCTCTTCTTCCTAAACGTCATGGTCACTTTTTCTATGGTATTTTAATTATTTTGTTAAATTTGACAGGGAGGGTGGTAAATTGAGAATGGCAGCCAATGTCCTACCTGTCTCAATTCCCTTGTCAATGCTTCTCAAGTCATAAGCAAACCTTACATTTACTTCTGCACCACTTTCAATTGTTCTGGATGTTTCAAATGTATATTCCCTGTTACACTTTTGGAAATTTTTATTTTCACAAAATTTACACTCTACAAAGTTTCTATATCTACTAACTGAAAACTTTTTGATATAATATCAGTATTTACTTTAGTTAAATTGTCATTAATGCCATAACACAATGAACAAACCAATATTTCCCTTGAAGAACTAATTTTCACTTCACACTCATCGCCAATGTTTGAGGTTAGGTTTAACGAAGTCAATATATTGTCATGTGTTACTACATGTTTTCCATTTTATGGGTTGCAACTGTTTAATTATGTCATCGGGATAACTTAAACTGTTTATACTGGTTCCCAAGCCGATTTCTTACACCAAATACTTCCCAGCTTGAAAACAGCACTGGTAATTCAAAACAGACTAAACAAAGCATAGAAGAATTAACATCAGATGCACAGAATAGTATTAAAAAAACAAAACATTGCTTTCCCAATAAGGGTGTGTTTATAACTTCAATGAGGTTACAGCCAAGGAGAGAACAGTTACAAATGGCTAATAGGAGGCGTGGCACACTGTGAAGCCTTTCCAAAATGAGTCTATTTAGGACTTTTAAAACTATGGGACAGGAAAATAAATATCGTTATACAAATATCAGGGAATATAATTTTGGCAATAACTCATTTTGTGAAATTTCACCCCAGAATGCCCTTCTGGCTCTCCTTAAAAGCTTAACGCTACCACACGCATTCACACAACTTTCACTGTTTGTAGGTTCGTACAATTAGATCAGCAACTCCGTTTTCCTTCAACATGCAACAACAAATCCGTTAAATCAGTCATATATGACTGATATACGAGGGTTGTTCAATAAAAAATGATCATAATTTTACTACGGTCAGAATTTTTCGTTCTAAAATGCAATCTTATTATATTCGCATAGCTTAATGTGAAACAAACAGGCCGTATTAGTTTCATTGTTGGTACGCCTGGTTCCTGTCTGTGAGAACCAGGCAAGTACAGATATATTCAGTATCGTCTATCACTGCAATGGAGGTAACACGTGAGGAACAATATGCGGCTTTGAAATTCTGCTTTCGTCTCAACAAATCTTCAGGTGAGGCCTATACAATGTTACAGGAGGCCTATGGAGAGTCTGTACTTCCCTACAGCACAGCTCGAAGGTGGTTTAAAATGTTTAAAGAGGGGAGACAATCAATTTCAAAGGAAGGTGGACCCAGTGCTCCAGTTTGTGCTCTTACGGAAGAAAACATCAACACTGCTGCTGCCATTGTGAGAGAGGATCGACGAATTACCTTAAGATCACTTTCTGAAATACTGAACATTTCATTGGGTGCCACCCACACGTTAGTGACAGAAACATTACACATGAGATGTGTTTACGCGCGACTGTTGATTCCCGAACAAAAGGACATTCTCATGCAGGTCTGCATGCAGTTAAAGTTGATGTTAGAGGAAGATCTGGAGTTTCTTTCAAACGTAATCATTGCTGATGAAACTTGGCTACATCATTTTGATCCTGAGAGCAAACAGCAAAGCTCAGTGTGGAAATCTCCTTCATCACCAACCCCCAAAAAAGCAAAAGTGGTTGCTTCTGCTGGGAAAGTTATGGTCATCTCATTGTTTGATATTCATGGAATGGTTTATCAGCATGTTGTACCTGCACACACATCAGTAACTGGACAATACTACAGGGATGTCCTGAAAACATTGCAGGCCGTGAAGCAGGCTGGATGCTGCACCATGATAATGCGCGGCCGCATATTGCCAATGTTGTTGCGGAATATCTTGCAAAAATCAACGTGACGTACATCCCTCACGCTCCCTATAGTCCAGATTTTGCCCCTATTTCCTATTCCCTAACTTGTAAAAACGCCTTCGTGGGAGACATTATCTATCATCAGAAGCAGTGGTGAAGGTTGCGGAGGTGATTTTGAAGGATCTCTCTAAAAGTGGTTTCCAGCATGTCTTTGAAGACTGGCATAAAGGCTAGGACAAGTGCATGGCATTCAGGGGAGACTATTTTAACAAGGACCGTCAAAATTATGAGGATGAGTATACGTACGTTGTCAAAAAAATTGTGATCTTCTTTATTGAACAGCCCTCGTACATGGGAAGAAGAAGTTACATGTGTCGGGGGTTGATGATACCATATTCAATTAAAAATAAGTTAGTATCCGGTTTCACCCGCGTACTTGGTCTTACCCCATTTTGCTCTACATGAATCGCAAATTTAAGCTGAATACCATTTTGTTGCAGGAGGACAGGACATCAACCGCAACTTCCCAAGATGTGAAATGGGGAAGCACGTATCTGGGAGCTGAAGTCTTGGGACCTTATAGGTAAGTGCACACTTATGTTTCTTTATTACTAACTGAGGGTTACCGAGCAACAAAACGTAACGTGACTTGCACCTTGGTGCTAACGTGTACTGTATAATTGTTTGCATTCTGGTTCCTTTTAAGAGGACGTTAGAAGCGCTATCTATACGCCTCTCATACTCCACCCTCTACCTCGACGTCTTAGGTATCGATCTCTGGCAAGAGGTCGTTTCTGTGAGTCTGCTTTCAGTCATTCTTTCCGGCCACGCTCATATCATGTTGTTCTTGACACTGCTCTCTTATTACTTGCATCGTCGAATTTAAGATAATTCCACACTTCACTCAATAGCACAGTAAAACAAAATATTTTTGTAAATGAGTCGTGGTAGGAAATTTAAGTAAATGTTAGCCTAAAATGTTCCTACACCCACCGTTATGTTATAAATCATTGAAATACTTCCGAAAACAGTAAAATTTGTCAAAAATCCAAGTAAACTAAGGACATATAAATGTTCCAGAAATTCTCTAAACCAGTTTTCACAAATGTTCATACTTAAGAATAACTGCCTAGTTCAGTCCAATCTATTAAATACGATTAATTACGGCAAATACTGCTGGCATATATGTGGAGATTTGAAGATCATTGCAGCTTAATTAGAACTACAAGGGGATTTACAAAGTATTGTTGCTTTCTATGCCTGTTGGATAGAAGGGACATTGGAAAACCCTTTATTGTCTGCTGTCTGATGTTTAAAAGAAGATACGTGAAAGTCATCTGTTTCTCCTCGTGGGGTAGTGCAATGTTGCCTACCAGCAGATACGAAGTAACGCAGATCCCCTTTCTTTACCCCCTCAACACTCGAAACATAAACGAGGGTTCGAGTTATCTCACCTCAACAAAAACATGCACATTGGAGCGGTTCCCCTCCTTGTGGGTTGGATTTATATCACACGATGCGGTGACATATCTGAAGTAGGATTCGCCCCGTCGTGAGGTCTACGCCCCACACGCGCAAAAGTTCCGCGCTCCCTCGGTGTGGCGATGCTTGTAGAAGCCAAACCTTACCTTGATGTAGAAGCGATGAACCTTTCGTCTAAAAGCCGTGAAGATGACGTTTTAGAAGATTTGTATAAATCCTCTCTCCGGCAGCTACGGCGAGCGATGAGATGTGAAACTTCTCAGGCGTGGTATAGATACAAAAGTGATTTAACTTATGGGCAACTATGGAATAAATGAATTAATACCGTTTCACTTTACTTGGAATTATATTTCTCGACATCATTTTCTTCTTTACATGCGACTTTTTGCACTGATGTATATAGCCATTTACTATATTTTAATTTTCTCCTTTTATTTATAAATGATGCAACGGATTTTTACTTAAATTACTTATCTAGCGTCGCGTCTTCGATGTATATTTTAAACGTTTACTAAATGTTCATAAATGATGAACTATAATAACTTCTAATAATTTCAAGAAATCTTTTACCGAAAACGCGTCTACCCTCTTCGAGATTTAAAGTCAGAAGAAAAAATTTAAGAATAAAATCATTGCTTTTTTTTTTTTTTTTTTTTTTTGCTAAGTTACCGTAATACTTAATTCTGATTGGTCCTACGTCACAATTTGGGATTTCAATAAACCTAAGCATTTGTTGCATCATCTAGATGGCCTGCTTGGTTATTAACTTAAGTTGAATTACAGTTGGCCATGTTTACTTAATATGTCCATATATGCAATATCATCTTCAACATGTATAGAGCAACGTGCCATACATCTAATGACATCATGGAACTTGTAACCAGTTTCTTTGGTAATCGAATAATCTCAAAAGGTCTGTAGCCTCCAGATCCCCTGACCTAACCTTACCGGCTTTTTTCTTGTACGGGTATCTAAAAATATACTGTACAAGAATAGGCCACGGACAATTGATGTTCTCAAGGAATCCATTCGAACCGAAATAAGTAACATTGACGAGGATACTCTCCGTAAAACTTCAGAGAATATGGTGAGACAGTACAAACATGTATAGATGCAGGACACTTCCAACATTTTCTCTGAGATGTAAATAGGTAATGTAATCTCCCAATTGTGTATTATATTCTCCCAAAGTTGTACGTGTGTTCTATTATTAGTTCTAAAGTTATGGCATATTGAAATGGTTCAGGTTTATATGGATCACGCAATATGTACAGGATCAGCAATGTTCAATAAATATTCACTATGTTGTTAGAATGATATACTAAGAAAGGGAAATATTTTGTTAATTTTGTAAGTATCCACCTCAGCTGTGTCAAACAAAAAGCTACGTTTACGTAACTTTTATTGTTATTTCATAATGGTTACATAAGATGGGACATACATTCTATTATGTGTTTCAAATGGCAAGAGCTGTTCTCGTCTGTAACAAATCAGATGCGTTAGAGCCTTAACCGTTGCCACCTCGTTATCCTCACTCTTTCTATATTTCCCTCTCTCTCTCGCACGCCTGGGAGTGTTCGTGCCGCTAGACGTAAGGGAACGCAAACTGAATTTTTCAAAGTTTTATAATACTGCGGTAGTCAAAGCACAATTGCAACATAAATATTTATAAATTACACAAATGGTTTAAATATTTAGTTTAAAGTTAATTATAGTTTATGAATTACTTATTTTTCAATGAAAATACCAGCGGTACATCCGTATAGCTGTGAATGTTACTTACGTTAAGAGATAATTCGTCATTGTCATTTGTCTTCATCGTCTGAGTACTGCAAATTTATAATGATAGGTTCCAAAATCTCGTTACGTGATATTTCTTTCCAAAAGTCGTCTTCTTGTAGTTTATCTGATGTCTCACGCAGTCTTGTTGTGTTCCTTGTCAATTTTTTTCGTAAATAAGTCGTTCAGCGTCAGTCAGCTTAAAAATATTGTCTCTGTTTGCAACATAATTTGAGTCCACATTAACTCTATTGGATTGTTCTGGTAGTAAGGGGGGGAGGTAGATCGCGTCTCATTGATCCAGCTGATACACTTTTTCATGGAAGAGTAACTGAATAATGCTGCTTTGAACTCTCTAGAGTAAATAGAGATTATGAACCATTCATAAACAAAAACATAATGTGACCAGACACGTTCTGTCAGACTAGCAGGAAGTGTATCGTTTCCTCTCATCGAATTTAACAAACACCTTGGCTTATTCAAAGTACATATTTCTTTTATCACGTCATGTCAAATGTTTACGTTTAAGTTCTGAGTAATTTCAAATATACGTTCACACATACATGCCAACCAATAATGATACTCATTACAGTGCTTACGTCACAATGTATTGTTATGATATAAGCCATCTAATTTATTTATTTTTATTAGGAAAACTATTTGAGCTAAAAGAATGGGGCTTTTACGGTTATGTTAAATACATTCCTCATGGATCAGTTTTAGCAAAATCTGAATTTTTGTGTTAGCGCGGATAGTATTGTGACTTGTGTGGGTTCGAAGAATTAAAAGGCCGAGTTGCAGAAATTAAAAACCTTTATTTTCGTCGAAATACTCTTATAGATTACAGCAGAATTACGTTACATACACCATCAGTTTACCAAGGTCGATGACAATAACAGTGACAGCAGATTACATCCTTAGCTCTCGTTACAACAACACAGCTGACTGTCTCTCATTTCACAACACTGTTTCACAACTCGCAACTCCCTCTTGGCCAACCGTCGCCTCTTTAAATACTTCACAGATAATTTCCAGATGATTCACAAATAAACCAGAACAGGAACAATCTGTATCAGTCCAGAACTAACTAGAAATTTCCACTTATCTCAGTTTGTTTGTTTCGGCAGACCCTTATCTGCCTGTTATCTTGTCCGCGGACTCTTGGTTTTTACACTGCCTGCCTATCAGTTTCTTTTCTGTAGACAAGACAAGCGATCGTAGATACGGGTTAGCGACAATATTTATTACTATACACAATGGACATAATATAATCCATATTACGGAGCAGCGAGGTAACTCCTAAGCATTTATCACTTTATACTTTCAACTAAAACGTGTAATAACATAAATAAAGAGCATCATGACAAATCCTAAGAGCTTATCACATTATATAGTAGCACGACCAGTACTATGCATTTTCCACCTTATACTTCCAATCAAAATTTAATTTATAAGGCATGACAACTCATAAGCATTAAACACAGCAAACTTTATCTTATTGGACTCAATCATCCTATCGTCTGTAGCAAGTACTAAAGTTTCTTTTTCATTGTTTACATAGTAACCTTTTCTGGTAAGGACATAGGTACTGCTTATACTATAATATTTAAGAGAACTCACCAGATTGTCCAGTTTACTCCAATTGTCACGTTTGAAGGTGTCAGTTCCCTCACACTGCAAGAGCCATTTAAAATTTTCCACTGGTAGGCTCATAATATTGCTTCTAGGTTATGAAATACTTTGAAACTCATTAAGTGAAGGAACATAAGTGAACCTGGGATCTTGAATGTTATTGAAAAGAACGTAACTAATCGTCTTTAATAATGCCTATCAATGGGTTAAAATCTCCTCACCACTTCGGTTCAAAACTGTCAATAACATCTTGTGCACATCAAATATTAAAATTATCTTCACTCACTGTAAAATGTCTTGGATGCATTCTTCAGGATTTCGTATTTTCTGGTTGAGCTTTAATGTGTGATAGGATGGCTGATTCTTAAAAGTCGTGGGGTAGGCATCATCTATTAATTTTTGTACTTTTCGAAGGGTACGAATTGGTTCACCATCATTTACAGGAAATATGTCTTCCTTAACCTCAAAGCACTGTTCAAAATGATGAATACAAACTACAGTTTTGTCATTTACTTTAAAATCTTTACGATGTATGTTCCTGGTCCACTTATCCCATTACGATTTTACCTTCGGAAATTTAAATGTCGTGTGAGGTATACTACCATAATTAGATTGCAGCTGGGAACACAACAACGATGCATTTCGACAATGCTTCACAGTATATATTTAGGTAAACGTTATCACTTTATGTTAAATACTTAACTATAAACTAACTCGTTAGTCACTAATTGCCACTGTAATATGAATTACATTAATTCTTCAAACACACAATCAAAGTAAACAAACACACACTTTACTCTGTAGATATAACCACAACATAACAAGCTGGGCCACGAGCGCCGCCATTTTTCCTACAATCGATTCTCGTATTATGGTCTGAGTATTGGAGTTGGTGTTGTACAAACTAAGCGTTCTGCATTTGTCAAATAAATTGTGTCAGTCACTAACCATTGTTGAACCTTTAATTTATTCAAGTGATAAATCACTGTTCGTTATTTCTAGTTAGAATACATTTTTATCTACTATAGCTTTCTGGTCTTTTGAGAAAATTTGTAATGAATCAAGAGGAAATAGCAGAATGAATTAGAAGAGTGAATAAGTAAGTATGTGATTTCAATCATTAGCAATGAATTTCAGGAATTTTCTAAATCACAATAATTATAGGGCATATCCTTCTATAATGGTAATATTCCTCGCTGGAGGTAATGCGACAAGAAGTATGTGGTGGTTTGATATACGACAGATCCGTTCCCGCTGAATGGCTGACAGAAATCTCCTCAAAAATATTATTTCTGTAAGTTAATGCAGCTAATTTACGATATGAAGCTGACATAACTGATGTTCTTGGCAGAAATTGTTTCTCCTGCTAATTTAAAATTCCAGTTAATGGGACGACAGCCCCCACACAGTTCATCCTATGTCAATTTATTACAACGTCGTAATCCCCAAGAGGCAGGGTCACTAAATCAGGATTTTTCATGCAGTGTACGTACCATAGACCCACATCTCTAACAATTAACACTTTATCAACTTCTAACCTCTGCAGGATTTGCATATAGCTGTACAGTGTGACGTTATAGCGTAGCCAATTCACCGATCGTGTAGTATCGTGTGCAATTGATATTAGGAAGGTTACTGGTTCGAACTGTGTACTCTGACTTGGATTAAGGTGAGAAAGTACTGCCTATCTACACAAAGCTAGTTAAATGATTTTTGGGTTCACGTTACTAAGAAATTATGATTGATATGTACATGAGAATTTTCAGGCATGTTCTTAAAACCTTTATCTTTAATAATAACTATTACTATTTGAAAATTTTGTACTGACAATTGAGCACCCGCATGCAATAGTTGGTTAAGTATTGTACCCCATTTATGCCGAGTATATGACATTCGGAATCCTCAATGTCTGTTCTGTAATAATGCGTCAGTCTTATACTTCTAAGTAGAGCCGATAGACTGCAGCACGTGTTTCGTTACACTGCTGCATGGTTTCTACGAGTCATGCGCTCAGTGTTTCTTTATCCGTCAGCTGATTGTTACACAGTCGTGATAAAGCAAAATGAGCTCAGATTCAGATTTTATAAGTGATTTGTTCCTTGCTGAAGAAAAAAAAGAAATAAGGACAAAGGAAGGAAAAGGCATACATACAGTGTAAACTCTGTTAATGAAGTAACATATAAAACGTACTGGAATATAGTAATATAATTTAATATGAGAGTGGGTCAGAAAGTAATGCCTCTTATTTTTTCCCTTAAATAAGTAAGTTATGTGAAAACTTTGAATTTGGCGCAGTTCCTCAAACCTTCTTCTCCAATCCCCTGCAGTAGTAACTTCCTAAGTCAACAGGTAGCAGCACTGCATCCTCTTGCAAAAACGCTGACATCGACATTCGTATTAGACAGCGTTCTGTGATTGAATTTTTGACTGCGAAAGGTGAAACGCCAATTCGCATTCACGAAAGGCCAAAAAATGTGTATGGTGATACAACGGTGGATGTCAGCACTGTTAGACGATGGGTTCGTCGCTGTAACGAAGCTGAAGGGCAAACACCATTGACAGATGAAAAGCGAAGTGGCAGTGAGTCCATGCAACATTCAGCGAGTCGATGGCATCATTCGTGGTGATCGCCGGGTAACAACAGGTGAATTGTGTCGCATTACCTCCCTGGGTAGAGGCAGTGTGATGACGAGTATTCAACAACTGGGTTACTCAAAAGTTTGTTCACGTTGGGTACCAAGAATGTTAACCGTCCAAAACAAAGAAACAAGGAAAACAACAGCCTCCAAACACTTGCAGCGCTTCAATTTGGAGGGAGAGGAGTTTCTGGGAAAATTATTACTGGAGACGAAACGTGGCTTCATTTTTTTAAACCTGAATCAAAGAAGTAGTCAATGGAATGGCATCACACAACGTCACCGAAGAAAAAAATTAAAAACTCAGCGGTCGGCAGGGAAAGTTACGGCGACAGTGTTTTGGGATGCAGAGGATGTGCTTATGATTGATTTTTGGGGCAGAGATGCACAACATATTCTGTCCAATACGTCAGAGCTCTCAAAAAGCTGAAAGCACGTCTTCGCCGAGTTCGCCCAACAAAAATTATGGCGGATGTTCTTCTATTGCAGAAATTGAGAAATTGGGATGGCAAGTCTTACCTCACTGACCTGGCACCATCAGACTTCCATCTGTTCGGGCCACTAAAGCAAGCTCATCGTGGGATTCATTTTGAAGATGAGGAGGCTGTGAAAACGTCCGTGAGTCAATGGCTTAGGAAGCAAGACCGCGTGTTTTACCACACTGGAATACATGCCCTAGTTAAAAGGTGGACCAAAACTGTGGAAAAGGACGGAAATTGTAGTGAATAGTGACAAATTAATCGTCAATGTTGTAGTTTTCAAGCTATGTAAATTGGATTCAATTTTCTTGGCAATTAAAAGAGAAAAAATAGGAGGCATTGCTTTCTGACCCATCCTCGAAATATAATATATATTTTCTCCTTTGAAGAAGTTCTGTAATAAAATGTGCTGTAAAAAGGTCTCTAAAAATAAGCAAGAAAAAATGTTCACATCTTTTAGGGATATTGGAGACTTATAATCACCAGAACTATTTTCTAGCTGGGTTAATGAGGAAGAGTGAGCCTAAGGTTAAAACAAGTACAAAAAAGCAAAGTATCGAAGATGGTGTTGGAAATACTTCATAGATGTGAGAGCTGAAAAATGTGGTGTATGTAAAACATTTGTGTATGAACTATTACAAGTTAATATCAAACGAATCGATGTACTTCAAGCCAATAGTATCTGTTCTTTAGTGTTTCATGTTTTGTAACTGGAGCTTCTGCACAAGACAAGTCTTACAGCATTTTCTGATGCTTTCAGTGTGCAAAACAGGAATCAGACTGTAGTTAGATCTTTTCTGTATATTTCTGTGACTTTGGCAATCACCATTAGACATTTTTTCCTGTTCGTGGCATAGTTACTGCCAGTGTGATCAAAAGTTTGCTACATATTCGCAAAAAAATTAAGAAAAAGGAGTCATTGAAACATCTAGCGATTACATCAACATAATAAAAATGCTAAGAAGCCTTCCTTCATTGTTCTAGAGGGAATTGCGTTAGATTATGATACAGCACTAATGCAGAGGAATCAGTTGAAACTACCGAATAAAGGACTTAACCTTTCCAAGGCTCGAACGATATCCTACAAGCCCGATGGTACCTTAGTTCAAGAAAATTACTCTAACATTGGATTATTAAAAACATATAAGGTATGTTCTAATAAGAAGAAGCTTGAAGCTATACCATTTGTGAAAGCTCCGAATATTGGTGTTCAGAAAGCCAAATTAGATAACGTCAAATCCCTATCCTGTTACTTATCAGAAAAAGGCAAAATGTTTATGAGCAAATTTACTGAACAAACAACCAAACTTCAATCACAACAAGCTGACAACAGTTCAAGTGAGAGTGACTAGTGAGACATGTCTATATGACTAGTAAACATGTAAGATTAACAGCTGATTGAATTATGATATTCTTTATTATTATAATTAAGTTTCTGGCTTCTAATTGGAGGTGAAAGTCAACGTGTATCTAAAAGTGCAGCGAAATTAATCTTTTATTTCATTGTTTCAAATAAAGTTAAGTTTTTTCTGAACATTCATGCAATAATGAGGTAATTCATACTTCACTATTATTATTATATATCTTACAATTCAGTTCAGGTACCATTAATATATCAGTAAATACATTCCTGTGAGGTCTTGAAATATTGTAGACATCTGTTATTGAAATATTATCTTCTCAAGTGTTTATTTGACTGTAGCTCAATTAGGTGTTTTAAGATCTACCCCATTATTGTATGCGGTTGCTCAATTTGTTATAATCTTTAAGTTTATTAAAAAAAAAGCACCGAAATTTCAGATAATTCTATTTTTTAAACAAGTATTATGAATCTGAGAGAAAAATCCCTGCTTACTATTATTCTTATAAGTCTGCTTATTACAACAAAAAATTCATATGTTTTAGTTGATTAGTTTTTTAAAATAGTGTACCGGAACCTGAAAAACTGTGAAACTGAAAAAACAGCTTTAAAGTTTATATATTCATTACTAACTTCTCAGATGAGTCAGAACATTCCTGCTGCATAGTCTTGACCCTCTGTATTCTCACTTGTTCATTACAAGTTCATTTGTCTTGCCTTCTTGGTCAGTTCTTCAACCATTTTATCTACTTTCAGGACTCGCAGCTCATCAATTTCTGTATATGAGTACTATCATGATTAACACATGTATTGTGTGAACTGGGCCTACAAACCTCAATATTACAATACATGTGGCTTCATTGTTTATTCTATTTATATTTTCCACATTTATGCCCGATTTCACCAACAGATGTTAAAATCGACGTTAATAAATGTAACGTAACAAATGTCACAGCGCTAAAACTGATGTGAAATTACTTGCATTTCACCAACCTGTTTTCTTAAAATTTTAACAAACCTATGTTAACGCCAAGAAAGTTGTAAATATCACAGCTATAGAAGGCTATGGAAGATTTTCTGAACGTACTCCGATGCACTTTTGTTTTCATTTTCGTCTGCACAAATGGCGGATGAACAAAATCATAAATAAAGCCGTGAGACAAATTTCTCATCGACGGAGAAAGAATTGTTAATTAAAATGGTGACGAAGTGTAAGGATATCGTGGAAAATAAGAGGATGGATGCAGTGAATGTAAAAGAGAAAGATATCGCGGGGAAAATATTGGAAACGAATTTAATTCAAATGCATGTGTCAGTTCTACAATCACCAAACAACTTGTCAGTATTACGTAAATTTAAAACGAGGAGCGAAGAAGAACAAGTGACTTAAACGTTTCAAGACGGGAGGTGAACAATGTATTATCCACATAATTCAGTGAATTATAAAATCGCAAGGTTATTGATACTTGAAGCAAAGGCGAGATCAGCATATTCCTTTCGATGTATATTCTAACTCAGTATTACGTAAATTTAAAACGAGGAGCGAAGAAGAACAAGTGACGAGTGACTTGAACGTTTCAAGACGGGAGGTGGACAGTGTATTATCCACATAATTCAGTGAATTATAAAATAGCAGAGTTATTAATACTTGAAGCAAAGGCGAGATCGGCATATTCGTTTCGATGCATGTTCTAACCTCTCTTGTACTTCCGCAGTAACCTTCATAGCAACATGTTTCGACAGTCTGTACCTCTGTAAAACAATTTTCTTCGGATAGTTCCTCAAAATCATTTCTCCTCATAGGCCGTACTCTATTGCAAATGCCATTTAGACGGTCTTAAATATAGCAAATCGACATCCACAGCTGATTTCATGCTCGCCATCTTGACTTTTTACATTTGTTAAGGACTTAACATTAGAAATTCGGCTTGTTAGTTTAACATGAGGTTTAACACGAGTGTTACGCTAACACTTGTTGGTGAAATGCAATTTTTGTTTTAACTATTGCTAAACTCGTGTTAAGTCTTAACATTTGTTGGTGAAATCGGGCATTACTGCGAATTAGGTATAAAATATTGTTCCAATGAACTTTTAACTGTATATATGTAATCTAGATGGTTGGCATTATAATAAAATGTAAAAATAAAAAAGTGAATTTTAACCCCAAGAGGATACATTTTCAGTTTAAGAACGCAGAGTATTTAGTTTCATATCTGGAATTATTACCCGGGACAAATAGCTTGAGCGTTATTTATGTGTGGCGGTAGCAGGAACTAACGTATTGTGATGACTGGCTCTAGGTTGAGTATTGGAGCTAAAGAAGGTTGGGGGGAGCAAAGAGGTAGAGCAATGAGATACTCTCAGGGTATGCGTGGATATGTACGGGAGTTGAGTCCAGATGTATTACTCCCATTAGTCCTGGACCCGGGTCTCTGTCAACCAGGGAGTATCCGAGCTGTCCCAAAGGGCGCCCGGCGTCCTCCGCGGGGCTTTCCATAGGGCAAGACCTGGGTTACTAACAAGGCCCCCCCATCTTGTCCAAGGACACAAGAAGGGATGGAAGTGGATACGCCACTTAGGCTCGCCAACGCCAAAGTGGGAAGGCTACCGATATGACCGCGGTGGGGCCGCTTGGTGATCTAGCACACCTTCCACTAGCTATGTAGGCTAGTACGAGGGGATATTAATGGCTTCCCTCAACCCCGTCCGGAGACGTACCCGATCACTCACGAGTATCGGGAACCACTGCCCCCTCGAGACCAACCCAATCCGAACAACTTCCTGGCCACGCCGTGGCTCAGTGGTTAGATCGCTTGGCTCTCACCAAGGCGGCCCGGGTTCGATCCCAGGCGACCGCAAAGTGAGATTTGTGGTGGAGAACACGGCGTTGGGGCGGGTTTTCTCCGGGACCCCCGGTTTCCCCCGCCATCTCATTCCACCGGTGCTCCATCTTCATCTCATGTATCATCAGTGTCATCGCCTGCGGTGCCGTATGTAGTAAAAGCGGGCGTTAAACACTACACATTTCACATTTCATTTCGAACAACTCCCTATCAGGGAGGGGCTCGTATGTTCGGCCCGAAGTTCCTCTAGTAACGTCAAAGGTACCACGAGTTCTAGGCGTCCGCAGCGCCCGCACCACGGCAGCTGAAGGATCCCCTCCCCTACGGGAATGTATCGGAGTAAGCATGGTTATAATGAGACTGGAATGCCCGTTTCAAACTGATTTAATGAGTGCTTCTTTTTGTCATCACATCAAACTCGAAGTTGCCGACCAAGGGTTACCAATATATCAATGTTCAGAGTGACCGTATGTAGAATGCTTATTACTCGATAAAACTTAATTCGTTCTTCACGTACGTACGAACCGACAAATATCTTCTCTCATCGCTTCTGATCTGCCTTCGACCAAGACAGAAGCAGATGACCGTCTTAATCGGCCAACCCACCAAGGACTGCGTGTCCTCAATGGGCACAGCTGCGTGTGTCGGTAACTTTCACCCAAAACTCCTTTGTGACTCTTTTGTCCATTGTGATTATTAGTATCGGTGATGCCATTATTAAGGGTCCGAAGTCAAGTGCTACACACTGAGAATTCTGTTTCTCCCGTGTCTTTTGTTACACGACTCTACCACCTGCCCCTGCACGTGTTGTAACAAAGGTACACTATTTCTTTGAAATCCATAACAATTCCTTACTTATTGCAATCCTTTAATTACGGTATAAGTATTATGCTGTTATGCAAACCAGTAACAAAACAATCTCGTAGATTTTTAACGCAATAGTTTTGTTTTAGATAAATTATGTATTTTAAAGAGCTTTTCTTTTGTTTTGTATAGTAAAATTTCCTCCATTTTGTTTGATTCTACAGCATATTAACTATTATATAGTATGCGTCATTCTAGAAACTATCAACTGTTTTAAGAGCAAACGTAATGAAATATTAGAAAGGGAAACCTTACTTCTGTATGTTAACCTAACAATAACAATAATTAGTTTCTTCAAGGTTACCCTATGGTCAAAATAACCAAAAGGTTAAAAAATTAACTTTATAACCAAAAAATGTTTCAACCATTATATTTATGGATTTTGCTCTCAACATTCATTAAAGCTTCACAACACATGATTATTTAAATATCCAAGAATGGACGATCTAATGACCAATGTTTACTCACAATATTTTTCCCTCTGAATTTTCTTAAACTTTTTTGCAATATTTTATTTTAACTTCTGGTATTCCCTAGAATGACGTACGTACTAGTACTTCGACCACTAATAATATGTTGTATGACGCTTGACTACCGCTGTACAGTGTAGTGTACAAAGCAGGCGTCTCTAATAATAGTTTTCAAACATGAACACTTAAACAGTCACCTGGGAGAGTTATAAACTCCCAAAGCAGAAAGTTTAAACAGAATGTGTTCCAGTTCCACACGGAGAAAAGGCAAAACGGTCTACCTCTTCCTTTACTAAGCGTAGTAGATGGAACTGTTACAGCAGTAGGAAGAACTAAAGCCACAATAAAACGAATCCTTTTAAGGAATTTGAAACAGCTAGTATTTCAGATACACCAGTTACTCCTGCATGAAAACAACGTAATCGGAAATGGACAATTTGGACAAGTGCGTCATTCGCGGAACCTTTTTAGAGTATTATTAAGGGGATACAGCACCGAAAACCCCAAATCCAGCAATTTTCAACAAATCTTGCTGAAGTTTTTACCACTTAGTTCTGATGCATAGTGGACACAGTATTCAAAATTTGGTTTTTACATCTGCAATAGTTTTTTAGTAATTAATTTGTGAAGTTCAAAATTTGGTCAAAATTGAAACCGCTCCAAGTGATGAAATTTTCAAAATTTTAATTTTTCTATTTCTAAAAATATTCATATGTTTATGAAGAAAAGATCTATCATATGAATTTCTTATACTGTTTTTATTAACAGAGAGAAAAGAATTAGGTATGGAGCAAACAAACAAAAAAGCCAAAATATGATAAAATCTATGACTTTGTATATCAATAACTTTAAAAATATAATAATAATTAAAAATTCATATGATAGAAACTTTTGCTTTCTTTCTAAGAACATGTGTTGAAACGTTTATAGGGATTGAATCAAAACTGCATCGTGTGGAACATTTTGAATGACAAAAAATGTTGAAAAAAAACTATAACTGAGTAAATCCAATTTTAAAATCGAAAACATTTTCCTTTTCAGCTACATGCCTTGAAGGAGACTAAAACCCTCCAGATAGATAAGTTGCACCCTCTTGCCTCTTCCTTCTCTCTTCTGCAGCAGTTTAGTTCGATTGCAGTTTCCTTCTGGATGTTTTAGAAGTTACCTTCGCAGAAATTGCTGAAAGAAGTAAGCGTAATGGTCCTTCCCTTGGCTAATCTTTATAGATGCTGGTGAAATCTGTGTCCATTAAGTCTGACTGCAGCTTGAGTGAGGCGGAACAACCAAAATTGAATTCACTGATGGTTGATGTCACAGCAACCTGAAGCCTCTTCTTTGAAACAAATATTTCTTTTTGGCAATTATGCCATATCATGTTATGTAAACTTTCATTTGCATTTTGTGTCTTACCCAATGTACATCTTCTTAGGATTTCATCTGATGCCAGCCTTTTGTACACAGGCATTAGTTTTCTTACCACATCAGGCCTCAAGTATGTTCCCATTGTTGTATTATGTTTAGGTGTTTATTCCCATGTATCGTTTAGCCTATTCATATGTACACATTCAACAGAAGTTGTCAGTTTTTTCAAAGAATGTTTCACCTATAACCTATATAACAGTTATATGCACGTTTTGATGTATAAATACCTATATAAATGTCAAATAGTACACTAAAACTCATCAATTATCTATAAATATATAAACAGTATGTAGTTTAACGATAAACACAAGAAAATAACGACCGTTAGAAACTTAAACAAAAGCAAAATATAAACATTACTATTTCCTTTTAATGTTTGTAGCCAGTGTTTTGTTTCCATGGTGCCACATATTGTAAGAAATAACCATCATACCAACACACAAAATTCCACCAGAAACTTTGCCCACTAATTTCAAATGTATTAATTTAGTACATTCAATCGAACTCAAATGACACAATTCTGTGGATCCAAGGGCTGGATTGCACGAGCGCACGGGCATTTAAACTGCCATGTGAGGTTATTCAAATGCCTGAAACTCATAAATTTAGTTGGATTATGATACTGTAAGGTTCAGAGTATTTAACTAGCTAAAAAAGTTATTATTTCCATATTTTTAGCCAATTTTGGTGCTGCATTCCCTTAAGTGCGTAAAGAAATTCCAACTATGAAGAACTTCCAACAATGTGAAAATAGCTTCCGCAGTGGACGGAAAACATTTGCGAAAATTAAAAGAAGTGGGATTAAATAAAAGAAGTAAAGATATGCGACACAGTAGTAGAACGCCAGGATATAGATCGCCACCTTAAGAGGGAGGTCTGAAAAGTTTCCCACCTAATAAAGACATTTTCTCAGTAAAAAGTACAAAATTCAAACACAGCTGCTACTTCCTAATCCACAGAGTTGCTATTGTTCTTTAGTACAGAGGATCAAACAAATGAAGCAATCAGGTGAGACAGACACGGATTGCGTTCATTTTAATTCCCACTGATGAGTGAACCTCAGATATTTGCTTCAATCTGGACTCATTCAAGTGAACCTAAACCTAAATTCAATCATTTGGAAAGCCGCGCGAGCTCAGTAATCAGTCTAATTCAAACAATAACCTGTCTGAATTAATCGCGCTAAGGTTTGTGGCATGCAACATTTTCAATATAAAAAAGCATCTCATGTAATATACTCACATGACTTTCTCTACTCTTGTACAAACACTTATTGCTCTATCTGCTTCAAGATAAACATTATCTTATTGTAGTTACAAGGGAATACAGTACACTTTAAGTGATAGTCAAATGTTTTATATACATGACATTCTCTACTCTTGTACAAACACTTATTGCTCTATCTACTTCAAGATAAACATTATCTTATTGTAGTTACAAGGGAATACAGTAGACTTTAAGTGATAGTCAAATGTTTTATATACATGACTTTCTCTACTCTTGTACAAACACTTATTGCTCTATCTAGTTCAAGATAAACATTATCTTATTGTATTTACAAGGGAATACAGTAGACTTTAAGTGATAGTCAAATGTTTTATATACATGACTTTCTCTACTCTTGTACAAACACTTATTGCTCTATCTACTTCAAGATAAACATTATCTTATTGTAGTTACAAGGGAATACAGTAGACTTTAAGTGATAGTCAAATGTTTTATATACATGACTTTCTCTACTCTTGTACAAACACTTATTGCTCTATCTACTTCAAGATAAACATTATCTTATTGTAGTTACAAGGGAATACAGTAGACTTTAAGTGATAGTCAAATGTTTTATATACATGACTTTCTCTACTCTTGTACAAACACTTATTGCTCTATCTACTTCAAGATAAACATTATCTTATTGTAGTTACAAGGGAATACAGTAGACTTTAAGTGATAGTCAAATGTTTTATATACATGACTTTCTCTACTCTTGTACAAACACTTATTGCTCTATCTACTTCAAGATAAACATTATCTTATTGTAGTTACAAGGGAATACAGTAGACTTTAAGTGATAGTCAAATGTTTTATATACATGACTTTCTCTACTCTTGTACAAACACTTATTGCTCTATCTACTTCAAGATAAACATTATCTTATTGTAGTTACAAGGGAATACAGTAGACTTTAAGTGATAGTCAACTGTTTTATATACATGACTTTCTCTACTCTTGTACAAACACTTATTGCTCTATCTACTTCAAGATAAACATTATCTTATTGTAGTTACAAGGGAATACAGTAGACTTTAAGTGATAGTCAAATGTTTTATATACATGACTTTCTCTACTCTTGTACAAACACTTATTGCTCTATCTACTTCAAGATAAATATTATCTTATTGTAGTTACAAGGGAATACAGTAGACTTTAAGTGATAGTCAAATGTTTTATATACATGACTTTCTCTACTCTTGTACAAACACTTATTGCTCTATCTACTTCAAGATAAATATTATCTTATTGTAGTTACAAGGGAATACAGTAGACTTTAAGTGATAGTTAAATGTTTTATATACATGACTCTCTCTACTCTTGTACAAACACTTATTGCTCTATCTACTTCAAGATAAACATTATCTTATTGTAGTTACAAGGGAATACAGTAGACTTTAAGTGATAGTCAAATGTTTTGTATACATGACTCTCTCTACTCTTGTACAAACACTTATTGTTCTATCTACTTCAAGATAAACATTATCTTATTGTAGTTACAAGGGAATACAGCAGACTTTAAGTGATAGTCAAATGTTTTATATACATGACTTTCTCTACTCTTGTACAAACACTTATTGCTCTATCTACTTCAAGATAAACATTATCTTATTGTAGTTACAAGGGAATACAGTAGACTTTAAGTGATAGTCAAATGTTTTATATACATGACTGTCTCTACTCTTGTACAAACACTTATTGCTCTACCTGCTTCAAGATAAACATTATCTTATTGTAGTTACAAGGGAATACAGTAGACTTTAAGTGATAGTCAAATGTTTTATATACATGACATTCTCTACTCTTGTACAAACACTTATTGCTCTATCTGCTTCAAGATAAACATTATCTTATTGTAGTTACAAGGGAATACAGTAGACTTTAAGTGATAGTCAAATGTTTTATATACATGACATTCTCTACTCTTGTACAAACACTTATTGCTCTATCTACTTCAAGATAAACATTATCTTATTGTAGTTACAAGGGAATACAGTAGACTTTAAGTGATAGTCAACTGTTTTATATACATGACATTCTCTACTCTTGTACAAACACTTATTGCTCTATCTACCTCAAGATAAACATTATCTTATTGTAGTTACAACGGAATACAGTAGACTTTAAGTGATAGTCAAATGTTTTATATACATGACATTCTCTACTCTTGTACAAACACTTATTGCTCTATCTACTTCAAGATAAACATTATCTTATTGTAGTTACAAGGGAATACAGTAGACTTTAAGTGATAGTCAACTGTTTTATATACATGACATTCTCTACTCTTGTACAAACACTTATTGCTCTATCTACTTCAAGATGAACATTATCTTATTGTAGTTACAAGGGAATACAGTAGACTTTAAGTGATAGTCAAATGTTTTATATACATGACTTTCTCTACTCTTGTACATTATTGCTCTATCTACTTCAAGATAAACATTATCTTACTGTAGTTACAAGGGAATACAGTAGACTTTAAGTGATAGTCAAATGTTTTATATACATGACTTTCTCTACTCTTGTACAATCACTTATTGCTCTATCTACTTCAAGATAAACATTATCTTATTGTAGTTACAAGGGAATACAGTAGACTTTAAGTGATAGTCAAATGTTTTATATACATGACTTTCTCTACTCTTGTACAAACACTTATTGCTCTATCTACTTCAAGATAAACATTATCTTATTGTAGTTACAAGGGAATACAGTAGACTTTAAGTGATAGTCAAATGTTTTATATACATGACTTTCTCTACTCTTGTACAAACACTTATTGCTCTATCTACTTCAAGATAAACATTATCTTATTGTAGTTACAAGGGAATACAGTAGACTTTAAGTGATAGTCAAATGTTTTATATACATGACTTTCTCTACTCTTGTACAAACACTTATTGCTCTATCTACTTCAAGATAAACATTATCTTATTGTAGTTACAAGGGAATACAGTAGACTTTAAGTGATAGTCAACTGTTTTATATACATGACTTTCTCTACTCTTGTACAAACACTTATTGCTCTATCTACTTCAAGATAAACATTATCTTATTGTAGTTACAAGGGAATACAGTAGACTTTAAGTGATAGTCAAATGTTTTATATACATGACTTTCTCTACTCTTGTACAAACACTTATTGCTCTATCTACTTCAAGATAAATATTATCTTATTGTAGTTACAAGGGAATACAGTAGACTTTAAGTGATAGTCAAATGTTTTATATACATGACTTTCTCTACTCTTGTACAAACACTTATTGCTCTATCTACTTCAAGATAAATATTATCTTATTGTAGTTACAAGGGAATACAGTAGACTTTAAGTGATAGTTAAATGTTTTATATACATGACTCTCTCTACTCTTGTACAAACACTTATTGCTCTATCTACTTCAAGATAAACATTATCTTATTGTAGTTACAAGGGAATACAGTAGACTTTAAGTGATAGTCAAATGTTTTGTATACATGACTCTCTCTACTCTTGTACAAACACTTATTGTTCTATCTACTTCAAGATAAACATTATCTTATTGTAGTTACAAGGGAATACAGCAGACTTTAAGTGATAGTCAAATGTTTTATATACATGACTTTCTCTACTCTTGTACAAACACTTATTGCTCTATCTACTTCAAGATAAACATTATCTTATTGTAGTTACAAGGGAATACAGTAGACTTTAAGTGATAGTCAAATGTTTTGTATACATAACTTTCTCTACTCTTGTACAAACACTTATTGTTCTATCTACTTCAAGATAAACATTATCTTATTGTAGTTACAAGGGAATACAGTAGACTTTAAGTGATAGTCAAATGTTTTATATACATGACTTTCTCTACTCTTGTACAAACACTTATTGCTCTACCTACTTCAAGATAAACATTATCTTATTGTAGTTACAAGGGAATACAGTAGACTTTAAGTGATAGTCAAATGTTTTATATACATGACTTTCTCTACTCTTGTACAAACACTTATTGTTCTATCTACTTCAAGATAAACATTATCTTATTGTAGTTACAAGGGAATACAGTAGACTTTAAGTGATAGTCAAATGTTTTATATACATGACTCTCTCTACTCTTGTACAAACACTTATTGTTCTATCTACTTCAAGATAAACATTATCTTATTGTAGTTACAAGGGAATACAGTAGACTTTAAGTGATAGTCAAATGGTTTATATACATGACTTTCTCTACTCTTGTACAAACACTTATTGCTCTATCTACTTGAAGATAAACATTATCTTATTGTAGTTACAAGGGAATACAGCAGACTTTAAGTGATAGTCAAATGTTTTATATACATGACTTTCTCTACTCTTGTACAAACACTTATTGCTCTATCTACTTCAAGATAAACATTATCTTATTGTAGTTACAAGGGAATACAGTAGACTTTAAGTGATAGTCAAATGTTTTGTATACATAACTTTCTCTACTCTTGTACAAACACTTATTGTTCTATCTACTTCAAGATAAACATTATCTTATTGTAGTTACAAGGGAATACAGTAGACTTTAAGTGATAGTCAAATGTTTTATATACATGACTTTCTCTACTCTTGTACAAACACTTATTGCTCTACCTACTTCAAGATAAACATTATCTTATTGTAGTTACAAGGGAATACAGTAGACTTTAAGTGATAGTCAAATGTTTTATATACATGACTTTCTCTACTCTTGTACAAACACTTATTGTTCTATCTACTTCAAGATAAACATTATCTTATTGTAGTTACAAGGGAATACAGTAGACTTTAAGTGATAGTCAAATGTTTTATATACATGACTCTCTCTACTCTTGTACAAACACTTATTGTTCTATCTACTTCAAGATAAACATTATCTTATTGTAGTTACAAGGGAATACAGTAGACTTTAAGTGATAGTCAAATGTTTTATATACATGACTTTCTCTACTCTTGTACAAACACTTATTGCTCTATCTACTTCAAGATAAACATTATCTTATTGTAGTTACAAGGGAATACAGTAGACTTTAAGTGATAGTCAAATGTTTTATATACATGACTTTCTCTACTCTTGTACAAACACTTATTGGTCTATCTACTTCAAGATAAACATTATCTTATTGTAGTTACAAGGGAATACAGTAGACTTTAAGTGATAGTCAAATGTTTTATATACATGACTTTCTCTACTCTTGTACAAACACTTATGGCTCTATCTACTTCAAGATAAACTTTATCTTATTGTAGTTACAAGGGAATACAGTAGACTTTAAGTGACAGTCAAATGTTTTATATACATGGCTTTCTCTATTCTTGTACAAACACTTATGGCTCTATCTACTTCAAGATAAACATTATCTTATTGTAGTTACAAGGGAATACAGTAGACTTTAAGTGACAGTCAAATGTTTTATATACATGACTTTCTCTATTCTTGTACAAACACTTATGGCTCTATCTACTTCAAGATAAACATTATCTTATTGTAGTTACAAGGGAATACAGTAGACTTTAAGTGATAGTCAAATGTTTTATATACATGACTTTCTCTATTCTTGTACAAACACTTATGGCTCTATCTACTTCAAGATAAACATTATCTTATTGTAGTTACAAGGGAATACAGTAGACTTTAAGTGATAGTCAAATGTTTTATATACATGACTTTCTCTATTCTTGTACAAACACTTATGGCTCTATCTACTTCAAGATAAACATTATCTTATTGTAGTTACAAGGGAATACAGTAGACTTTAAGTGATAGTCAAATGTTTTATATACATGACTTTCTCTATTCTTGTACAAACACTTATGGCTCTATCTACTTCAAGATAAACTTTATCTTATTGTAGTTACAAGGGAATACAGTAGACTTTAAGTGACAGTCAAATGTTTTATATACATGACTTTCTCTATTCTTGTACAAACACTTATGGCTCTATCTACTTCAAGATAAACTTTATCTTATTGTAGTTACAAGGGAATACAGTAGACTTTAAGTGACAGTCAAATGTTTTATATACATGACTTTCTCTATTCTTGTACAAACACTTATGGCTCTATCTACTTCAAGATAAACATTATCTTATTGTAGTTACAAGGGAATACAGTAGACTTTAAGTGACAGTCAAATGTTTTATATACATGACTTTCTCTATTCTTGTACAAACACTTATGGCTCTATCTACTTCAAGATAAACTTTATCTTATTGTAGTTACAAGGGAATACAGTAGACTTTAAGTGACAGTCAAATGTTTTATATACATGACTTTCTCTATTCTTGTACAAACACTTATGGCTCTATCTACTTCAAGATAAACATTATCTTATTGTAGTTACAACGGAATACAGTAGACTTTAAGTGACAGTCAAATGTTTTATATACATGACTTTCTCTATTCTTGTACAAACACTTATTGGTCTATCTACTTCAAGATAAACTTTATCTTATTGTAGTTACAAGGGAATACAGTAGACTTTAAGTGATAGTCAAATGTTTTATATACATGACTTTCTCTACTCTTGCACAAACACTTATTGGTCTATCTACTTCAAGATAAACATTATCTTATTGTAGTTACAAGGGAATACAGTAGACTTTAAGTGACAGTCAAATGTTTTATATACATGACTTTCTCTACTCTTGTACAAACACTTATTGGTCTATCTACTTCAAGATAAACATTATCTTATTGTAGTTACAAGGGAATACAGTAGACTTTAAGTGACAGTCAAATGTTTTATATACATGACTTTCTCTACTCTTGTACAAACACTTATTGGTCTATCTACTTCAAGATAAACATTATCTTATTGTAGTTACAAGGGAATACAGTAGACTTTAAGTGATAGTCAAATGTTTTATATACATGACTTTCTCTATTCTTGTACAAACACTTATTGGTCTATCTACTTCAAGATAAACATTATCTTATTGTAGTTACAAGGGAATACAGTAGACTTTAAGTGATAGTCAAATGTTTTATATACATGACTTTCTCTACTCTTGTACAAACACTTATTGCTCTATCTACTTCAAGATAAACATTATCTTATTGTAGTTACAAGGGAATACAGTAGACTTTAAGTGATAGTCAAATGTTTTATATACACGACTTTCTCTACTCTTGTACAAACACTTATTGGTCTATCTACTTCAAGATAAACATTATCTTATTGTAGTTACAAGGGAATACAGTAGACTTTAAGTGACAGTCAAATGTTTTATATACATGAGTTTCTCTACTCTTGTACAAACACTTATTGCTCTATCTACTTCAAGATAAACATTATCTTATTGTAGTTACAAGGGAATACAGTAGACTTTAAGTGATAGTCAAATGTTTTATATATATATATATATATATATATATATATATATATATGACTTTCTCTATTCTTGTACAAACACTTATGCTCTATCTACTTCAAGATAAACATTATCTTATTGTAATTACAAGGGAATACAGTAGATTTTAAGTGACAGTCAAATGTTCTATACCGCGGATTGTTGTAGTGATGGGTTTGAAACTGCGTTCTATGCTCCTTTCTGAGAAAGAGAAAAAATCTTAACCCCACCCCTAATGGCATGAGGGTAAGATGATGAAAAATCCTCTGACACCAAGATAACTGTTTAATAAGGTAAGTCAATTATGAAGAAAAATTATGATTTTGATGGACAAATGTATAAAGGGTATCTCAAAATATAAATTTTAAGTAAAATGTAGGTATGAAATTGTTCGTTGGAATGCAGTCATTAACGTTTGATTCAGTCACGTGTTGATGTTGTGATGTCCAGAGACAACTGCTCTTTATACTAAGAAGCTTGTGTCCAATCAATAACACAGTGAGCTGATCTATACACATAACCTACAGCTCTTTCTACGTCATTAACGGTATAGTTAAAGCTCCTAAATTAATCACCTTTGTCACAGAGATTATTTAGTATATCAGATACAGTCCACAATGCATTCAATTTACGTCTTCCAACGTTAAGTCACATCAGACGATGAATGAAATGATGTTCAAATGAGTACAGGGTACATAGAGCTTACAGTTACCAGACATTCATCTTTCAGGATAAGAGAAAACCTCCAACGTTAAGTCATATCGGACGATGAATGAAATGATGTTCAAATGAGTACAGGGTACATAGAGCTTAGAGTTACCAGACATTCATCTTTCAGGATAAGAGAAAATCTCCAACGTTAAGTCATATCGGACGATGAATGAAATGATGTTCAAATGAGTACAGGGTACATAGAGCTTACAGTTACCAGACATTCATCTTTCAGGATAAGAGAAAACCTCCAACGTTAAGTCATATCGGACGATGAATGAAATGATGTTCAAATGAGTACAGGGTACATAGAGCTTAGAGTTACCAGACATTCATCTTTCAGGATAAGAGAAAACCTCCAACGTTAAGTCATATCGGACGATGAATGAAATGATGATCAAATGAGTACAGGGTACATAGAGCTTAGAGTTACCAGACATTCATCTTTCAGGATAAGAGAAAACCTCCAACGTTAAGTCATATCGGACAATGAAAGAAATGATGTTCAAATGAGTACAGAGTACATAGAGCTTAGAGTTACCAGACATTCATCTTTCAGGATAAGAGAAAACCTCCAACGTTAAGTCATATCACACGATGAATGAAATGATGATCAAATGAGTACAGGGTACATAGAGCTTACAGTTACCAGAAATTCATCTTTCAGGATAAGAGAAAACCTCCAACGTTAAGTCATATTGGACGATGAATGAAATGATGTTCAAATGAGTACAGGGTACATAGAGCTTAGAGTTACCAGACGTACATCTTTTAGGATAAGGATGTACCCCGTAAGAAAGCCTTATCACCCTGACAGATTAGAACTCGGGACGTTTTGAAAGTGAGACAGACAGTCGAGGTGGGCAATGCCAGTTTGTTTTCTCTAATGCCACTATGCCGCTGTAGTCATATTTGAGGTCCGTGCCGGATGCAAGCGGTCACTTCTCTTACGAGATCAGGTCGGACCCTACTGGTGGACAACACTTGCTAAGGAAACCATTGACTTTGAGAGCTAACGAAGAGAAGGTGTTCGATGTGAAGAGAGGGTGGCACGAGAATATTGGAACAAGAGAAGACAATGATGACGAAGCAATTTCCGAGGACTCATTGACACAAGGGCTTGCTGTGGAGTGCTGCAGGGTTGTCCAATCGTTTCATAACACAAGCTTCGTAGCTCGTCACGGTCCGACCTATCTGGACCATGCGTTTTGTTCGGAGGTTTCTCTGGTTACATTTCAAGATTTTTTCTGTCAATCCATTTCACTTCAGGTATTATACGAGACTGTCAGAAGTTTGATTTGTCTTATACAGTTATGAGGAAAATTTAGAGAATGGAATAATATAAGAAAACTGAAGGATATACAGTACGCGCAAGATAAGCTGAGCGCTGAATTTTTGGTGTGGTGCGCGCAGAGGAGAAGAAGGGAGAGCTAATGCTCTTTTGTTTCTGCAGTGAAACAAAACACAGTTCAGCAAAATAGCGTGTAAGATAAGCGAAGATATCACAAGTAACGTTGCATCCTCTGAAAACATTTCTTAGTTTTGCCCACGCCAGCTCAATTGCATTCAGATCACAGTTATACGGAGATAGACGAATAATAATGTGTCCCTTTTCGAGAGCCATAACATCCACTAATGTTCATACAAATATAAATCATTTTCAAGTAAATGCTGATGTACCACATTCGTAACAAGGATAAGCTGGCAATTCGAGCGCACCAAACAAGCCTTTATGAAGGAAGATTTAACTACAAAGTGATAATGTTATATAATAAACTTCCAAATTCATTTAAACAAGCTGCATCATTAAAACACTTTAAGAATAAGGTTAACAAATGTTTGCATGCACACTGTTTTTATACGGTTAATGAATTTTTAGAACTATAACCATGTAAATGAGCACTGGGAGCATAGTACATTCAAAAACCTGTAATATTTACATTATGATATTTCTTGTAGTAAATTAGTCTATGCAAATACCACATGAAACCATAGAAAAACTGCTTACTGTGTATATTGTATGAAATCAATTTGACTTTATGTATATACTGTATTTATACATTTTGACCTGTCTCATAACAAGCACGAGGGTGGGTCAAAATATAATGCCTCCTATTTTTTTCCCTTAAATAAGTAAGTTATGTGAAAACTGAATATGGCGCATTTCCTCAAACCTTCTTCTCCAATCCCCTGCAGTAGTAACTACCTAAGTCAGCAGGTGGCAGCACTGCATCCTCTTGCAAAATGGCTGACATCGGCATTCGTATTAGACAGCGTTCTGTGATTGAATTTTTGACTGCGGAAGGTGAAACGCCAATTCGCATCCACGAAAAGCTAAAAAATGTGTATGGTGATGCAATGGTGAATGTCAGCACTGTTAGACGATGGGTTCGTCGCTGTAACGAAGCTGAAGGGCAAACACGATGAAAAGGGAAGCGGCAGTGACTGCAAGCAACATTCAGCGAGTCGATGACGTCATTTGTGGTGATCGCCGGGTAACAACAGGTGAATTGTGTCGCATTACCTCCCTCAGTAAAGGCAGTGTGATGACAATTATTCAACAACTGGGTTACTCACAAGTTTGTTCACGTTGGGTACCACGAATGTTAACCGCCCAAAACAGAGAAACAAGGAAAACAATAGCCTCCGAACACTTGCAGTCTTCAATTTGGAGGGAGAGCAGTTTCTGGGAAAATTATTACTGGAGACGAAACGTGAGTTCATTTTTTTCAACCTGAATCAAAGAGGCAGTCAATGGAATGGCATTACTCAACGTCACCGAAGGAAAAAAAAAAATCAAACCTCAGCGGTCGGCAGGGAAACTTATGGCGACAGTTCTTTGGAATGCAGAGGGTGTGCTTAAGATTGATGTTTTGGAGCAGGGTTGCACAATAAATTCTGTCCAATACGCCAGAACTCTCAAAAAGCTGAAAGCACGTCTTTGCCGAGTTCACGCAACAAAAACTATGGCGGATGTTCTTCTTTTGCATGAAAATGCAAGACCACACACCAGTCGTTACACCACTGCAGAAATTGAGAAATTGGGATGGCAAAGTCTTACAGCCCTGACCTGGCACCATCAGACTTCCATCTGTTCGGGCCACTAAAGGAAGCTCATCGTGGGATTCATTTTGAAGATGAGGAGGCCGTGAAACGGTCCAAGCGTCAATGGCTTAGGAAGCAAGACCGTGTGTTTTACCACACTGGAATACATGCCCTAGTTAAAAGGTGGACCAAAACTGTGGAAAAGGACGGAGATTATATTGAATAGTGACAAATTAATCGTCAATGTTGTAGTTTTCAAGCTATGTAAATTGGATACAATTTTCTTGGCCATAAAAAGCGAAGAAAATAGGAGGCATTACTTTTTAACCCAGCCTCGTATAAGTTGCCAAGGAGGAACTAAAATTCTAATTCTAACGTACGATTGTTGTAAACTAGTTAGCTAATTATCCTCGAAGTTGATCAAAACGAAATATGGCGTACATGATAAAGCTTAGCGTATTAGCAACTAGATGTCAGTGTATAGCGCATTTCAAATTGCAAAGTTGTCATCTATCTTTACGGAGTTAAACGAAACTTGCCGAATGAGGACTTTGAGCTCGATCGCTCTTCTTATCGCAAGTTTATGGTATTTTAGTACTCAGAGCATGATAAGCGACGAGGGAAGGAGGTTACGAAGGTGAGAAGGAGAAAGAAGAATGATGGATGAAAGAGCAGAAGGCGCCAGTGTAATGTGGAACTTTATTATTATGGAAAATGTTATTTCGTAGCAGAAGGAATGAGCTTGGAGCCGAGGTTGGCGGAAACTGAAACTACTCTCGTAACAGGAAGGTGGATGAAGAATGGACAGCTGCGAGAGAAGAAAACAAATAGTGTTTTATGTGCATGTGTTAAGTGTAGTGAAAGAAATAAAACTGGAAAATTAAAGTACAAGTAAAAGCCTTTTCTTTTTGTTCCATTTATCCTTAACTCCATACTCTCTTTCATACTTCCAGAAATGTCGGAGAAAAGTTCCCCATCCCACTACCGGGAATCGAACCTGGGACCTCTATCCCGGCAGGCAGGTGCTCTACCAATTGAGCTACTAATCCTTTATTATTAGTGGAATTACGAGGGCTGATCAACAAAGACTGAGACCGATTCATTTAAGTAGCTTCCGTGATAGTTTCGTATCTGCAACACAAATATTTGAAAAGAGAGGCTTTTTATGTATAATGTCGGTAGGCGGCAGCACTCTCGTATTGGTAGGTTGGTAGTAATGCTCTATTTTGTAGACCCTAAGTGCATTTCGGATATCAGACAGTGGAGGTGACACGAGAGGAGCAGTTGAGCGTAATCAAATTCTGTTTTCGTTTAAACCATACAGCCACCGAAACTTACAAAAAGCTGAAGCAAGCGTACACTGAAGATGCACTACCTCGTGCAACAGTGTTTAGGTGGTTAAAGGACTTCAAAGAAGGCCGACTTGTCAGTGTTAAGCAAGGTGGACCTGGTGTTTCGGCTTCTACTGTGACTGAAGTCAACATCAACACAGCTGCTGTTATTGTCCGAGAGGATCGGCGTATAACATTACGTAACCTCAGTGTAGTGTTGAGAATTTTATATGGCAGTGTGTTTACTATTATGCATGACCATCTCCATATGACCCGAGTTTGTGCTCGTTGGGTGCCACGTCTGTTGACTCCCGAACAAAAGACTGTGCGAATAGAGACAAGCCGTGAGGTGCTGCGTCTCTTTGCTGATGGAGGGGATGCACCTTTTAAATCGTTTATCACCGGTTGCATCAAGGCTGCATCATTATGATCCTGAAGGAAAACAAGCCAGCACAGTGTGGATATCGATAGGTTCTCCAACACCAAAAAATAAAAAGTTGTTCCATCTGCAGGGAAAGTGATGGTGATCACACATTTTGAATGTAACGAAATGATTTACTAGCATGCAGTTCCCCCTCACACTACTGTTACAGCAGCATAGTACACGTCAGTATTGGCTACACTGAGGAAGCACATTGTAAAGAAACGACCAGAGCTTTCTCGGACTGAAGACGACTTCATCATGACAATGCACGGCCTCACGTCATGCAGTTCCCCCTCACACTACAGTTACAGCAGCATACTACACGTCAGTATTGGCTACACTGAGGAAGCACATTGCAAAGAAACGACCAGAGCTTTCTCGGACTGAAGACGACTTCATCATGACAATGCACGGCTTCACGTCACATGCATTTTCCCCTCACACTACTGCTACAGCAGCATACTACACGTCAGTATTGGCTACACTGAGGAAGCACATTGCAAAGAAACGACCAGAGCTTTCTCGGACTGAAGACGACTTCATCATGACAATGCACGGCCTCACGTCATGCAGTTCCCCCTCACACTACAGTTACAGCAGCATACTACACGTCAGTATTGGCTATACTGAGGAAGCACATTGTAAAGAAATGACCAGAGCTTTCTTGGACTGGGTGACGACTTCATCATGACAATGCACCACCTCACGTGACATACAGTTCCCCCTCACACTACTGTTACAGCAGCATACTACACGTCAGTATTGGCTACATTGACGAAGTACATTGCAATGAAACGACCAGAGCTTTCTCGGACTGGGTGACGACTTCATCATGACAATGCACTGCCTCACGTCACATGCAGTTCCCCCTCACACTACTGTTACAGCAGCATACTACACGTCAGTATTGGCTACACTGAGGAAGCACATAGTAAAGAAATGACCAGAGATTTCTCGGACAGGGTGATGACTTCATCATGACAATGCACCACCTCACATCACATACAGATCCCCCTCACACTACTGTTACAGCAGCATACTACACGTTAGTATTGGCTACATTGAGGAAGTACATTGCAATGAAACGACCAGAGCTTTCTCGGACTGGGTGACGACTTCATCATGACAATGCACTGCCTCACGTCACATACAGTTCCCCCTTATACTACTGTTACAGCAGCATACTACACGTCAGTATTGGCTACACTGAGGAAGCACATTGTAAAGAAATGACCAGAGCTTTCTCGGACAGGGTGGCGACTTCACTATGACAATGCACCACCTCACGTCACATGCAGTTCCCCCTCACACTACTGTTACAGCAGCATACTACATGTCAGTATTGGTTACACTGAGGAAGCACATTACAAAGAAATGATCAGAGCTTTCTCGGACTGGGTGACGACTTGATCATGACAATGCATGGCCTCACGTCACATGCAGTTCCCCCTTACACTACTGTTACAGCAGCATACTACGCGTCAGTATTGGCTACACTGAGGAAGCACATTGCAAAGAAACGACTAGAGCTTTCTCGGACTGAGTGGCGACTTCATCACGACAATGCAGGGCCTCACGACATGCAGTTCCCCCTCACACTACTGTTACAGCAGCATACTACTCGTCAGTATTGGCTACACTGAGGAAGTACATTGCAAAGAAACGATCAGAGCTTTCTCAGACTGGGTGACGACTTCATCATGATAATGCACGGCTTCACGTCACATGCATTTTCCCCTCACACTACTGCTACAGCAGCATACTACACGTCAGTATTGGCTACACTGAGGAAGCACATTGCAAAGAAACGACCAGAGCTTTCTCGGAGTGCGTGACGACTTCATCATGACAATGCACGACCCCACGTCATGCAGTTCCCCCTCACACTACAGTTACAGCAGCATACTACACGTCAGTATTGGCTACACTGAGGAAGCACATTGCAAAGAAACAACCAGAGCTTTCTCGGACTGGGTGGCGACTTCATCATGACAATGCAGGGCCTCACGTCACATGCAGCTCCCCCTCACACTACTCTTACAGCAGCACACTATACGTCAGTATTGGTTACACTGAGGAAGCACATTACAAAGAAACGACCAGAGCCTTCTCGGAATGGGTGACGACTTCATCATGACAATGCACGGCCTCACGTCACATACAGTTCCCCCTCACACTACTGTTACAGCAGCATACTACACGTCAGTATTGACTACCCTGAGGAAGCACATTACAAAGAAACGACCAGAGCTTACTCGGACTGGGTGGCGACTTCTTTATGGCAATGCACGACCTCACGTCGCATGGAGTTCCCCCTCACACTACTATTACAGCAGTATACTACACGTCAGTATTGGCTACACTGAGGAAGCACATTACAGAGATACGACCAGAGTTTTCTCGGACTGGGTGACGACTTCATCATGACAATGCACGGCCTCACGTCACATACAGTTCCCCCTCACACTACTGTTACAGCAGCATACTACACGTCAGTATTGACTACCCTGAGGAAGCACATTACAAAGAAACGACCAGAGCTTACTCGGACTGGGTGGCGGCTTCTTTATGGCAATGCACGACCTCACGTCGCATGGAGTTCCCCCTCACACTACTGTTACAGCAGCATACTACACGTCAGTATTGTCTACACTGAGGAAGCACATTACAGAGATACGACCAGAGTTTTCTCGGACTGGGTGGCGACTTCATTATGGCAATGCACTACCTCACGTCACATGCAGTTCCCCCTCACACTACTATTACAGCAGCATACTACACGTCAGTATTGGCTACACTGAGGAAGCACATTACAAAGAGACGACCAGAGCTTTCTCGGACTGGGTGACGACTTAATCATGACATTGCACGGTCTCACATCACATGTAGTTCCCCCTCACACTACTGTTACAGCAGCACACTACATGTCAGTATAGACTACACTGAGGAAGCTCATTGCAAAGAGACGACCAGAGCTTTCTCGGACTGGGTGGCGACTTCATCATGACAATGTACGGCCTCACGTCACATACAGTTCCCCCTCACACTACTGTTACAGCAGCATACTACACGTCAGTATAGACTACACTGAGGAAGCACATTGCGAAGGAACGATCAGAGCTTTCTCGGACTGGGTGACGACTTCATCATGACAATGTACGACCTCACGTCACATGCAGTTCCCCCTCACACTACTGTTACAGCAGCATACTACACGTCAGTATAGACTACACTGAGGAAGCACATTGCGAAGGAACGATCAGAGCTTTCTCGGACTGGGTGACGACTTCATCATGACAATGTACGACCTCACGTCACATGTAGTTCCCCCTCACACTACTGTTACAGCAGCATACTACACGTCAGTATAGGCTACACTAAGGAAGTAAATTGCAAACAAACGACCAGAGCTTTCTCGGACTGGGTGATGACTTCATCATGACAATGCACCGCCTCACGTCACTTGCAGTTCTCCCTCACACTACTGTTACAGCAGCATACTACACGTCAGTATTGGCTACACTGAGGAAGCACATTGCAAAGAAACGACCAGAGCTTCCTCGGACTGGATGACGACTTCATCATGACAATGTACGGTCTCACGTCACATACAGTTCCCCCTTACACTACTGTTACAGCAGAATACTACACGTCAGTATAGGCTACACTGAGGAAGTAAATTGCAAACAAACGACCAGAGCTTTCTCGGACTGGGTGACGACTTCATCATGACAATGTACGGCCTCACGTCACATACAGTTCCCCCTCACACTACTGTTACAGCAGCATACTACACGTCAGTATTGGCTACACTGAGGAAGCACATTGCAAACAAACGACCAGAGCTTCCTCGGACTGGGTGGCGACTTCATCATGACAATGTACGGCCTCACGTCACTTGCAGTTCTCCCTCACACTACTGTTACAGCAGCATACTACACGTCAGTATTGGCTACACTGAGGAAGCACATTGCAAACAAACGACCAGAGCTTCCTCGGACTGGGTGATGACTTCATCATGACAATGTACGGCCTCACGTCACTTGCAGTTCTCCCTCACACTACTGTTACAGCAGCATACTACACGTCAGTATTGGCTACACTGAGGAAGCACATTGCAAACAAACGACCATAGCTTTCTCGGACTGGGTGACGACTTCATCATGACAATGTACGGCCTCACGTCACTTGCAGTTCTCCCTCACACTACTGTTACAGCAGCATACTACACGTCAGTATTGGCTACACTGAGGAAGTACATTGCAAAGAAACGACCAGAGCTTTCTCGGACTGGGTGACGACTTCATCATGACAATGTACGGCCTCACGTCACTTGCAGTTCTCCCTCACAGCAGCATACTACACGTCAGTATTGGCTACACTGAGGAAGTAAATTGCAAACAAACGACCAGAGCTTTCTCGGACTGGGTGACGACTTCATCATGACAATGTACGGCCTCACGTCACTTGCAGTTCTCCCTCACACTACTGTTACAGCAGCATACTATACGTCAGTATTGGCTACACTGAGGAAGCACATTGCAGAGAAACGATCAGAGTTTTCTCGGACTGGGTGATGACTTCATCATGACAATGTACGGCCTCACGTCGAAAAACAAGTTATGCAGTTTCTGGCTAGATTCAACATTACCTGTGAATCACATCCACCTTATAGCTCCGATCTTGCACTCCTCCCATAATTGGCTCAAAAAAGTGTCTTTAGTGTCGAAAATGTATATTACATTATACTTAAAGAAAAGATAACAGTACTGTCATTCCGATAGCATGTGGACGCGGAGTGATACAGTAGGAACTTTATTCTCTCCTTGGACATAGTATAAATAGTTAATAAAGGAGGTGTTGCGCTTGACCCAAACTTTTAATGCCATAATTTACTCAGAAATAGTAAAACTTTTCAGGCGTTTAATAAAAGTCACAAAGAATAAAGGGAACCTCCAAGCACATTCCCAGAAATCCTGAAATATATGTTTCATTTATCACGTAAACATTAACTGTGTGGTATGTTTTAATCAAAATCACTATCAATATCAAGAGATTGAATTTACTGCATGCCTCGTAGCTGCCTTAGTCAAAGGTACAAGCTTAATTCCAGCTTGTGTTCTAAATTGCCATTACGAATATTCCATAAATGAATCTCCAAGAAGACCCTTGGCATTTATACAACAGAGGTATTAATTTGAAACACGATCAGAATGTGTTTAATAGAGCGTAATTACGTAAATGTTTAATGGGGCTGTAATAGCTGTTTAATTTACTGTAATTACTTACACGGACCACGTACTAATTAACTAAATTAGAGCGTAGCAAATGTTTATGAACCGGCACCAGATTTACTGTTTGACATTTGACACGTCCTCAATCTCTGTATACAAACGATACATTCAAATGTTCTTTATATCTTGGTCAAACAGTTTCAGCTGTCAGCACTCCGATATCGTTACATCAAATACTACAAAACAAAAGAGTTTTCCGTGTAAAATGTAGTTTATTGTGAAGTAATTCTCTTCAAAATCTTCGTGTTGTATCTTTGAATGGTTCTGACTACCAAATTTGTTATTCAAACCAAATAACGTTTCAGTTTTCTGCCACTTCAAACATATGTACATGGACAAATACTCATCTAAGTTTTAATTTTCCACTAGTTTTATTATATTATTATTGTTTTATTTCATTTTTGTTTATTATTTATTTCATTTCTTCAATAATGTATTTTTAGGTACATTACACAAATTTAATAAACGGCTTAATCAATATTACCTGCACGTTCTTTTGATATTTTTACAGCCTCTACTATCTCAAACAACCTTAATCTGAGGTTTTCCAGTACTAAACGATGAATATTTTCAATGATCTCTGAAGTTGTGACTTCCACAGGACGTCCAGAGCGAGGCTCATCACTAGTACTCGTACGTCCCATTTTAAACTCTACAACCAACCTTTTAATTATTGTATATGAAGGGACAGAGTCTTTCAATGATCTCTGTAGTTGTGATTTCCACAGGACGTCCAGAGCGAGGCTCATCACTAGTACTCGTACGTCCCATTTTAAACTCTACAACCCACCTTTTAATCATAGTATATGAAGGGACAGAGTCTTTCAATGATCTCTGGAGTTGTGACTTCCACAGGACGTCCAGAGCGAGGCTCATCACTAGTACTCGTACGTCCCATTTTAAACTCTACAACCAACCTTTTAATTATTGTATATGAAGGGACAGAGTCTTTCAATGATCTCTGGAGTTGTGACTTCCACAGGACGTCCAGAGCGAGGCTCATCACTAGTACTCGTACGTCCCATTTTAAACTCTACAACCAACCTTTTAATCGTTGTATATGAAGGGAGAGAGTCTTTCAATGATCTCTGTAGTTGTGACTTCTACAGGACGTCCAGAGTGAGGCTCATCACTAGTACTCGTACGTCCCATTTTAAACTCTACAACCAACCTTTTAATTATTGTATATGAAGGGACAGAGTCTTTCAATGGACTGTCCATCTCCTCCTTGATTTCTTTAGACGTTAAGTCTTTCAAATGGAAGTATTTAATCACTCCTCGTTTTTCCAAAGCCTCCATATTCGTGAAACCTCTACACTTGTCTTGTTTAAAATGCTGTCATTCAAAACCTAAACAAGCTATTGACCTGTAACTATGGATACAACCTAGTCTAGAGTTAAACTATATGATGTTATCCGTCAAACTGGCCCGGTGGTGCCATCTCTATGTGAGGCCTGGAATTTATCAGCCGACCCCGTAGAATACTTTAGAGAAGTGCAGTGTGAACTAAATGAAGTGGCAGTGTGAACTAAGTGGAGTAATAGCGTGAACTAACTGAAGTAATAGTGGAAGTTGAAGTAGGAGACATTAGAGAACTGGGATGTGAACTAAATGAAGTGGCAGTGTGAACTAAGTGAAGTTATAAAGTGAACTAAGTAAAGTAATAGTGGAAGTTGAAGCAAGTGAAATTACTGAAATATTGGTGTGAAGTAAGTGAAGTAGTAGTGTGAACTAAATGAATTATTAGCGTGAACTAACTGAAGTTACAGTGGAAGTTTAAGTAGGTCACATTAGAGAAGTGCGGTGCGAACTAAATGAAGTAGCTGTTTGAACTAAGTGAAGTACTAGCGTGAACTAAGTGAAATAACAGTGGAAGTTTAAGTAGGTCATATAAGAGAAATGGGGTGTGAACTAAATGAAGCAGCTGTGTGAATTAAGTGAAATAATAGAGTGAACTATGTGAAGTAATAGTGTAAGTTGAAGTATGTCACATGAGATAAGTGGAGTGTGAAGTAAATGAATTTCCAGTGTGAACTAATTGAAATAATGCAGTGAATTAAGTGAAGTAATAGTGGAAGTTGAAGTAGGTCACATTAGATAAGAGAAGTGTAAAGCAAATGAAATGGCAGCGTGAACTAAGTGAAGTTATATAGTGTATTAAGTGAAGTAACAGTGGAAGTTGAAGTGTGTGACATTAGAGAACTGCAGTGTGGACTAAATGAAGTAGCAGTATGAACTAAGTGAAATAATATAGTGAACTAAGTGAAGAAATAGTTCGAGCTGAAGTAGGCCAAATTAGAGAACTGGAGTGTGAATAAATGAAGTGGCAGTGTGAACTAATTGAAGTCATAAAATGAACTAAGTAATAGTGGAAGTTGAAGGAAGTCACATTACTTAAGTATTAGGGTGAATTAATGAAGTGGCAGTGTGAAGTAAGTGAACTCATAAAATGAACTAAGTAAAGTATAAGTGGAATTTGAAGCAAGCCAGATTACTGAAGTGTTAGTGTGAATTAAGTGAACTCATAAAATGAACTAAGTAAAGTAATAGCGATAGTTGAAGTAATGCACATTACTGAAGAATTAGTGTGAACTAAATGATGTGGCAGTGTGAACTAAGCAAAGTAATACAGTGAACTAAGTGAAGTAATAGTGGAACTTAAAGCAAGTCACATTACTGAAGTGTTAGTGTGAACTAAGCAAAGTAATACAGTGAACTAAGTGAAGTAATAGTGGAACTTAAAGCAAGTCACATTACTGAACTGTCAGTGTGAACTAAATGAAGTGGCAGTGTGAACTAAGCAAAGTAATACAGTGAACTAAGTGAAGTAATAGTGGAACTTAAAGCAAGTCACATTACTGAACTGTCAGTGTGAACTAAATGAAGTGGCAGTGTGAAGTAAGTGAAGTCATAAAGTGAACTAAGTGAAGTAATAGTAGAAGTTGAAGCAAGTGACGTTACTGAAGTGTTAGTGTGAAATAAGCAAAGCCACAGTGAAAGCTGAATTAGACCAAGTTAGGAAGTGACAATGGAAACTGGAAGTACTTAATTACTTGTTAGAAATGGCAAACAATGAAAGTGTCCAAATAATGGAGAACTGTTAACGTAGCTTTTGTTTGTGGCTTCACGTTTTCCCCTGTGAGAGCTAAATGACACACTATAACCACAATAAACTGATACATGTATGTAAACACAGGGATTCGCTTATTACGACAATATTTCTAGAAAGAAGTCACGTCACGTCCACATGAGAGGATTATCAGAGCACCATCTGTATCCAAACTAGCCAAAAACAATAGCACTATTGTTATCTGTAGTTGTTTAGCTAATTAACTTGTGTGGGTCCCACAGAGAGAGTGTCACATTTGTTGTACACTCCAGGGAACGTGCTCTTATCGCACGCATGGCTTTTACTCAGTCACTAATTATAACTTCTGTATGAACTACGATCGAGTGACTTTGACCACCACCTTCGACCGTGGTCGGTAGGGTCGCTTCTCTTCTACCATAGTTACTTTGTCCCCCTTTTCCCCTTATTCTGATTCTTTCACATGTTTCGGGTCTGTCTCCAGGTTTCGTGGTCTGTTACGATGCTGTCAGTTGGTACAGATGCGTGTTTTAAAGGTTATTCCCGTGAATAGTAGAGGGCTGTTTGGTTGTAATGGTTGCCCATTCCCCTCTCTGGACAAATTCAGCCGGGTCTCCGAGAACCAACTGGGCATCGTTTGCTTTATGCCTTTCTTCTGAATTTGAATGAATGTGTGACCATCATTTAATGTTTTTTAACCGTCGACAATGAAGGAAAATAATAATGATGATGCCTAGGCCTATAAATTATTATTTAGAGATTTTCTCACTTTGAAAGTCACAGCTCGCTACTGGACCTACGTGTGACTGTACAATATAAAGAGCACAGAAGAGTAGTCTTAGTTCTTTGAGTCATTATTCTCTCTTATTTTAATGAAAATTATTATTTGGAGCTTCCCTCGCTTTGAACGTAACGTCTCGCTACTGGACCTACACGTGACTGTACAATAGAAAGAGTACTAAAGAGTAGCCTTAGTTCTTTGAGTCATTATTCTCTCTTATTTTAATGAAAATTATAATTTGGAGCTTCCCTCGCTCTGAAAGTCACAGCTCGCTACTGGACCTACGTGTGACAGTACAATAGAAAGAGTACTAAAGAGTAGCCTTAGTTCTTTGAGCCATTATTCTCTCTTATTTTAATGAAAATTATAATTTGGAGCTTCCCTCGCTCTGAAAGTCACACCTCGCTACTGGACCTACGTGTGACAGTACAATAGAAAGAGTACTAAAGAGTAGCCTTAGTTCTTTGAGCCATTATTCTCTCTTATTTTAATGAAAATTATTATTTGGAGCTTCCCTCGCTCTGAAACTCACGCCTCGCTACTGGACCTACGTGTGACAGTACAATAGAAAGAGTACTAAAGAGTAGCCTTAGTTCTTTGAGCCATTATTCTCTCTTATTTTAATGAAAATTATAATTTGGAGCTTCCCTCGCTCTGAAAGTCACGCCTCGCTACTGGACCTACGTGTGACAGTACAATAGAAAGAGTACTAAAGAGTAGCCTTAGTTCTTTGAGCCATTATTCTCTCTTATTTTAATGAAAATTATAATTTGGAGCTTCCCTCGCTCTGAAAGTCACACCTCGCTACTGGACCTACGTGTGACAGTACAATAGAAAGAGTACTAAAGAGTAGCCTTAGTTCTTTGAGCCATTATTCTCTCTTATTTTAATGAAAATTATTATTTGGAGCTTCCCTCGCTCTGAAACTCACGCCTCGCTACTGGACCTACGTGTGACAGTACAATAGAAAGAGTACTAAAGAGTAGCCTTAGTTCTTTGAGCCATTATTCTCTCTTATTTTAATGAAAAATATAATTTGGAGCTTCCCTCGCTCTGAAAGTCACGCCTCGCTACTGGACCTACGTGTGACAGTACAATAGAAAGAGTACTAAAGAGTAGCCTTAGTTCTTTGAGCCATTATTCTCTCTTATTTTAATGAAAATTATTATTTGGAGCTTCCCTCGCTTTGAACGTAACGTCTCGCTACTGGACCTACACGTGACTGTACAATAGAAAGATTACTAAAGAGTAGCCTTAGTTCTTTGAGCCATTATTCTCTCTTATTTTAATGAAAAATATAATTTGGAGCTTCCCTCGCTCTGAAAGTCACACCTCGCTACTGGACCTACGTGTGACAGTACAATAGAAAGAGTACTAAAGAGTAGCCTTAGTTCTTTGAGCCATTATTCTCTCTTATTTTAATGAAAATTATTATTTGGAGCTTCCCTCGCTCTGAAAGTCACGCCTCGCTACTGATTAAGATCAAGCGGACGGAGACTCGGACGGAGACACAGTTCAAATCCTGGCTATTGCATTGCATTTTTCAGTCTTATTCAGCTATTTAAAATGTTGTAAGTATAGTTTGTAGAAATAAACGACGTCGGGAGGAGAAAGTGGTGTGACTTTACAGTCCCCAGGGGTCACTTTAACGCTAAACGATGAGACGGGGTCACAAACGCCCTGATTAGGACTAAGCTGCCTAGAGCTTAGATGCGAGTTGAATCCGCACGCTACTCTGCCATTAAAATCCCAATGCTCCACTTAAGGCGATCCCCATATATCATGTTTATACTGCAATAACTTAGACCTCTCCCTTTCCTTGACCACCTCCAACGGCAAAATAAACGTGAAAAATATCTACATAACCCAAGTATTATACGCTAAAACTTATTTATGAGATAAGCCAGGGCGAGGTTTTATCCTGCAGCTCAAGAAAACTGCGAGTCTATCCCTTTATACAATATTTATGCGAAATTATATTTAACTACACTAGGTTTACTTCGCTACTTCGTTATTTAATATAGGATTTCAACGTAAATATGGTTTGGACCACCTAAATCCATAAAAACCATTTATAGAGGAAGATTCTTTGTGTTTGAACAGTATAACCTAAAAACAATATTTATTTGCATACTAAACTTCATATTTAAGTTGGCATCTTCCAAACATGCAACACTAAGATATTTGGAAAAATAGTTCTTTAATAGTCTGAATAACTCATTTACAGCAGCTAAACTGTAAGGGGTAGACAAAATATTACTACACAAAAATGCACATCTTGTTAAAACACGAAAGCTCTTTTTAAGAGTACCTTTGGCCACTGTATCTACAAGGATGTATGTAATAATAAAATATTATCTCTATTAACATAAAGAACACGGGCCCAAATGACCCTGTTGTCGACGGGCCCTAAAACACCACACACTCACACTCACTTAACATAAAGAACATAGAAGAATAAACGTATTAAGAATATTTCGTGCAACAATGATGTAAGTATATACAAAACGTTTTACGTATTTCGTAACTGTTATATTCATAACATCTGTGATAGTCATTTGTCCAGTACAAACAACAGAATGATACAGAGAACAACGTTAGCAAGTATATATAAAGAAGGCCGTGCTAACTTTCAGAGATACCGTTTGAGAATACTATTTTTATAGATAAAGAAAGCTGTGGATAGTGCAAATACAAAGAAATTTTACTTTACGCAAAGAAAAATTCAAATATGAAGTCTGTATTTTATTGTTCTGATGCTCAGAGTGGGAATATGAGGATAAAAGGAAGTCACTTGATCTAGGCTTTCTACCAGATGACATTCCATCTTCCTTCCATCGCCAGAATATTTTAATTTTAATTTGAGAAAGGTATAACTATTGGATATTCAAACAAATGACAAGTAGTTTCTGGGAAAAGGATTACTCTACACAAAACTGTATTTGATATGAGTGGCGCGGTGTGAGTGATTCATAGGTGTTACCGGCTGTTGAAGACTTACTCTGGGGAGTGGCAGTCGAGAATTCCGAGGGTTTCCAGGTTAATATTATATTATAACATAAAACGAATGCAGATATATAAATAAACATTTTAGCAACATGCCTTATTTAAAATGTATTTACAATTTCTCCAATTTACAGTGACTATTTGTACTTCAGTTCAATGCGCCGAATATTCTCCAAGAAACATCAATGACAGAGTTCTCAACTGTTGTTTGCCGTTGTTTGTTAATTTTACAAATGATAACAAGGACAGAGATGGAAGTCTATTTTGAGTTTGAGTGTTTCTTAGATAAGAGTGTGTTCTGCGGAGTGTTATGCTCATGTACTGGTGGCAGAAATGATCAAAATTAAATTGTGAACCTGTGGTTTAGTTTTTAAAAGTTTAAGATACGGAGATGACCTTAAGGCGAACTCAAAGACCGATTTAAAGGCTTTGGTCACACAAACACAGTCACTGTTACCCGCAAATTGTGATGCCAATCCTCTTATTAACATTAAATCATTCCCCATATTACTGTTGCACGCAAAGACTTAACACTAAACCGCAAGGTTTGCCTTTTCACTGCACTGGCAACAATCGTTGTATAAACAAATAACTAAAGCCTCGGTCACTGACATCCCACACGAATCTGTACACTTCGAGTTTGCCGGTGAGCGCCACTACCAACCTAACGAGCTATTTAGAACTAGAGGATGTTAGACGACCGGTCTCGCGGGATCTATCAGCGACCTGGGTCGCTGGGTCCGTCACAAATTAACGCAATTGAAATCTGAAACTGAAATCGCTTGGACTTTCCATTATTGTTTGAACAAAAATAATGTAAAATTTGGATACCCTTTCTTCAATTAGCTATTGTTGTCGGCGGTAACCTTAAGCCACGCCACTGTTTGATATAAATTGTGTGGATCTACGAGGCGCGTTCGGGGGCATATTTGACAGCCATGGCCTCACACCAGCCGATCTGACGACATGATCCAGCGAGTGGAGAACGTTGTTTTGAAAGATCGCCGATTGGGCGTTGTAGACATCGCCTCCAAAATTGGTATTACCGTGGGATCTGTGCACACAATCCTGTATGAAGATATGAAAATGCGAAAAGTGTCTTCCAGGTGGGGGTCACGAATGCTGACGGATGATCGCAAGGCTGCGCGCGTGGCAAATTGTCAGACGATGTTGACGCGTGATGACGGCATGAATGGAAGCAACATCGATTACACATTCTTCTTGCAATGAAAACTTCGCCATTTTAAGTATCAAAAACAGTCCAAACTCTCACCAATGCCACTAGAGTTCCATCCACTTGCCAGTGGTGCCATCTCTGTCAAGCATTCACAAAGAGACCACGTGTATTTTTAAAAACACCAGAAGATCCTATCTGGTCACAAACCTGAAACAATCGGAGGTGTTATAACTTGAACTCACGTCGTACATTGTTGTGCAGTAAGATCACGAATTGCCAGACTTTGAGGTACTTTACCGCAATGTTGATATGATAACATATATGTAGTATGAAATTGATTCTTACCTTCATCTTAGAATTTTGTATTCTCTATTTGGGTTTAAAAATTTCCTTTTAAAGGTTAAACAAGTGATCCAGAATGAAGAAAACTTCTGAGGACATTCCGTTCAATTCATTTGTTATTAAAACATATTAAACCTATATTAATTTACTCAAAATAATTATATATAATTTACAAAATTAAAACTTTTTGGAAAATGTTTCTATATAACTCATTTTGTAATGGGATTTCTTTTAATCTTTGTGTCCATTTGTGACTTCGTTTTGAGGTTATGTCTACATGTATCTTGTTCTAGCAGTACTTTTATAGGTTCAGGAAGTCGGAAAACGTGTATTTGTAGCAAATCTTGGCACCGTAGTTTTGGCTCTAACACAACAATAGCTAAGTGAGTTGTTATTTAACTGCTATGGCCTTGTTTTGCTGTTGAGGCGGGACGACCGGAAGGATTTGAAGCCAGGACGTTAGTAGAGAAAGTGAGTGATAAGAGCGGGTGGGTGGGTGGGCTAGAGGCATCACCGTATCGATTGTTCGGTCTGGTGACCCAAATCGTATTTTAACTTCTCAGTGCAGGTCTAATGCAGCTCCTGCACAACGTACCTACGCATCTTCATTACGCCTAGCGCTATGTCATTGTTTAGAAATGTCATGGCCACCACAGAATCTGACCTTCTATTGTTTATTAGTGGTATATAAACTATTCTTTGATATATTATTACTTTCTCTGGAACATAGAATCAGAAACGGAAGTGTTGCATTCCTTTCAAGCGTTTAATACCGAGATATAACTGTTTTGTGATCTCTAAACAAAAAATAATTTCTAGGAAATGTCTGCGTATGTAAATGTCACAACCTAAAAAAAACAATAGGGGAGATGCGCCCAGTACCACAAACCTAAGGTGTTTTTTTTTTTTTAATTTAAAGAAAATGCAATGAAGAACAAGTAGCATGAAGCTAATAACATGCAGAAACAGCATTAATAATGAACATTCATGAACGCGAGCCATGTTGACTTTTAATAACTAAAGTAAATATTAGTGATAACCGCGCATTTCAAAACGTGTCTTCCAGTACCGGACAGACGTAAATAAATACCTATCTCTAAATAAAGGAGGAACTGCATAAAGATAATTATTTTTATCATCATTATTGTATTTTTGAGATAAAACAGGACACGATAACATGATAATACATTTTTCAAAACGTTCCCTAGAGATTATCACAACAAAAGTGGCTATTTCTTTTCAAAATATATATGGTATCCAAAGTAGTGGCCCTAATATAATACTAAATGATAAATATATTGGTTACTCTGAAATCGCAAATCTCCTTGGTCTACATCTAGATAAAAACTTGAAGTGGAATATTCACATTAACGAAATTTCTATAAAAAAAAAAAAAAAAAAAAACTTAGCAAATTGTGTTTTCCCCTGTTTATACTGTCTAAGGTAATGAATAGAGAAGCACTTTTATCCCTGTACTATGCATACTTTCACTGTATCATTTCTTATGGTATAATACTATGGGGGAACTGCGAAAAAGCGATTACCATATTTAGATTACAAAAGAGAGCCATACTAAAGGTAAATAAAAGAAAAAGAAAAAAGAAAATAAAAGAATAAAATAAAAGAACTAGTTGCAGAACACTTTTTCAAGAATTAAAAATATTGCCTCTACCTTGCTTGTATATCCAAGAAATAGTAACCTTTGTTAAATTAAATATCCATTTATACTCCACTAATACACAAACACATAATCATGATACTCGAAGAAAAGAGTAAATAAGCATAATCCCCCATAACACTAGTTTGTTTGGTAAAAGCTTTGCCTTTATAACGGCCTACCTGAACACCTAAAGAACATATCTGCACTTCCTAAATTTAAATGCTGTGTGAAAAAGTTCCTGTTAGAACATTGTTTTTATAGTATAGGTGAATTTTTTGAATATGTCAACTACAGATAAATTGTTATTATATTGTACATACAGTTTCGGAATTTTCATTTCTAAACTTGTGTTGTGTATATGTTTATTGTATAATTTTTAGTTATAAGTACTTGACGTGTCCTATATCATGTACTATGATCAAAAGGATGAATAAATACAAATACAAATAAAATGTCTTAGAACTAATGAAACATTTTTCTAAACACAGTGATCAGATTTATAAAAGTCCATGTTCTCTTGCCCTGTACATTCAAAATGTGTCCAACCCTTACATGATAGACACTGAACCCAAGCCTCATCTGTGATTTCTAAGCAAATGAAACACTCTGTTAGAACACTTCAATCAACACTGGTATTGGTTCCAAAATTTAATTTTCTTTTAGTCTTCTAAGGCTCTTCACTATTTCCAGGTTCTGTTGGCACAGAGTTAGAGCTAGGTTCTCTAAATGTAGTTTTATTAATGTTAGTCTTGTGTCCCTTTGCTGTTGGTTTGTTCTTCTGTTTCTGTGCCTTTTCCTGCAACTTCAACTTATACAGAGTCGATGTTAATGTTTCAGCAATATACATTGCTACTCCCAGGTTCATTGATCTTTCTCTCACATTTTGTATTGCTTGTTTCATATTTTCTTCTAACCATTTTCCTTTCTTTTTGGCCTCCATGTTGACAGAATGCATATAAATAAAAATTAATCTAATGTCAGTACAAGTTCAGGGGACAAAAATATACCTTCGTGTACGGTACTGGGAAAATTGTTATCGTACGGTACTGAGCAACTCACACGTACGTATATATAACGTCATAGCACGACCCGATTATTTTAAACCGACACTCTATTTTGTGTTTGTGTATTCTACTTAATACCAAATAATATGAGTACAAATACTTAATTAGTTCTTCACCGGACAAGGCAGCAGCAATGTCAGCAGGTTATTAACAGTACAGCTCCAGTTCACTACACGACAACTTCTAATTCAACGGTCAAAGAGGAAGGAAAACTTTCCGTTGGTAACAAAGGTAGTTTTTGTCTAAATACACATCATGAGCTTCTATTATCTATAGGCAACTACGAGATACTGACACCGTGTGGTAAAGTCTGTTTAGTTATCTCGTGTGCACGTCGGCCGCTGCCTTTGACGAATCTTTATAATCGTTTCACAACAGCCGCCCTCCTTCTCCCAGTCCTTTCTGCAAGGTTGCCACCTTTCTCGATACGTCATGGGTATCCTACGAGGTTTCGTCTAAATAAATTATCTTCTGTCCATTACTGCAAAACTTCTTTAGTTTTGACGATATATATTTGTCAAAACTAAGGATGTTTCGGAGTACGAGATATATATATATATATATATCGCCAAGCTACAGTTCTACTGGATTCCATAATAACCCTTACCTTATTCAAAGTGCGGTATTTGAAACCCAGCTCCTTTAGGAGGCCGCGCAAAGTACAGTGTCCATAAGGAAAATTACACATTTCTTGCAAATGTGCAACCAGTTCATCTAACGTGGGTGCTCTGCCTTTTGCATAGAATCTATAAATTTCTCGACGAATTAAATCGCATGTGAAATTATCTACTTTAGAGAAACGTTTCCTTTTGTTTTCACACTTGATCGGCGTCTTTGGTATTCCTTTCGTCACAATATTTCTTACTGTATTTCTGTGAATACCCAGAATTTATCAGGTTCATTGCATCACCCCTTACCAAGACTATCTGTCAGCACATATTCATACGTATTCGTATGTGTTCAAAACAAGCGCTTGAATTTTCTTAGAAACAGTTCCCGTTATTACCTTGTTTTTTGAGGCTTTTCCAGTAACATAACTCGGCCCAGTTATTCACACTATTGCCTTCACTTTGGTTGTTTTTACTTGACTTAAAGCTATGTACTACTTCATTTGCATTTCACTTCCACGGTCTCCACATCGTGACACAACGAACTTCTGCACGTAATAAAACAGATCAACTGGAAGTTGGAACTTTGGCAACTGAGACTCCGCGTGGAGTAGACATGCGACTGTCACTTCGAGAAAATCAGGGTTGCTGTTGGTCCTCAACGACAGTGTTCCATTTCTGAAGTGTGGAGGTAGATTTATGACGGTCATTAGTGGACGGGAGGGCCAAACTGCACTCGCGTTCACTAGAGAGACTCTACTGGGCGCATCTCCCCTAACTTTATTAAATACCAAACTCTGTGTTCAGCATGTCCCAGCGCCCCTAACCACAGACTATCCCTTCCAAGGAATATTTTTCGAAACCTTTGATTTTCTCAAAAAAGGCTCCAAAGTATTTTCATACAAACGCCGTGTTTAAGATACTTTATTTCAAGTGAAATGTGTATCTTGAATTCTCTAGAATTCTAGAAGTCCTCTTTATTCTAATGAATTTTGTATAACTGATAAGAGATTGACAAAATCCAGGATGTTCTATTTAAAACCGCTACGTCTCATAGTTTTACTGCTCCTAGCTCAGATTGTACATATTTGGCGCCTGTTTTCTTATAAATAGTCTTGCTACACTGCGTGACTCATTGTTGGAGTTGTTTATTTTAGTTTGACAGTAATTGCCTTGAACATTGATATTGAAATGCTGCAGTTCTCAATAAAACAAACGAAGGGAACTTTGTATAACAACAGCCTCCATTAAGGAATGTAAAGAAATATTTGGGGATAAATATCCTCATGACGAGATACCCACAACCAGCACAATTCATGATTTGTACAAGAAATGGAGAGCTAAAAGTTCCATCCTGAATACTGTCACCCGAATGTCGGAACTCCCGATAGAACCGCCGGCAGTAGGGCCAGACGGGAAGCATTCAGGCGCCGCCTACCCATTTGTCTCCTGTCACCAACTGAAGGGATGATTAGGAGAGCGACACGAGCCCTGTACCGTCTCTTTCCCCTCCCACCAGACGTCTGGAAACCTCGGGATAATTGTGCGCGCCGCGAACCTTCCAGAAACGGCGATCTTCCCTATATAAGGCCTGCAGTTGGCGAGTAAGTTGAGTTCTTGGCGAGCAGCCGTGAGGAGCGCTGAGTGAGTGAACGGACCGGAAGACGGTGTACGTGTATCAGAGGAGTTATACGTAATTGTGAGCGTGGAGTGGACCTGTGGCAGACGAACTGGTGGATTGTAATTGTGTGCGCTACGTAATTCTATGTAATCGGCAAGTGCACCAACTGTAATTCGGTGGAAATAAAGTACATTTTGAGTTTGTGCATTGGACTTTTGATTTCACGAACCCACAAAGTCACAATATGAAGAACAAGGGTCCGATAGTCACAATCTGAATGTTATTTTGAATAAATGTTTCCTTACAAGATTCTCTTGATATAAGATTATATACATGCTCTTTGATAAGTAATGTCGCTTTTTAAGAAAAACAGTGATTTGAAATGTGTTTTGAAAGCAATTAACTAATTTTAAAAGCATAAGCCGTTAGCTTCTATGGCCTTGAGACTTCGTTGAGCGAGGTTTATTATCCCACAATGGTACCAGTACCTGGAGTTTGATGACATTCACTTGTACAGCTTCAAAGTTGTCAAAATTTCTTCCACGTAGAAAATGAGCCATAAATAAAAACGATGATAATCTGATTTTTTTTTTTTTTTTTTTTTTTTTTGTAATTTTACGTCTCCTATGTTAAGTCATATCGGACGGTGAATGAAATGGATGAAATGATGCTCAAATGTGTCCAGGGTGCATGGAGCTTAGAATTACCCGACATTCGTCTGTAAGTATAAGGGAAAGCCCCGGAAAAACCTTATCCAGGTAACTCACCCTGACCGAGATTCGAACTCGGGACCTCTTGAACGTCAGGCAGACACACTACCATCTACGCTACCGAGGCGGGCTGATAATCTGATGGTGCAAGATCAGGACTGTGTACTGGGTATGGTAGCAGTACTAGTTCTACCAACTCCTGAATGTTTTCCATGGTTGTTCGTGCTGTATGGGGTGTTACATTGTCCTGTTGTAGTAGAACTCTATTTCTGTTAACTAATGTTGGGTATCTCCATCTCAAAATTTCATGAACTCGTTCCAGTTGTTGAGAATAAAGATCCGCACCAATCTTCCGTCCGTTTGGTACAAACTCCCAGTGAATTACACCTTCAAAATTCCATCAGACATACAACATTACTTTGGGACCGAACGATGACTTTGGCAGTTTGGCGGGGATCAAGCCACTGTTTCGAGGCATGAGGGTTTCGGTAATATATCCATTTTTCATCACACGTGACAATTATCCTGACAAATTTATCATCCATGGGATTACAAATAAGCTGATGAGAGATATCCACTGTACGTTCAGCCTGTTGAGCTATCAGTTCATGAGGTACAGATCTACAGCTTCTGTATGATTTTCCAAGTTTCTTAATGTGGCGATGTATGTTATCTTTTGATGTACCATGTTCTTCTGAAAGCCTACGGGTACCATTTTGCGGATTTTGTCGCAAAACTTGGCCTCTATGCTCAATATTCCATACCTTAGGTCTTCCAGAACGTGGTAAATCTTTAGTGTTTACGTCTCCATTGTTGAAACGTTGGAACCATCGTTGTGTCATACGCTCACTAACGACATCTTCTCCTTCCACTTCACATATTCTTCGAGCTGCGACAGCGACTTTATGGTGCTCCAACATCGCCTCCAGAATCTCCTAGATGAGTTAAACTTCCTTCGTCCAGAGCAATTTGGTTTTCGCCGGTGACACTCCACATCACACCAACTTTTACGTCTGGTTGACGAGGTGACCTGTGCCTTCAATAATCGTCAGGATGTTTCAGCCCTCTTCCTGGACATCTCAAAGGCCTTTGACTCTGTCATCAAGGCCTACTTTACTGACTGATCAGATACGACTTTCCTCCCTACATAATTCATCTTGTCAATCATTACCTTGAAGAGAACCTGAACTTCGTCAGGACAGCACTATCGTCTCCAAGGAGTTCAGCAAATAAATATTCAGTAGTCAACAATAGCTGAGGATGTAAGAAAGGTCCTAACGAAACATTCTAGGTAAACACTAGCAATGCATGGGGCCTCGCGTACTAGTTCGACAAAAAATTATATAAGTCATATATGTATATAAGATATTTGCATGACAACTGCAAGGTATATTTTTGATTATCTTAAACAGCCACTTATACAAATATAGCTGATATGAACTTCAGAGGATTTTCTGACAAAACTTTGAGATATGCATCTGATTTGTCATTAACGCACCTTAAACTTGCGGTAATTTAATCAATTGTTGAAGGAACTTTATGATAAAATAAAAATTGACAGAACATGTTTCATATTGAGCGAGGTTTTGAATGAGGAGGCATTTTCTTAAAAATGTTCTTGTTGTACATTTGGAAGGTCTTAAACTTAAGGCTCAAGTTTCATGTTTTACGATGTTTTCCTTTTTGTATTCCACACATACAACGATCCTCTTTCTAAAGTTACTTCTTTGCATTTCTCTTGACATTTTCCGAGACATTTCCTCGGTTATTACAGTTAGTAGTAGAGAATAAACTCACATGTACTTCTGTACAATATTTACATATATCCCTTATGTACTGCAGTGTTCATTACCCTCTATTCACGTCATTTTACGCCCGCCTCGGTAGCGTAGATAGTAGAGTGTCTACCTCACGTTCAAGAGGTCCCGAGTTCGAATCTGGGTCACGGTGAGTTACCTGGATAAGGTTTTTACGGGGTTTCCCCTTATCCTTCAAGGCAAATGTCGGGTAACTCTAAGCTCCATGGACGCTGGACTCATTTGAGCATTATTTCACCCAATTCATTCACCGTCCGATATGACTTAACGTTGGAGGACGTAAATTACAACAAAAAATAGTCATTTTACAATATTCGAGGGCTGTTCAATAAAGAATGATCACAATTTTTTTGACAACGTATCTTTACTCATCCTCATAATTTTGATGGTCCTTCTCAAAATAGTCTCCCCTAAATGCGATGTACTTGTCCCAGCGTTTCTGCCAGTCTTCAAAGACATGCTGGAAACCATTTTTGAGAGATCCTTCAAAATCGCCCCCGCAGCCTTCACCACTGCTTCTGATGATGGATAATGTCTTGAAGGCGTTTCTTCAAGTTAGGGAATAGAAAAAGTCACATGGGGCTAAATCCGGACTATAGGGAGGGTTAGGGATGTACAGATGTATTTTTTTATCTTGAAAAGTGCAGAGCGATGCGCAGTGGAATCTGGACGAGTCCACCTCAGAACGGTTACAACTGGAGGGGAGGGCAAGGTCAGTTACGTACCAGTTGCGAGCAACTAACACGTGCAGAGCTACTCGCTAACACTACAGCTTGTTTCAAAATGTGCTTGTCTCCTGGTTCCAAGAGAGCATTTATAAATGACGCCTCCTAGCATCACATTAGGAAATAAAGTGCTACATTTAAAAACACGAGAAGTAATAACCAATATCCATAGATTTATAAAAAGGAACAATTGTCTGGGTCAGCTATAAAAATCTGGGGAAGGGTATCTGAGGCAACAGTTGTGTCTGAAAACAGTTTGGGTGAGTTATTAAGGAAAGAAAAGCCATTGGTGTTAGTGCAACAACGTCCTTCTCTATGTCCAGTAAACAAAGATTAAGAACATGCACAAAAATTTAATTTGTATGTTTTAATTCAGAATTAGTTAGGCGAACTATGAATAATTTTTAAAGCAGAGAAAAACAAAGACCAACTTTGAAGAAAGTGCTTATGCAGCTAAAAATTCTACTGACTTCCAAGGCAGTGTCTGAACATTCAGAAGAGTTCTTTTGAAGCTAGGATTATTTGGAAAAAAAAAACACTAAACGTGACAGACAAATTTTAATCGAACATCGCACCATACGTGCAAAAAGGCTTAAGTATTTACGAAATATTCGGAGAAATGGAAGTGAAGTTTATGTAGTTTATATAGATGAAACATATAAATACAGCACATACTAGACCATATGCCTGGAGTGAAATACGTTACAGGGACTCGGCAGCGATATTAAAAGGCCGACAGTTGTTTATCATGCCTGCTGGAGGAGAACAGGGTTTTGTTACAAACGTCTATGTACTATTTAAGATCCAACAAAAGCGTGGAGAGTACTACCATAGTAAGAATTACAACTTAGTTTATAAGAGCTGCAAAACTGGCTTCGAGAATGAAATTTGTTTTTAGACACCTTATGCACCACCCTCCCCTCCCGTAATCTTACGCGTGTGACGCATTGTGGCGATAGGTGCACTATCCCCACCACAGTTGCTACTCATCCCTACCGCGCAAGATTCCTGTCAAGATAAAATAATACATCTGTACTTCACGTTCTTGGTACTCCTGGTTCCCGCCTGTGAGAACCAGGAAAGTTCAGACATATTCAGTATCGCCTACCGCTGCAATGGAGGTAACACGCGAGGAACAATATGCGGCTTTGAAATTCTGCTTTCGTCTCAACAAATGTTCAGTTGAGGCCTATACAATGTTACAGGAGGTCTATATAGAGTCTGTTCTTCCCTACAGCACAACTCGAAGATGATTTAAAATGTTTAAAGAGGGGAGACAATCAATTTCAAAGGAAGGTGAACCCGGTGCTCCAGTTACTGCTCTTACGGAAGAAAACATCAACACTGTTGCTGCCATTGTGAGAGAGAATCGACGAATTACCTTAAGATCTCTTTCTGAAATACTGAACATTTCATTGGGGGCCACCCACACGTTAGTGACAGAAACATTACACATGAGACGTGTTTGTGCGCGATGGGTTCCAAGATTGTTGATTCCCGAACAAAAGGACATTCACATGTAGGTCTGCATGCAGTTAAAGTTGATGTTAGAGGAAGATCCGGAGTTTCTTTCAAACGTAATCACTGCTGATGAAACTTGGCTACATCATTTTGATCCTGAGAACAAACCCCAAAGCTCAGTGTGGTAATCTTCTTCATCAGCAACCTCCAAAAAAGCAAAAGTGGTTGCTTCTGCTGGGAAAGTTATGGTGATCTCATTCTTTGATATTCATGGAATGGTTTATCAGTATGTTCTACCTGCACACACATCAGTAACTGGACAATACTACAGGCATGTCCTGAAAACATTGCAAGTCCATATCAGTTAACGTGAAGTGCATCCCTCACCCTCCCTATAGTCCAGATTTAGCCCCATGTGGGTTTGGAGTTTGGAGTTTCTTTTTGAGGTTACAGTTTTATGTACCTTCAGGTAAATATACTGATATTGGCTTAACATTTCTAAAGCCATCGGTCTGACGTAGGTTTGACCCCGATATCTCGGAAACAATTAGCCAGTACCTAACAAACCGATTCACCTCACTAACTTTTGTTCCTGTAGTCTGTATTATTCATTCAGCCGTCCTGATATGTTATGTTCAGGAAATTCAAAAATTAGATAATAGAATTTGCCTACTTCCTGTTTAACCGGAAAGAGAGTACTGTTCTCATTTGAAATGTTACATCCCATCATGGTTTGCACATGCCGATAATATGCTTTAATATCTTTTCAAGTACCTACAATAGAAACAACAAAGTAAAACAAAATAGCAATTTAAAAAAAAACAATGATACTTCATCTTCTGAATTTTGCGTGCAATCCTAGAACCCCGAGCTGCTTCACAATATGACACTCCACCATATAAACTACTTAAAGATTTAAGGAATTAAATAACCTAGATTTAGCAATGTCCATCATCACGTTCATTCTTTCATATCCATTAGAATTCTTTCTTTTTACTCCATATCACAGACAATGGTATTTAATCAACTACACAGATTCGACTCCATAAATCGGTAAATCAATCACTATCAAAAAAAATGTTGCCACCGATGTAAACAAACGAGAATCAGATAAATTTCCATGCATTTAAACATAAGACAGTCACATATAGAAGTTTTCATGGACATAGACAAACGACAGTCAAAGATCCCGAAACAAAATCTTTACTGCATTAAGCCTACAACTTCTTTTTAAGTCTAATAACTGCCCATCTCTCTGGTATATCCGTCTCACATTCAACAGATCCCGAACTCTAATGTCCGTAAGGGGGACAAGGTGTTTTTTATCAATACTTTCTCTTATCCTGAAAGATGAATGTCTAGTAACTCTAAGCTCTATGTACCCTGTACTCATTTGTACATCATTTCATTCATCGTCCGATATGACCTAACGTTGAAGGTTTTTCCTTATCCTGAAAGATGAACGTCTGGTAACTCTAAGCTCTGTGTATCCTGTACTCATATGAATATCATTTCATTCATCGTCCGATATGACTTAACGTTGGAGGTTTTCTCTTATCCTGAAAGATGAATGTCTGGTAACTCTAAGTTCTATGTACCCTGTACTCATTTGAACATCATTTCAGTCATCGTCCGATATGACTTAACGTTGGAAGTTTTCCCTTATCCTGAAAGATGAATGTCTGGTAACTCTAAGCTCTATGTACCCTGTACTGACTATCACTTAAGGTCTACTGTACTTTCTTGTAACTACAATAAGATAACGTTTATCTTGAAGTAGTTAGAGCAATAAATGTTTGTAAAGAGTAGAGAATGTCGTGTATATAAAACATTTGACTATCACTTAATGTCTACTGTATTCTCTTGTAACTACAATAAGATAACGTTTATCTTGAAGTAGTTAGAGCAATAAGTGTTTGTACAAGAGTAGAGAAAGTCATGTATATAAAACATTTGACTATCACTTAAAGTCTACTGTATTCCCTTGTAACTACAATAAGATAATGTTTATCTTGAAGTAGATAGAGTAATAAGTGTTTGTACCAGAGTAGAGAAAGTCATGTCTATAAAACATTTGACTATCACTTAAAGTCTACTGTATTCCCTTGTAACTACAATAAGATAATGTTTATTTTGAAGTAGATATAGCAATAAGTGTTTGTACAAGAGTAGAGAAAGTCATGTATATAAAACATTTGACTATATCTTGAAGTAGATAGAGCAATAAGTGTTGTACAAGAGCAGAGAAAGTCATGTATATAAAACATTTGAGAATCACTTAAAGTCTACTGTATTCCCTTGTAACTACAATAAGATAATGTTTATCTTGAAGTAGATAGAGCAATAAGTGTTTGTACAAGAGTAGAGAAAGTCATGTATATAAAACGTTTGACAATCACTTAAAGTCTACTGTATTCCTTTGTAACTACAATAAGATAATGTTTATCTTGAAGTAGATAGAGCAATAAGTGTTTGTACAAGAGAGAGGAAGTCATGTATATAAAACATTTGACTATCACTTAAAGTCTACTGTATTCCCTTGTAACTACAATAAGATAATGTTTATCTTGAAATGGATAGAGCAATAAGTGTTTGTACAAGAGTAGAGAAAGTCATGTATATAAAACATTTGACTATCACTTAAGGTCTACTGTATTCCCTTGTAACTACAATAAGATAATGTTTATCTTGAAGTAGATAGAGCAATAAGTGTTTGTACAAGAGTAGAGAAGGTCAAGTATATAAAACATTTGACTATCACTTAAAGTCTACTGTATTCCCTTGTAACTACAATAAGATAATGTTTATTTTGAAGTAGATATAGCAATAAGTGTTTGTACAAGAGCAGAGAAAGTCATGTATATAAAACATTTGACAATCACTTAAAGTCTACTGTATTCCCTTGTAACTACAATAAGATAATGTTTATCTTGAAGTAGATGGAGCAATAAGTGTTTGTACAAGAGTAGAGGAAGTCATGTATATAAAACATTTGACTATCGCTTAAAGTCTACTGTATTCCCTTGTAACTACAATAAGATAATGTTTATCTTGAAGTAGATACAGCAGTAAGTGTTTGTACAGTAGAGAATGTCATGTGGGTGTAACAATCCTTAGTTGTACTGTCCCATATAGTACAGAATGTATATATTTCTACTTGAAAGGCAGTAACATATTGTCTGGGGATATGGGCTATGTGGCATGTTCTAATTTCAACCCATAAGTTACTTTAAGACGTCGTGGAATAAAAGGTGCTATGTACCACAGAGAAATTATGTAGGAGGAAGTTACATTGTATTTGCAGCAGTGTATATAGTGGGCAATCATAATTTATATAACAAAAGACGGTTTAAAAACAATCAATCCTGTGATACGTATATTTTATTCAATTGGCATTTATGGAATGCTGCAGATGTGTAAGTAATGATATTATTTTACAGGTCATGTTAAAGTCATAAATATAGGAAATTGATAACATTAGAATTCCATGTGCCGACTGTTTGAAATTAACAAGCAACCTTGTTTTTCTTGGTTCTGGAATACGATGTGTCGTTTCCAGAGAGGTAAAATTTCTCGTATGTGTTACAGGTTTCTGTGTTTTTTGATTACAGAAATATGATGTGATAGGTAAGACTCAAATGTTTAACATTTCAACTACTTCACTATCTTTGATAACACTGCTGTGCAATTTAATTTATTTTTATGTTTTGGTTCTGAATGTCATTTCTTTGTAATTTTGGGGCACTGATTCCAAATTAGTTATCCATTTTCTTGTACCACGTCCAGAGTTTCCAAAAAAGTGAAAAATAAATTTTATATTCACCTATTAGTGCTATATATTTATACACGTCTACAAGATCACTATTATGCTCAAGAACATGATGTGTATAAAGAGGTATGTAAGTATGTCATTTTAAACAATGTATGCACATTTTACAAGTATTATCAACTTTAGATAGAGAAAAACAGTGACCTAACTAGGAGGAAATATTCTTTTTGCACGTCTTCCGTGCGTATCAAGAGTACATTCCCTTTTCAGAGACCAACAATACTCTACCATCATGTTAACACTGCATCCACCATGGTACCTTCTATGTCTTTCAAGTCCTAGTGAAAACGTTCACCGTGTTGTTCACTGTAAAATCCAAGACAGCAATCTCGAAAATAGTCATTGTGAGCATGAAGAAAGTGCAACTTCAATCTTGCCCGCCTGGGTAGCATAAATTGTAGCAAGTCTGCCTCACGTTCAAGAGGTCCCGTGTTAGAATCTCGGTAAGGGTGAGTTACGTGGATAAGGTTTTTTCGGGGTTTTCCCTTATCCCTCAAGACGAAATGTTGGGTAACTCTAAGCTCCATGGACCCTGGATTCATTTGAGCATCATTTCACCAAATTCATTCACCGTCCGATATGACTTAACGGTGGGGGACGTAAATTACACACAAAAAAACTTCAATCTCATGTTGCAACCAAGTTTTCTCAATTTCTCCAACATGGTGTTCACTTTAGTTTTGTAATATTGACTCCATGTGTTTCCTAGGAAGTTGTTTACAAAATCTTTATAGCTCTGCCAGGCGCATTTTTCTGTTTGGTTCATTTTATATTCAAAATTGAGGTAACACATTAATTTTCTGATCTGTGCTGCTGTAAAAAGACCTGCATTCGGCTTATCTAGGGTAATTCTGTTAAAAATAATACATATGTGCTTAAAACACTCACAATACGATGGTGTTATGCTTTAGCAATAGAAACTTCCCATGCCCAACTATGAGATTTTTATGAAATACGAACTCTATATTTTCTCAAAAACCTGACGGGATAGAACAAAATGTATTGGACCGTTGAACTCAGGGTAAAAATTCCGTTTAGGAACACTTAATCATTGGAAAATCTAATTTTTGCTGCAGAGCGCTGTAGTGTAATGCTGATGGAGTAGTGCTGATAATTTTTTGGTACGTAATTTAATTGAGGTTAACGAATTCCTGTTGCTAAAATTATTCTCAGAACCCCGGTGTCGATATAATAACAAATATGAGAAGTTCAATTAAACGACTTAGGAAAAATATAAGCAAGAGAGAGATTCGGTAAGATAATTCCAATATGGTGACTCCGCTTTCTTGTACTTTTATTATAATCATTAGAGCTACTTACTTGCTTTGTTTTATATTAATTTTATATTGTGATTTCATAGATCAACAAACCTAACCAGTTTGTATGTACTACTAAATGAATGCATAAGAGAAAAGGAGCTATCAGCTATTAGTTTTTGAATCACTGTTTTAAAAACACTAAGTTCCATTCTAATTCTTGAATAAAGCTTCGATCAGATCACATAGTGCCTGAAAGGCAGTCACTTGTAATTACTTAAAATAGTTATTTATGGGACTTACGAGGAAGTTAATGTTTATTATCGAGTGAAGAAGTTTAATGCCCGTGGCGTTAGCGCCGAGAGCATGATAAACATCGAACCTTGCTTGTCCCACGTAATTTTATACGTTACCTAAGAAAAAGTTAACTTGAATTATCAATTAGAAAAATATTAAAACTTTTTCAGAAAATATTTTAAATCGACGTTTTACAAGTATGGAGACTTATAATTGGACACTTTGAACAGCAAAGAATCGTAGCTATGGCGATGCAAAAATAACAAATGGTAAACTGTATGTCAAAATGAGTGATTCAGACGACCAAAGTTTTACACCTGAAGAAATTCGAGAAGAAGGTTATTTTAGTTTACTACCAGAAAAGTCATCTACAATTTATTACAAAGAATATTTATATTTTAAGAAATGGTGCACTTCAAATTATGTTACGAATGTTTGTGTCTTGTTTTTCAGATTACTAAAGAAAAATTGAACATCGGACTGAGCTATCTATAAGATAATCGATAGTCAAAGAGGTTATAATGTCTGTGACAGTATATTAGACTAGGCGTTCCTCTTTTGTCTCGCAAATGTTAACTTTATTCTTCTGTTTCAACTGCTATATTGACTCTCGTAGAGATAATTCGTCTGTATACAGAGATTATTCATGTCCAACCGTAAAAGATCTACTTTCCAACAACAAAGTATCGAGTAATGATGTATTTTTTTCTTATGATGATGAATAAAATAAATTAATCCACCATTCAGAGGCACGTTTGTGCCATCGCCTAAAGAGTACTTAGTGCGTTGCATTTTCATTACCTGGAGAGGTTAGGGCAGACAGGTGTACCGTCATTTTTTGTCTAAAAATCAGGACATTATCAGAAATACCCGGAGCTGTATTACAAAATAGGGAAACATTCACTTTAAAATCATCTAACTCTTGTAGAATAATTCCTACAGAAAGGAAGAGGTTAATGATATAAGTAATACTAAAGAAAAATTGAACATCGGACTAATCGATAGTCACATGTCTTTAACACTGCATTAGAGTAGGCGATCCTGTTTTATCTCGCAAATGTTCATTTATTCTTCTGTTTGACCTGCTATATTGACTCTGGTAGAGATAATTCGACTGTATACAGGGATTATGCATGCCTAACAGTAAAAGGTCTACTTTTCAGTAACAAAAGTATCGCGTAATGTTGCGTTTTTGTCTCATATTGACTCTGGTAGAGATCATTTGACTGTATGCAGGGATTATTCATGTCTAACAGTAAAAGGTTTATTTTTCAGTAACAAAAGTGTCGCGTAATAATGTGTTTTTGTCTCATATTGACTCTGGTAGAGATAATTCGACTGTATACGGGGATTATTCATGTCTAACAGTAAAAGATCTACTTTTAAGTAATAAAAGTATCGCTTAATGGTGTGTTTTTTTTTTTTCTTATGGTGGCGGATAGGATAAATTAATCCACCATTCAGATGATGTTTGTGCCATCTTCAAAGAGTACTTACTATGTTGTATTTGCCTAACTTGGAGGGGTTAGGGCAGACAGACGTAGCGTCATTGTTTTGTGTAAATATCAGGAGATCATTAAAGCTACCGGAGCTGTATTACAAAAAAAAAAAGGAAACATTCACTATAAAATCATCTAATTCTTATAGAATAATTTTTCCAGAAAAGAAGAGGTTAATGGTATAAGTAGTATTGGAGTTCATGCTAACCTGTGGTGTTGGTTTCCTCATCTAGGTCGTCGTCGTCCTCTTCCAACTCGGAACCTAAAATGGGTGGATCGCGTTGTGTCCCACTGTCCACATCTCTTCGACGCTTGAGTTCCTTGAGTAACGATGGTGCGCGGTCAGCATTGTCGTTCTCCAGCTGCAACAACGGCTGGACCAGCACAGCACAGTAACAGCACGTCATCAGGAGCAACACGAGGAAACTGCAAGGTGTTGCACCGAGCAGCAACGAACGCTGACACTTGAGGCAAGTCATCTCTTGGCTCTTCTTTAATGATCATCGTCCGCTACCAGTCATCTTTTACAACGTCCCGCAAGAGTCTGTCAAATAACCTAGCTTTTAGCATCTCCTCGGCCCGGAGATTGTGATACTCGCTCGAGCAGTTCAAAGAAAGCAGTTTACATTTTTGGGGGGCATTTAGCTCGCAGAATTTTGAATATAGCTCTTCTCGCAGTTTCCAATCAGTAGTCAGCGCCACCCTTCGGCAGTGCACGCAAGCGATGGGTCAATACACGCCTACCCAACGTAAAGCTTTGAATCTTTCGTTATTATTCTACTGCACAAGTATAACTAATCTCTACATGACATCAAAATGAGAGGCACGTTGTTGAAACACGCCATCTAAACGAAAATAAAAGGACTCCAATACTAGACAATGCCGGACGTTATGCAAAGCTTAATATTTACAATATATTTTTGCAAAGAAAACAACCAAAATGCTGCAAAAATAGCGTGCTCGAATTCACTTTAGAATCACAAAACGAAATGAAGAGCCACGGCACACACAAACTCGAAAACATATAAATAGTTAAAATATCAAATGGCTAGAGCAATCGACTCTTGTATGACATGTATAAAAATGATTTCTTGGCCACAAAATGCATGACACAAATACTTGTATATCGGCTTTAGATTTTGTCAGCACTTAAAGTTCACGGATGAAGCGTATGTTTGCTGCATGATGCACATAGAAAAGCGACAACTAAGAAGCAGGTTCGGATATTGGATGTTGCCGAAACCGCTCGTCGATGAGAATGGCGGGGCTGACCGGCCTGGCGGGGTAAGTAGAGGGCGCTACAGCGCAAGTCTCCCAGCATCCATCCCTCCTTCCCTAGCTTTGCAGATCCTCTCTACGCCATGTTGGAAATCACTGCAGCTGGGCTCGCTCGGTACCTACCGTAGTAACACCAATCAACCAAACACTAGGTCAAGGATTACCTTTATCTACCTATTTCATTATAATTATCATAGGAAAGGCCATTGCCATTTCTTTCATACAAGTTGGTACCACTGAAGTCACATTTACCCAATGTCGCTAGTATAACATTCCACAAAAGAATTCGATATTCAGATGCTATGGGAAATACACGTTTGCAGATTTTAAAAAATATTCATTGACGGCAAATTGATGTTTATTAGAGAGTGAAACAATTTAACAACCGCGGTGTTAGCGCCGAGGGCGTCAGTAACATCAAACCTCGCTAGTCCCATACTCAACTATGGAGATGCAAAATAACAAATGGTAAACTGTTATGTCAAAATGAGTGATTTAGGCGACGGAAGTTTTATACTTGAAGAAATTCGAGAAGATGTTAACGTTAGTTTGGTGCCACAAAAGGCATCTGCAATCTATGACAAAGAATATTTATCTTTTAAGAAATGGTGCAGTTCAGAAAGTGTTAGAAATATTTCTTTCTTGTTTTTCAGATAACTAAAGAAAAATTGAACATCGGACTAAGCCATTTACGAGATAATCGATAGCCAAAGATATTATAATACAATGTCTCTGACACTATACTATGTCCAACGAGAGAATAAAGTACTGTATCACTCCGCGTCCACGTGCGTTCGGAATGACAGTACTGTTACCACTTCGTTAAGTGTAATATTAACATGTATTATTAATATGAATACGCATTTCCAGCACAAAAACGCGTATTTATTCAAGCCAACCGCTTAATCGCTTCGTTAAGTATAATATTAATATGTATTAATAATATGAATATGCATTTTCAACACAAAGAACACGTATTTATTCAAGCTAACCACTTAATCGCTTCGTTAAGTATAATATTAATACGTATTAATGATATGAATATGCATTATCAACACAAAAATTCGTATATTCAAGCCAGCCGCTTAATCGCTTCGTTAAGGGTATGTATGACTGAAATTTCATGAAAATCGTGAAAAAAACGACTTTTTTTATTTTAATTCTATAAAATAATTTAGACATTCCCGAATGTGAAAAATGCATAATTTGCCTCCGAACGCCATTTTTAAATGCTTATTTAAATGTCGGTGGCCTGTCAGAGTCACGCCCTCTTTTGCCTACATCCACATTCTTTGTCTGTTTTCCGTTCTTAAATTTTCAATTCAAGAAAATAAAAATAAGGCTTTCAGACAAAATAGTTCCTAAAATGTTGCCAATATATCAGAGGCTGGCTTCTACAACATTACTAGAGAGGTGCAAAACAGGAAAAACACAGAATGCCAGTGAATCTTTGCATCATGTCATATGGAATAAGTGCCCAAAGGAAGTTTTCATATCAAAACAAAAATTGGATCTTGCTGTTATTAAAAGCATCAGTGAGTTTAACATGGGTAGTCTTAAGTCATTGGAGCTGCAGCAAAATATCAGAGGTGAAAGTGTAATAGACTCAGCAAGGAAAACTTCAGTGCAGCGAGATCAGACTCGTATCCTGCAAAGCAAGAAGCGAAGTTGTGCAGAAGAAAAGCAACATCTAAAGAAGAAAAAGGTGGAAAAAGCAGCAACAGAGGAGAGGAAAAAGAAATCTGAGGGTCCAACCTATCAGCCTGGTGGATTTTAATGTGAGTTATGCAATCAAATCTTTAATCGCTGTTTTCTCAATGTTCATAATTTTCAGCATTTTTCTTCCTGTAAAATGTTCCTTGCGATGCAGTTTTTGTACTACATTCATGAAATTTCCTACACAGGTTCAGAATATCATGAGGAATGGAAATTGCCCTATGTTTTATTGTGAAATGTATATAAGCATATATTTTTAATTTTCAAACACAAAACACAGCTTTTTAGACAAAAAAGAATATTTGTAAATTAAAAAAATTTTGTGACCTAAACTAAAGGAGACACAGAAAAACCCAGAGCAATTTCAAAAAGTATGTGTATTATGAACATAGGGTTAAAATATTAGACCAAAATTCAAAATATTTTGTCGCAAGGGACTTTTTAGTGACGTAACAAAAACATACAAAATTTATCATAATTTCTAAACTGTTGGAGAAAAATGGTTTAAATTTAGGTTGTAACATGTTTACAGTATACTACACCTATGGTGTAAATTTGAAAAAGCTAGCATTATTAGTTCAGAATTTGAAAATTTCAGTCATACATACCCTTAAGTATAGTATACATTTTCGACACTAAAGGCGCATTTTTCGAGCTAAGTATCACGCAGCACACTATTATTATGTGTTTTAAATGGGAAGAGTTCTCGCCTGTAGCGAATCAGATGCGTTAGAGCCTTCACCGTTGCCACCTCGTTATTCTCACACTTGTTATATCCCCTCTCTCTCTCTCTCTCTCTCTCTCTCTCTCTCTCTCTCTCTCTCTCTCTCTCTCTCTCTCTCGCACAATTGTGAGTGTTCTTGGCGCTACACGTAAGAGAACACAAACTGAATTTTCCAAAGTTTTACGAGGGCTGTTCAATAAAGAACGATCATAATTTTTTACGGTCATAATTTTTCGCACAAAAATTCAATCTTATTATATTCTGTTAGCTTAATGTGAAACAAACACGCCGAAGTAGTTTCATTGTTGGTACTCCTGGTTCCCGCCTGTGAGAACCAGACAAGTTCAGACATGTTCAGTATCGTCTACCGCTTCAATGGAGGTAACTTGCAGTTAAAGTTGATGTTAGAGGAAGATCCGGGGTTTATTTCAAACGTAATCACTGCTGATGAAATTTGGCTACATCATTTTGATCCTGAGAGCAAACGGCAAAGCTCAATGTGGAAATCTCCTTCATCACCAACCTCCAAAAAGTAAAAGTGGTTGCTTCTGCTGAGAAAGATATGGTCATCTCATTCTTTGATATTCATGGAATGGTTTATCAGTATATTGTACCTGCACACACATCAGTAACTGGACAATACTACAGGGATGTCCTGAAAACATTGCAGTTCCATATCAGACGCAAAATACCATATTTCCGTGAAGCAGGCTGGATGCTACACCACGATAATGCGCGGCCGCATATTGCCAATGTTGTTGCTGAATATCTTACAAAAGTCAACGTAGAGTACATCCCTCGCCCTCCCTATAGTCCGGATTTAGCCCCATGTGACTTTTTTCTATTCCCTAACTTGAAGAAACGCCTTCGTGTGAGACATTATCCATCATCAGAAGCAATGATGAAGGCTGCGGAGGCGATTTTGAAGGATCTCTCAAAAATGGTTTCCAGCATGTCTTTGAAGACTAGCAGAAACGCTGGGAAAAGTACATCGCATTCAGGGGAGACTATTTTGAGAAGGACTATCAAAATTATGAGGATAAGTAAAGGTAAGTTGTCAAAAAAAATTGTGATCAATCATTATTGAACAGCCCTCGTATAATAATGCAATTTTTGAAATCACAATTGCAACATATATATATATATATATATATATATATATATATATATATATATATATATATATATATATTCATCTATGTATTACGCAAATGTTCTAAATATTTAGTTTAAATCTTATTATAGTTTATGAATTACTTGTTCTTCTAATCCAAGGAAAATGTCAGTGGTATATCCTTATAGCTGTAAATGTTACTTACGTAAAGAGATAATACGTCATTGTCATTTTCCTCATCGTCTGAGTACTGTAAATTTATGATGATAGGTTACAAAATCTCATTACATGCTATTTCTTTACAAAAGTCGTCTTCTTGTAGTTTATCTGATGTCTCACGCAGTTTTCCCAGGCTTGTTGTGTTCCTTGTCAATTTTTTCGTGAATAAGTCGTTCAGCGTCAGTCAGTTTAAAAATATTTTTTCTGTTTTCAAAATAATTAAATGTATTGGATTGTTTTAGCAGTAGTAAGGGTGAAGGTTGATCGCGTCTTATTGATCTATCTGATACACTTTTTCATGGAAGAGTAACTGAATAATGCTGCTTTGAACTCTCTAGAGTAAATAGAGATTACGAACCATTCATAAAAAAAGATATAATGTGACTAGACACGTTCTGCTATATCTTGTTTCACGTAAGCTTGCCCAGTATCTCTTAACGGTCACGTGACCTAATCACCTCTCATTGTTTGCTGTTGTGATAATGACTGTCGTGCGGTAAAAATTAGTTCGTTATTTAACATGGTGATATATCTTTATATGTTGGAAGAGAATTGTCAAATTTATATTTTCGTAACTGTTTTAATTAAATATATTACGCAACAGTTGATTTATCTGAAAAGCATGTTAATTCTTAAACGCAGTAAAGAGGAGGTTCCTTTGTTCTCAAGCACATGACACGATAATACGTGATTTAGTGGTAGTGATGGCATATTTGTTTATATGACTTTTATCACTGACCTTGTTTTGAACTGGATTAGTCATGCATCGCCATTCGAGAGTGCGGAAGCTAAATTATTTTATTGATCGTTTACTGCGCATGTACTTATTAAATGTATAATGGCAGAGTCTACCGCTAGTTTTTCGCTGAAGTATCGCAAGGATAATTATTTACAAACAGGCGAAAAAAGAATTGTGTTGCATGTGTTTAATGCACTCAGAGAAGAATCCGTCTTTGTCAGTGAGAGAAGTCAAACAGATGAGCTCTGAAGTTACAGGTATGAGTGTTAGATCCGTAGGAACATCGCGACATGAAATTGAGGAAACAGGAAAACTTACCACTCCAGGCAAAAGCAGGAATAAACAAAAGTGCGTGCTCGGAGAAAATACGTGAAAAGTGTTGTGCGTCGTCATGTGTGTAGTTTTTCTCTAGAAACGAACTCCCTAACATAAGTAACATTTCGTCTGCTGTAAATGAGGATGCAGATTTACCAAATTTCAGCAGATTGCTTATACAGCTGGGATTTGTGAATGAAAAAAGAGGCAAGAAAAATGTGCTAAAAGACAGAGGCGATATTGCTGTGTGGCGAAGACGTTATTTAAGGACAACCACACTGCACCGAGATACAAATCGCTAAATATACACGAAGAAAACACGAAAAGTAAGGTATGGCGTGACACGGCTTTTAAGACTGAAAGACAAGCATTTTTGAAAGGTATGTGTTCTGGTTTAAAAATCTCAGTGGAAAAGGCCAAAGGCCTTTCATTATAAACTCTTTCAGTTTCATTGCTCAGTCATTCTGTTTCAATTTGCTCAGTTCATTATAAACTTGTATTTTTGCATGCCTTCATATCCTTATTTGTATGATTTTTGTATGATTTTATTTATCTTCCCGGCAATTATTACGAAATGTGACGGGAAGGCACCACCTATGGCCTATGACGCGAAAGCATTAGCCAATTAGGGCGAGGGGGAGGGTTGTTGAACGCGGAGTGATACATTTCAGCCGGGCAAGGTTATATGAAACAGAGATTAGGCCAGTAGGAAGTGTATTGTTTCCTCTCATCGAATTTAACAAACACCTTGGCTTACTTAAAGTACATATTTCTTTTATCACGTCATGTCAAATGTTTACGTTGCAGTTCTGAGTAATTTCAAATATACGTTCACACATACATGCCAACCAATAATGATATTCATTACAGTGGTTACGTCACAATGCATTGTTATAATATAATGGTATCTACTTTATTTATTTGTATTAGGAAAACTATTTGAGCTAAAAATATTTGTTTTTACGGTTATGTTAAATACATTACTCTCTCCTTCCCCATGGATCAGTTTCACCAAAATCTCAATTCTTGTCTTAGCGCGAATGGTATTTATTACAGATTGATTAGTTTGGCATTCGTCACACACCACCTAGCGGAAATGCAATACCACAACACTGCAATACTCCGATTGGTTGCTCACCTAGAAGCGCTCAAGGAAAAACATCATCCCATTTGAAATACATAATAATATCCATGAAAATTAACTGCTACTTACGTATTTTTCTTACTCGTTAGCACGAGACTTGACAATTGCCAGCAATTCCGCCTTAACATGACTCTCGTGAAAAATTCGATTTTCACTCTGTAGCCATGTTATGATGTAATTTGTTTGGTATGCGTTCTAACCTCACACTGTTGTAGGGGGCATTGTACATCACAATAACGCTATTCGGTCGTAATTTGGGGAGAATCTTTTCAAACGAGGATTTGAAAACGTCGCCATTCACTTCTTTATGATAGCCGTCCGTTGTTTTGGAGACGAACACTAGCTCGCCACTTCCTATGTGCAAAACTATAAGACGCTTACCCCTCCCCGTAGGATTTTCAAGTCCTACACTTAAACCAGATGGAAATGCATGTTTTGTTTAGCTTTTACGTCACTGTGGTGTCAGTCCACACTTTGCTTGTCGTGTGTCCCTCGTTAACCCACGTCTCGTCTAAATAATAAACTTTCTGCGTTTTACAGGTTCCTTTATTTTGCGGAGAAAGTCTCTTCGCCATAAAATAATATCATCTCTGTCCACAATGACCCACTGTTTTTTTCTGTTCACAAATTTGAAACCAATTTCCAGCAGCAGTTTGTGGAGGAAGATCGTTTGAAGTCGGGAATACGCCTCTCAGCTTCAAAATGCGTACGCATTTTATAGTTGAATTATGCTTAGTACGCACTTGTACGCTTTAGCAAAACGAACTCAAGACTCCAAACCTCAGTAGCAGCACTTTTTCAAGGAACAATTTACAATTTACAATTCAAACAGCCAAAGGCCTACTTTTCAGTAACAAAAGTATCACGTAATGACGTGTTTTTGTCTCATATTGACTCTGGTAGAGATAATTCGACTCTTTACAGAGATTATTCATGTCTAACAGTAAAAGGTCTACTTTTCAGTAACAAAAGTATCGCGTAATGATGTGTTTTTGTCTCATATTGACTCTGGTAGAGATAATTCGACTCTTTACAGAGATTATTCATGTCTAACAGTAAAAGGCCTACTTTTCAGTAACAAAAGTACCACGTAATGATGTGTTTTTGTCTCATATTGACTCTGGTAGAGATAACTCGACTCTTTACAGAGATTATTCATGTCTAACAGTAAAAGGTCTACTTTTCAGTAACAAAAGTATCGCGTAATGATGTGTTTTTGTCTCATATTGACTCTGGTAGAGATAATTCGACTCTTTACAGAGATTATTCATGTCTAACAGTAAAAGGCCTACTTTTCAGTAACAAAAGTACCACGTAATGATGTGTTTTTGTCTCATATTGACTCTGGTAGAAATAACTCGACTCTTTACAGAGATTATTCATGTCTAACAGTAAAAGGCCTACTTTTCAGTAATAAAAGTATCACGTAATGATGTGTTTTTGTCTCATACTGACTCTGGTAGAGACAATTCAAATTTTTACAGAGATTATTCATGTCTAACAGCAAAAGGCCTACTTTTCAGTAACAAAAGTATCACGTAATGATGTGTTTTTGTCTCATATTGACTCTGGTAGAGATAATTCGACTCTTTACAGAGATTATTCATGTCTAACAGTAAAAGGCCTACTTTTCAGTAACAAAAGTATCACGTAATGATGTGTTTTTGTCTCATATTGACTCTGGTAGAGATAATTCGACTCTTTACATATATTGTTCACGTCTAACAGTAAAAGGTCTACTTTTCAGTAACAAAAGTATCGCATAACGATGTGTTTTTGTCTCATATTGACTCTGGTAGAGATAATTCGACTCTTTACATATATTGTTCATGTCTAACAGTAAAAGGCCTACTTTTCAGTAACAAAAGTATCGCATAACGATGTGTTTTTGTCTCATATTGACTCTGGTAAAGATAATTCGACTCTTTACAGAGATTATTCATGTCAAACAGCAAAAGGCCTACTTTTCAGTAACAAAAGTATCACGTAATGATGTGTTTTTGTCTCATATTGACTCTGGTAGTGATAATTCGACTCTTTACAGAGATTATTCATGTCTAACAGTAAAAGGTGTACTAGCATTCCCTGAATTTCCAGTCCCTCCATTTTAACTCCATTATCATTTCACATCATCTCTCATCTGCCCGCCTCGGTAGTGAGGTGGCAGCGTGTCTGCCTCACGTTCAAGAGGTCCCTAGCTCAAATCTCGGTCAGGGCGAGTTACCTCGATAAAGCTTTCTCCGGGGTGTTACCTTATCCTGATAGACGAATGTCGGGTAACTCTAACCTCTATGGATCCTGGGCTCATTTGAACATCATTTCACCCATTCCATTCATCGTCCGATATGGCAACGTTGGAGGAGGTAAATTACATACAAACACACACACTCTGTCTCTCTCTTTCTCATCTAGTGGTCTCTTTCAGGGTAGAAGTGTTGGCGGGAGTCTCGGCGCTGCATGGCAGAATGATATGTTTCTGGTAAACACTTCGTCCTCCGGTAGGAGGGTCTCTGGTGTCCGTGCCGACATGGTCTGCCGTTTCTGGGCCAGGGTGGGTGGGATGCAGGTTGTATTGGCCTGCCGGGGAGTTTCCAACTGGTAAGTTGTAGGCTATAGTGTCGTAGCTCCTTGGATCGGTGCCCTCCGTCTCCTCTCACCTCATCCTTCCTCTCAGGATTGCTCCACTTGGGGCTTAGGTACAAAAGATCAGTCTGTACGCAGTGCGAAATCTCCTCCATAAGTATGTATGCTATCATGCATACCACAGTAAGTAGAGAAAGTACAATAAAATCTCTCTAAAACAAAAGACGATCGTTCCGGAATTTATTTTCCGTTTACACAGGTTTCCGTCTTACAGAGTGTTCTGTTTGAATACAAAGAAATTTCAAAACAGTCGTATAGGTTTATAGTGAAGTAATAATATAGAATGAAGTGTAAACAATAATAGACTGATATGTATTATGTACTATATTGACAACCTACATATAATAATTGTAGTTTATCGTCTAGTTTCTCCGTCTGTTTCCAATCTTCAACTGTCTGCATATCAACATCATTTGTTTCACCACATACAACATTCAGCAAAATGTTAGGACAATGTTTGAAACTCTCGAGTCATCCATTGGAAGTTCAACGTCATTTACTTGTTAGGTGCGTAATTCGAATAAATAAACGAGAATGAAGTCATTGACATTATCCTCAAACGAGCTTAAAATCAGAGCTTATATGATTAGGAAAAGAAATAAAAATATCCCGCCTAAGATTTAAACTCTATTTCTATTCTTAGAACTTCAATTTTTTCGCCACTTTAAGTGTATTCAAATTACTCTTTTAATTTTAAACAGCTAGAGTGGATGGAAATTCACTTTAAGGAACCTCGAATTCGCAGTTTGTATTTGATAGTTTCTGCTTCACTTAAGAATATTGCTGCATTTCAATCCAATTTAAAAAGTTGATCCTTAATACTGAAACAGGAACTTTTGGTCCTTGTATCAATTATTCATTTACTTATGTACTATGTTTAATAATTATACATAAATTTGAGATCTGTAACTGCCTATGTTTGTGAAAGAGAAATTGTATATATATTTTATGTAAAATATTGTTCCATGAACCTGGGCAGATATGTGAGAAACACTGCACTCCCGGGCGACAGTCTACAAAGAGCGGATGTTAGACAATAGAGGGGAATGCTAGCTTTTTGTTGTACCGTTACACAAGTCAATATCCTCTTAGTTTTTCCTTGTGACGCCGTGCTGTGTATATAAGAGGGTAGAAACCCCCATCCTCGATCGCGGCCTCATCTACGCACCTCACGTCCGGGTCAAAGCCGGACAAGGGCATGCAGCACTCAGGCAGTTGTACCCTGTACTTAAATCCACCATGCCAACGCACCTCAAACTACGCCTGTATCGGACGATTATACCGCCCCTGATTCTGTACGGCTGCGAAGTCTGGGGATCAGCGGCTCCGACCACTATCCGCAGGCTACAGTACGTCCAGAACAGGGCACTGCGAATGATCTATGATACCGGACGTACATTCCCGTCCCATATCCTTTATACCTACTCCGGAGTCCCGTACATTGTGGACGTGGTGCGGGAGAGATCAAGTACCATCTACAATAAGCTAGACTCGCATCCCAATAACCTGGTGAACACCCTTGGCCGTTACGACCACAGGGTTCCTCGCCGCCGACCGAGCTACCGGTTGCCCAAAGATGCTTTGGGTAACCAGAACTAAACAGGGCTACTTTCCCCTGACTCCATACCCCCAAGCCCAGAAATGGGCTGGTAAGTCCCATACCTAGACATTAGTTCCTTTCCCTCTACCCTGCCAAGCGGATTGTGCTCAGATGCCTCCCAGGCAGGCGGAAGAGCGCAGCTAGCACTGGACGCACACCTCTCACGGGGCGACAGCGCCCATATAAGGCTAGACATACCGCTGCCTAAGACAACCGCCTGAGACATGACTCTATTATACTGCCCAGATAAAGCCGCATTAAGCGGCTAGGTGCTGGGCAGCAAACACTCCGTCCAGGTACGACTCGATTCTTCTGCTGGTCTGCATTCATCCCTAATTCCTCATTGCAGTCAAGTGTATCCGACGACATGCCGCGTCCAGTAAAATGTATTGTAAAATGTCCGCCGAAAGTGCAGGTATTTGATAGTGCCCGGGTTCCACAAGTGCAAGGACAAATTAAAGCAGTTCAGGGATTATCGTATGTTTGTGTTGTCTTAACCTTAACACCCTGAGAACTTAAAAGAGTTCATGTAGGAGAGAGCAGCCAGAGGCAAGGGTGAAGCAGACAGCCGACGACGACGTGGAAACCGAGGAAGGAGTCCCGACGTCCTACCCAGGTGCGTACAGCCGTGAGTCGAGAAAAGTACTGTCGCAATATACAATTAATATTTTTCCAAAATAGTAGCAATTCTCTACAGTCTATCAGTTTTTTATCCTAGATTCGCTTCAGTTCTAGGAAAATTTGAATGGAGACAGATTAAAGAACGCAATTGTAGGTTTGCAATGAGTGATCTTCCAATGATTCTATCAATTTAACTATCATGACAACTTGCAGGTGGGAAATTAAATTTCCCAAATGACCCACTCTTTTATATTTCCCGATAAATCAAATGTATCCAAACTTATTTTAACATAACGTACACAAATATCAACACTTGAACAGAGGGTTTCCTATCTTTGATACCAGAAAACACGGTTGGTGCATAAATGTTCGCAGCTAGATGGCAGCACAACAGGTAAAGATGTAAATAGTTTTGTTTCTTAATGGCGATGTCAATTGTTATATCGGTGCCAAGAGTGTACAACTTCGTACCCAGAATTCTTGTCCATGGTAGTAACTCTAACCAGTCGACTTAAGCACTGGTCTGGGTCTTATTTGAACTCCTGACCTTCGGATTAGTAGAGCATTATTCTAATCAGACAGTCCAACATACAAGTAGGAATAAGTATATATTCTGTGCAAGTAGAGATGTACAGTAGAAAGAGCTACCGCTAGATGGTAGGACTGTCGCAAAGCTGGAAAGTACCTAAGAAAAGACGGCGAGGTAGTCAGCGACGATATAATAATAATAATAATAATAATAATAATAATAATAATAATAATAATAATAATAATAATAATAATAATAATAATAATAATAATAATAATAATAATAATAATAATAATAATAATAATAATAATAATAATAATAATAATAATAATAATAATAATAATAATAATAATAATAATAATAATAATAATAATAATAATAATAATAATAATAATAATAATAATAATAATAATAATAATAATAATAATAATAATAATAATAATAATAATAATAATAATAATAATAATAATAATAATAATAATAATAATAATAATAATAATAATAATAATAATAATAATAATAATAATAATAATAATAATAATAATAATAATAATAATAATAATAATAATAATAATAATAATAATAATAATAATAATAATAATAATAATAATAATAATAATAATAATAATAATAATAATAATAATAATAATAATAATAATAATAATAATAATAATAATAATAATAATAATAATAATAATAATAATAATAATAATAATAATAATAATAATAATAATAATAATAATAATAATAATAATAATAATAATAATAATAATAATAATAATAATAATAATAATAATAATAATAATAATAATAATAATAATAATAATAATAATAATAATAATAATAATAATAATAATAATAATAATAATAATAATAATAATAATAATAATAATAATAATAATAATAATAATAATAATAATAATAATAATAATAATAATAATAATAATAATAATAATAATAATAATAATAATAATAATAATAATAATAATAATAATAATAATAATAATAATAATAATAATAATAATAATAATAATAATAATAATAATAATAATAATAATAATAATAATAATAATAATAATAATAATAATAATAATAATAATAATAATAATAATAATAATAATAATAATAATAATAATAATAATAATAATAATAATAATAATAATAATAATAATAATAATAATAATAATAATAATAATAATAATAATAATAATAATAATAATAATAATAATAATAATAATAATAATAATAATAATAATAATAAGGATAGCCGCTGCTGGCGTCACGATCCGGGAAATTTGTAGCCCCCTTGTTGTACTGCGGCCACCGCTCATCTATAATGTGACTTTGTGGAATTAAAGGTCCAATTTGCAGAAATTCCAAATGTTCTTTGTTACCATAAAACTACACTTGCAGATTACGACAGAATTACGTTACATACACAATCACAATCTATCAAGGTCAATGACCACAACAAAGAGCTTACTCAACTTCCACTGTTTACAACACTCCTGTTACAACATCTGTTTACGGCTGTTTAAGACTGACTCTTGGTGAGTAGTCGCTTCCTTAAATACCTCATTGATAATTCGAGACTGTTCTGTAACAATCAAGAAATAGAATGTTCTATCACCAGACGAAATCCGACCTTCCAGAAGCGTAACTTTATCTGTGACGGCCAGCCTTTTATCTCGCGCTATCTTTATCTGCAGGCTCTTTGTGTACACAAGCCGCGCTTATGTCTGCACCGAATCTTTTGTGCGCGTCGCCGCGACAAAATTCGCCGTTAGGATAAAGTATTACACTGCATTCCGCACTAAATTCCGCCTCTAGTACGCCATTGGTTAACATAACATCTCCGTGTGCGCAAGTAAGCAGCCTGTTACATCAACTAGTGCATTGTTGAACTTTTGAAAACTATTGTTTTTACTGTATCACTTTATAATGTCCATTCTATATTATAACAATTTTAATTGCTTATTGAAAGTAGGTAAACCAAGAAGGTTAATAAACTGGGAACTATACTGTGGAAGAATGCAGGAGCATTAAAACCCATCATCCAATGCGGTTAATTTCCGGCAACTGCTTCTTCGACATTTACTTTATTCTTACAAGAACAAATGATGTAAGAATCGGCATCGACAATGTTCCATTTAGGCGAAAAGAGAGACTTCGGTTGCCAGAAGTTTCTAGAAACAATTCTTCTGTGATATGAAGGCTATAAAAGAGAGCGCAAAAGCCAAGTATCAAAGCGAGTATCAGTGTCAGTCTACAAGCGGTCAGCATCGAGAAGCTACGAGCAGCGTAAATTGGTGTGTTAACAGAGGCCTAAGAAACAGATGAATGTTAAACTTTTGCAGCGGTATAAGCTGTATACTTATTTCAACGTAAGTATATAACCTTTTAACAGTGACATCAGTGCAATTTACTATAGTTACATTCTAGATATATAATATGGCATCCCGTAGGGAAGGGGATCCGTCCCCTTCAGCTGCTGTGGTACCTCCGACGTTACTAGAGGAACCTCGGGCCGAACTGCCCAGCCCCTCCCGTAAGGAAGTTGTTCGGACTGGGTTGGACTCGAGAGGGCAGTGGTTCCCGATACCCGTGGGAGATCGGGTACGTCTCCGGACGGGGTTGAGGGAAGCCATATATTCCCGAGTACCAGCCTGCATAGCCAGTAGAAGGTTTGCTAGATTACCAGGCGGTCCTATCGAGGTTGATCGGTAGCCTTCCCCTTTGGGGTTGGTGAGCGTAAGTGGCGTATCCACTTCCATCCCGTCTTGTGTCACTAGGACCGGATTGGGGTGGGAGGGCTTGTTAGTCTCTAGGTCTTGCCCTATGGAAAGCCCAACGGAGGCGCCGGGCGTCCTTCGGGGACAGCTCGGTAGCTCCCTGGTCTTGAGAGCGGGGCGGAGGGGTCGGTCTCACTTTATGAAGGCTGCGCTGGTAGATACCCTCGCGTACCCAGGGTGTTACAAAAAGGTACGGCCAAACTTTCAGGAAACATTCCTCACACACAAAGAAAGAAAATATGTTATGTGGATATGTGACCGGAAACGCTAAATTTCCATGTTAGAGCTCATTTTAGTATTTCTCTTAAAATGTAAATTGAAATCATTCGTGCAGACAAATGTCAAAATACCCCATTGTGGTTCATGCACGATGGAGCTCCTGCACATTTCAGTCGAAGTTTTCGTACGCTTCTCAACAACAGATTCGGTGACCAATAGATTGGTAGAGGCGGACCAATTCCATGGCCTCCACGCTCTCCTGACCTCAACCCTCTTGACTTTCATTTATGGGGGCATTTGAAAGCTCTTGTCTACACAACCCAGGTACCAAATGTAGAGACTCTTCGTGCTGGTATTGTGGATGGCTGTGATACAATACGCCATTCTCCAGGGCTGCATCAGCGCATCAGGGATTCCATGCGACGGAGGATGGATGCATGTAACCTCGCTAACGGAGGACATTTTGAACATTTCCTGTAATAAAGTGTTTGAGGTCACGCTGGTACGTTCTGTTGTCGTGTGTTTCCATTCCATGATTAATGTGATTTGAAGAGAAGTAATAAAATGAGCTCTAACATGGAAATTAAGCGTTTCCGGACACATGTCCGCATAACATATTTTCTTTCTTTGTGTGTGAGGAATGTTTCCTGAAAGTTTGGCCGCACCTTTTTGTAACATCCTGTATATATAGCATAAAAGAACTGTACAAAAAAGTCTTCATTATAACTCTGCTAAATTGTATGAAGTCCATCCGTTGTTAAGAAACAATATTCAAGAAAGAAATTTAAGAAATTCTTAATACAATGTTGTTTTTATTTCTGTGGGCGAACATCTTGAAAGGAATATGGATGCATTATAAGTTGGTGATTGACAGTTGAAGGAGAGGGGATAGCGCCGTTGCCACTTTACCGTTCCTCTCCACGTGCTAGGCAACGAAGATGGCGGGTAGAGGGGAGGTGGAATGTACACTCACATATTCCTAGAAATTTGCGTATTGCAGTATTAATCATAACATTGCCGTAAGATTGTCTACACGTTTAAGTGAGCAGTTACCTAATTACAGCATACGAAATCTTCGAAATGAACAAAAAATAAATGGTTAGCTACAGTTAAGATTTAGAGACAAAAGTGCCTTACCTGCACAGAATTATGCATTCTATTCCAACGGGAATATGCCGCCTATCTCAGAGTCGCGGCTGTCGTTGGTATTGCTTTTCTGATCGTTGTCGCCGTCGTCGCCGCCGTCAGAGCTACTACAATCTCCCACGGAAATCATGAGTTCCACTTTCTTCCAAAACGCCGTCGTTTTCCCATGCTGCTACCATAACTTTTTTGTGTGACAAACAGCATCTTCCCAATTTTTAGCGCTTATTTTTGCTATTGCTTCTGTTAGTTTTATAACAGATGTTATAGTGAAATCTGTATTGTTGCGCGCTACATATCCCTTTATTTGGGCCCAAATAAACTCTATTGCATTAAAATGGCAATGGTAGGGAGGAAGTCTAATAATTTTGTGGCCTTTTTCTGCAGCAATTTCATTAACTATATATTTTGGGAACTGCGGTTTGCTTTTACCGGTTCTAGCAATTCATACTTTTATTTTAAATGGTCTTGAACACGCACATATAATTTCCCTTACTTGTCCTTTAATTGGGATTCCGTACCCAAAAAACATTTTTGGTGGTCTTCACAGATAATTTCTTTCTGTCTGTTTCTGTAGCACAAGTGTTTGTGACAGCCATTAGTATCGATAATTAGCTAAATATTAAAGTTACACTGAAACACTAAAGTTGATCACTGAACCACTAAAGTTGATCACCGAAACACACGAATTATGTTGCGAAAATGTAAAGCTGTTTACACCCTGTGAAACATTCACTACTTGAAGCAGTACACTCTTAGTTTGGCAGTGATGACAGGGAGAAATACCCTAAGTGCCGTAAGGGTTATTCATGTTAGAACTGGACCGGACAAAGGCAGGCAAGAAGGGTTGGTCATTAAACTGAAAAGGTTGGTCATTCACCCAGAAAACCTCATAAGATATTCCTTGGAACTAAATCCACACCTGTTCCCTTCCAACAACGCATACCGTGTCATACTAAAGGGCAACGAACGACAACGGTATTGTGATACCACTGATTCATACGCGAAGCAGCAATAGTAGCAGTGTCTGCTTATTGTAAACCTCAACATGCCGATAGACTAGCGTCATGCATAAAGCACGTGGTGCACTGTGATAGAGTTGGCAACGTAGGATAAGCGTGCCGGGTTGATATGGCAACAGTTTACTTTTGATTGGTGGATTGTTGGCTGCTAGGCGACCGCAATGACGTTTCAGTGACGTGTTTATTCCCTCTCCTTGTTTTCGCAGCTGAATAGCACGTGGAGGCAAAACGCCAATCATCAACTTACATGCGACAAATAAGTTTGAATTTAACTTTATTTTTCTTCCGCATATTTATATATGTACCTATATGAGTTACGTAAATGTTCTTAATTGCTGTATTGCTGTTTAAATTTTAAAAGTTGGTGTTTTGTTTTAGAAATCATATGCAGACTAAAATTTAATTGAATTTGTTTGTTACGATATGCCAAGGCAGAGTCATAGAGGAACAGAATTTACCGCAGAATTTTGAATTCAACTGTTTACAGACTAGAATTTGTTACTAGATTTTGGTACTCTTGTCCTTGGTTAGAGGTTGGCTACCATGTTACTCCAGCTCTAAAACAAAATAAAAGCGAATACCGTGTAAACATGGCTTCCAAGGAAGAGGGTGAGCTGCAGCAAATTGATTTAACTAAATTAAATTTGCAGCAGCTTACTCAAATAAAACAACAGCTAGATCAGGTACAATATTTAGACTATTTTTCGAACATATATTATGAACGTCAAAAACCATGGGTTGCATAGTTAGTGTGTGTATGATCCAGGGCTACATGCCTCTTCCAAATCTACTGTGATTTATTTCACATTGCCACAGTATTAAGTAAAAAATGATTTTCTTAGAATAAAAATGCATGATAGTGATCCCAGTATTATTATTTCTGTTCTTTTCAGGAACTGGGTGTTTTCCAAGATTCGTTACAATCCTTGAAGATGGCACAAAGTAAATTTCAAGATTCTGGAGAAAGTTTGGAGAAAATATCGCCGGAGACAGAAGGAAAAACTATTATGGTTCCTTTAACGGGATCTGTATCCTTTGTAAACATGGTTTGGTAAATTAATGTGTTAACACATTTCAGATTAAATTAGATTAGTTTGATTTGCGTTCAGTAGGTTCACTTGTAGCCAGAAAAGGCTTGAACATTGAACATGTCCAGAGGTATAAAGTTTAATAGCATATGTATGTACAAAAGTTAACATAAGACACATAGTATACAGGCAATATGAACATTATGGAAAACAAAGCAGGGATAATTATGATACAAAATCAAACACTTTTTAATTCAGCTTTCACTTGGCTTATGTTAGTACGTCTCAACCTTTTTGCAATACCATTCTTGTTATTTCTTAAAAATTTCATTAAAAATTTCATTAAAACTAAACTTTCAACGTGCATCAAAGATTTATTGGTAGTGATTTGTCATTGGAACAGTTAGATACTACTTACAGAGCTACAGAAGCATTATCAGGATAATTTGTCATTCAGATAATCTTGTAATGAATAAAAAGATTTTGAGCAAAGGTACTCTCTAACAGCATTTTTAAAAGCATCGAAATTATAAATGTTTTCTTTAAGAACATTAGGAAGTGCACCAGATATTTTGATAGTTTCATAATACGCACCTTTCTGGAAGCAAGAAAGTTTAGCACTGGGATAATGTCTAGTGTTTATTCTGTGAATTACATTATTTGTCGCAATTAAGGCACGATTGCATACAAAGAATTTTAGGATCGAGAATATATACATGCAAGGAAGCATTAATATCTTCAATTTTCTAAAAAGATCTTTACAGGAGCATCTGTTGTGAACAGATAGTACCTTTGAATAATTACAATAAAACATAATTTGTTACAAACTTCACATCCCTTAAGAAACTGAATTAGTTGAATGAGATGATCTGTAAATGCTAGTATAGGCAGAATTGATTAATCCAGAATGTTTTATTATTGCGATTTCATATTAAATAAGAAAAAATGTTACAGAAGTTCGAAGTGTTGCAGATAATAGCAAGTTAGAGGTAGAGCAGAAGTAGTGATACTATTTAGACCAGTTTCAGGTTAGGTTGATTCAAATATAAATGATTTTATGAACAGTTTTTAAAACTTAAGGAATTAGAGTATGCTGTGTTGTAACCATGAGTGGCAGTTATTGCCATTTGATGTGTGCTAACCCCAAGGAAGATTGGGGGGGGGGGGGGGAAGTGAACCACAGAATTTGGAACCAAGAGCGCTTGCAGTTAGATGAAATAAGTGGGATATGAAAGGAAAATCCACTGAACCATAAAGCTAAGTTTATATTTTTTAAAAAATGAGAACTAGTCCTAACCTAATGAAATTAAACTAAGTGTAAACAAACACCCTAGACTAATCTAACTTATATGTAAATAAAGCTTGATTGGTTACACTGCAGAACAGTGGCCACAAGAATGGCAGACATGAAATTGGTGGCTGAAGCATTGCCAACAGTGAAAACATGCATTCACTGAAAATACCAGCACCACATAACCAAACTAGCAGTACTGTAATGTATATGGAAACTGGCTACGCTAGAGCAGGTAAACAATGATACCCTAAGTAACAAAGCTTCACTAATAATAGAAATAATAAATAATGATAATAATTTTATATTATTGCCATCATTTAAAAACTAAAAGAAATTGAAACTGGAAGACTAGAGCGGGTATGTGTGTATATGTAAATGTGTTTGAAAAATCGGCACTTAACCGTATTGATCATTTAACATTTATTGTGAAAATTCAATGTTTTCTTCACCCTGTATAATGATAATTTCAAAAATAATGGGCTCTTATTTAGAATACGTCCCTTAAGAAATTTTGTCTTAAGTCCAACATTGGAGGCACGCACTAGGTCTGACGGAACCTGCCAAAGTGGCATGTGCTGACGTCAATAGCAGAAAACTTTCCAACACTGCCAACATTGACCCAACAACCACACTACTTGGCAACAGCTGAACCAGTCAGCTATTGTTGCATGGCTTAAATTGCTCTCTCCACGAGAACACTGCACAACAGGTTGCTCGTAAGACAGCTTATTGGGAAAACTGTACATAATAAGGAGCACTTGTGCATTCGGCAATTTCGTGTTTTTCAACCATGTACATTTCATGACGGGCTCCGAAAACTCCTCGGCATGTCCTCTCCTGCAGGAAAATATTTGGAATTTCCTCCCACATTTTGTTACGGGATGTAGGACGACATCGCACTCCCGACAAAACATTCTCATTCTTAACAGACTTTTGTCATACAGAAACTGCATACACTTTTCATTGTCTTCGCATAAAGGCATAAGACAGTAAAACTTAAGCGATCCATTGGTTTCAGATACAACTTCCTCCTAATAACTTTATTTACTGAATGCCAGGGCCCTGGTAGAATATTCATTTTCAGATTGTATAGATAAGCTGCTACCTTGCTAACAAAGTTTCGAACATCTGCAAAACAGATGCTTGGGGTGTTGGTGCAAAGGTTGGCAACAGATGTATATGCCAATAACCATGTGAGCAGGACTGCAACTGCGTGGCCACTTCGCCAGGTTCCATCAGCCCTCGTGTGTGCCTCCGATGTTGGACTTAGACAAAATTTCTTAAGGAACGTATTCTAAAGAATATCATAATATTCAAACAAGAAAACAAGAACAGGAATGTGTTGGCAACATTTCTCTGTCTTGGCATATTTCAGAACTCCACAGTTGGCAACATTTTTTGTTATTATGTCATTCGTTACTGTAGCAGATGAAGCTGCTGTTCTGCATCTTTAACTGCTTGATTAATATTCCATAAGCTTAAAAGCCCTGAAATCAAGAAAAAATAATGTATTACAGCCTTCCTATAAAGAATAATTTGAATATACACTACAATATACTGAACGTTACTTCCAAGGACTGCTGATAACCTGTGTTTAACGATATATGTGAATAAAAAGCATTTATAATGTGAAATTCAACAGTTGTACCATAAAATGGCAATCACATACACACATCGTGCTCAAGACAGTATGAAAGCATTCTCACAGCTGTCCAACTGTTACTAACATTTGTGCACCAAACATAGCGGAAGATACATATGTGCTGTTGACTGTAAGCTACAAATCATGGCTGGGATATTGAGGGCCCTAAGCTGCAAAGCATGTATTTTATATAAGTAGAGGAGTGTAGCAGAACCAACAGGAAAGCATAGCCAAAACATAAGTGTAGGGTAAGTCCAATGTTCTCCATTGTAGGCAGCCCCATTTTGTGACCTTTGCTAGCTCTGTTTACTAACTTGTCTGTCAATATTGCGCCTATTTTACCTATTCAAGTAACATTTCTGATTAGGGAAGGTGGGTGGGCCCTATTACTTTGTTCAAAAAATATCACCAGCATTCATTTAAATCCTTTAGGAAAGTTTTATAGCAATCATTTAAGTTCCCATGTGAGTAATTTTCAAAGCATGCTAACTTTTAAGCATATGGAATAGACACATTAAGCTTATATAAAAAAAACTAGACTAACCTAACACCAACTAAGATTATGTATTAAAAGCAGAAAGCTAGAATTAACTTTTTTTGAGTTTGATTTATGAGTCACTATGTTTACACTCAAACTTCACTTACTTGTTGTATAATTGAAACCTTTTCAAGATCATTCGATCTCATCCTCAGCTGTTTGGTGACTAAATGAACATTCCTCTTCTTCCACTACTACGGAGCTCCGATCACTCTGCCATCTGGTGTTAGGGGCACTAAGTTTTAATACTTCATTTAATGCCAAAATTTATAACTTTATCACGGTTTTTGTTTATGAATATTTTTTCCCAAATATCCAATTCTATGGGTGTACTTAAAGATTTTAACAGTTTAATGTTGTGGCCAATGTTGTGGTTTTCTGTCCAAAAATGGTGTGAAACTGCAGATTTTTCTGTTTGTTTCAACTTAATGTTCCTCTGGTATTCTTTTTGCCTGGTTAACAAGTTTCTCTTAGTTTTTCCTATGTAGCTTTTTTTCACAGGTTTCATAATTTATCAGATAAATACCTGATTTCAAATTGTTGGGGATTGAACTTTTTAGTGGTTTATTTAGCAGATTCCTCAGACTGAATTTGTTTTGGGATGCTAGTTTTAAGTTAAGTCTTTTAATATTTAGAATTAACTTGTTTGGGCTGGGTAGATCAACGCCTAACTAACTGAGCTACTCGGACCCTATCAAGAAAAAGAATAATTGAACTTTAGACAATAGGCGTAGTATCAACAACAATGTGGAGCGCGGTCCACCTGGGAGTCAAAAGTGCCCATTTACCAGAGAGTGCCAAAGCAATCTGCGTGTTTTATTTACGGGGCAATACCTTGAGTTGAAAAAACCTTCCCCCCTTTAAGGTAGAATTGTCTAGACATATCAACCCATCTAGAAAGATACTAACTCGGTAGAACCACTAGTGATCTAGTGCACCATGCTACTAGCTATCCGGGCTAGAAGCAGGGATGTTTTAGGTATCCCTCAATCCCCTCTGGGAGGCCAAGCCTGCCAGACATACGCAATACCCATGGGACCACTGCCCTGTTGAGACTAACCCAGTCCAAACAACTCCCATTTGGGAGGAGCTTAAATGTTCAGCCTGGCATATTTCTAGTAATGCCAGAAGTATGAAGGTAATCCAAAACTAAGGTCTCCAAAGCACTGAGGTCACAGGGAAACTGTTTGCATTAATGTTGGCCATACTGCTTCTTTACTTCTTCCCTCCACTCTCTACAGACACCACTACACATCCCCTGGGGCTCACAGTCTTGGCTTGGCAGCCAATTGTAATGCAGCTCCCATTAACGACTACCACCAGGTGTGAAGTTTGCGGAGTTATTCGGTTTTTGAATGCAAAAGAAGTTAAACCAATTGACATTCATCGACAGTTGGTGGAAGTGTATGGAGAGTCTTGTATGGATGTCAAAAATGTCCACAAATGGTGTAGAGTTTGCATATGGTCGTACGGAAATTTACAAGGAAAGAAGCGGGAGACCGTCAATTCCCAACGAAACAATCACAGAGGTTGAACAAATTGTACTTCAAAATCTGCGCGTTATTCTCGATGAGCTGTGCATTGTTCCTGAGATTTCCCGAAGCACCATTCACAGAACTTTGACTGAAGAGTTGAAATTTCAGAAGGTGTGTGCAAGATAGGTCCCAAGAATGCTGACAGATCACAAAAGGCAACGTGCTGAAAGCTCCCGATTATTTCTTCAATGCTATGCTGACAAAAAGGAGAACCTTTTGGATTTAATAGTCACAGGTTATGAAACTTGGGCTTTCCACTTCACACCCAAGACAAAACAATCTGTTGAGTGGTGGCATTCTGGTTCACCCAAGCCGTGAAAGTTCAAAAGAACACAGTCTGCCGGTAAAGTCATGGTAACTGTGTTTTGGGGTCGAAAGAGGATATTGGTTGACTTTATGGATCTGGGACAACAATCAATGCTGACAGGTATTGTCAGACATTAAGAAACCTCAGACGGGCAATTCAAAACCGCAAAAGAGAAATGTTGAGCAAGGGCATCAGCCTTCTCCACGATAATGCTCACCCCCACACTCACATCAAACTGTGGATTTCCTGCATCAGTTTGGATGGATATCATCACCCACCCTCCCTATGGTCCAGACTTAGTGCCCAGTGACTACCACTTGTTTCCCAAATTGAAAGAACACTTGGCTGGAAGGTGCTTTAGTGATGACGAAGTGAAAGATGAGGTCCAACACTTCTTCAAGAGCATTGCGGTGGACTGGTATAACATGGGTGTACAAAACCTGCCACAGTGTCTACAAAAATGCATTGATGAAAATTGCAATTATGTGGAAAAATAGAAAAATGTTCAAACTTAAAATATATGTACCATTTGTTGTCAGTAAAGGTTTATTTAAATTTTAAAAAAATTGGAGACCTTAGTTTTGGGATTACCTGCATACCATGAGTGCTAGAAGTCTGCAGCGCTCGCACCACAACAGCAAAGGATCAAAAAATAGTTAGACGTTCCGAAAGCCAAAAAGCAGATGGGAAAGATGAAAAAGTACTGTTTCCTTTCTCCCATTTACAGCCTTATACTATCTGGATGGTGCTCATACATTGGACGTATCTCTGAAATTGCAAATGGTGTTCAGCCTAATATAGTGGCACACAATACTCCCCACTCTCACAGTCATATTTGCAAGACAGTTAGGAAGAGCTGTCATCTCAATTAGTTTCAATGTATGTTGATACATCTTTCATTTTTTCCCATTCTTAAAAGCATGAGAACTCTGTGAAATGTGTTTGTTCTGATGCATAAATTGACTCGGGAGCTGTGGAATGTGTTTTCGCTTTTACCCAACGAGTTGGTGTAATCTCCCAGATATAACCTCGTTGTTTGCTTCTGCTACTGGATTTTAGCATTTTGTAACACTGTTTTATTTTATTTTGGCCCACGTATTGTCTTAGCCTTTTTCTAATCGTGTTTTACTCATAGTGATGTTTTAGCGTATCTGCACCATTCCTTTTTGTCGCATTTTAACTTCTTAGTTTTCATCTTTTGATTTATCACTGATCCTGTACTGTGCACTAATGACCTTAGTAATTTTGCACCCTTAAATCTCACTTCCTTTCCTTTCCTGATGCATTAATCAATGCACTAGTACCAACTCATCTTAAGTAAATGTAAGTTAATGATTGACTAATTTTAGGAAACATGCTAATCTGTATCAAAACAGATATTTTTCATTTACTAAAGTTACTTAGATGTATGTACCTGGCAAGATAGCTGATGGAAAAACAGTGATAATTGATATTGGCACTGGCTACTATATTCAGAAGGTAAGTAATAAATTCTGTAAAAGATTTTTAGCAATACTTGATTTGTAAGTTAACAATTGTTAACACGTATTTGGTTGTGTAAGCTAAATTTAAAATTAATTTTCAATTGAGATTGCAACAAGGGTGAAACAGATTATCAGTACTTACGGAACCAGTAGAAATGACACCATCTAAAAGAACAGTAGCAATTTTTATTATCACTTCTTACTTTTTTTATTATTTTTTTTATTACTTTTTGTTATTTATTTTAAGTATTGCTAAAAGTATGAGGGCTGTTCAATAAAGAATGATCACTTTTTTTTTTTTTTTTTTTTTTTTTTTTTTTTTTTTTTTTGACAACGTACCTTTACTCATAATTTTGATGGTCCTTCTCAAAATAGTCTCCCCTGAATCCATACACTTGTCCCAGCGTCTCTGCCGGTCTTCAAAGACATGCTAGAAACCATTTTTTGAGAGATCCTTCAAAATCGCCTCCATAGCCTTCACCACTGCTTCTGATGATGGATAATGTCTCCCACGAAGGCGTTTATTCAAGTTAGAGAATAGAAAAAAGTCACATGGGACTAAATACGGGCTATAGGGAGGGTGAGGGATGCACTTCATGTTGATTTTTGCAAGATATTCCGCAACAACATTGGCAATATGCGGCCGTGCATTATCGTGGTGCAGCATCCAGCCTGCTTCACGGAAATGTGGTCTTTTGAGCCTGATATGGATGTGTAATGTTTTCAGGACATCCCTGTAGTATTGACCAGTTGCTGATGTGTGTGCAGGTACAACATGCTGGTAAACCATTCCATGAATATCAAAGAATGAGATGACCATAACTTTCCCAGCAGAAGCAACCACTTTTGCTTTTTTGGAGGTTGGTGATGAAGGAGATTTCCACACTGAGCTTTGTTGTTTGCTCTCAGGATCAAAATGATGTAGCCAAGTTTCATCAGCAGTGATTACGTTTGAAAGAAACTCTGGACCTTCCTCTAACATCAACTTTAACTGCATGTTAGCTCCATTACAGCTGTAGGCGATACTGAACATGTCTGAAATTGCCTGGTTCTCACAGGCGGGAACCAGGAGTACCAACAATAAAACTACTATGGCGTGTTTGTTTCACATTAAGCTAACATAATATAAGATTAAATTTTAGTGCGAAAAATTATGACCATAAAAAAATTATGATCATTCTTTATTGAACAGCCCTTGTAGTTGGTTAACCACAAACTGTAAGTTACTTATAACTCATTTTCTTAGTACACTGTATACAGGGTGCTGCACATAAATTTTTGTCTTATCGCTAATAGTAATAACTACTAATCATTAACAAGATTCTTTATCCATACTCTTTTTAGTTCTTGATCACTAAATGTAGAAACAAAATCACATTTTCCATAAAACTCTTCCTATGCGTTCACTCATATATAAAAAAACAACTTATCTCCTCATGCAACGCTTATGGAAGAAACATTGACTTCTTTTCGTCTTCCTGGATACCAGTTGTGTTGTTGCACTTTTCAGCATTCATGACCTACTCTATAAGTTGTATTTCTTTCACTCACTGATTCCACATTCACAATATAACTATTTTAACACTTTCTAACAATTTTAAATTTTAATGTAACTGTAAAATAACACAAATAGCATAACAAAATATGAAAACAAAATTACACTTGGGGCTAAACTAAAAACAACTGTTTTAAAGTCTTGTATACCATGGCCTGGTGCCTGGGAACTGTTTCGTTTATTATAATAAACTTGCAGATTATGATCAACATACAAATGTGTGGATTTCAGGATATAGATGGTGCAAAGGATTACTTCAAGCGCAAGGTTGTCTTTGTGACGGAACAGATGGAGAAAATACAACAGATTGGTTTGGAGAAGAGTAAAATACGTGAAGGTATGGCATCTTATTTCATTTTTATATTTTGTTATCATCTAGAGAAAGTATTTGACTATACCAAAAATTTGATATAAAAATTGGAGAAACTTTCTTTTGTGCGATGCAAGAATATTTTCTAAGTCCAAAGCTGCATGTATGCCCATGCGCAAGCAAACGACCAGCTGGTTTTGGCGTTGCAGCCAACATGAGAGAGATATGAAACACTTGTAGCCAACCTCTGGAAAAATGCCCCAGTTATCTACGGTCTCAGCCACGTCATTCAAATTGACGAATGTAAAATAGGACAATGCAAGTTTCATCGTGGGCGCATCGTAGAGGGCAACTGAATCCTGGGAAGGATCGACGTGGAAACGAATGAGGTGCAGATAACGATGTGCCCCGACAACAGAAGGGATGCATATACGCTCTACAGTCTAATTGCAGAGCACGTAGAGTTCACCAGCACCATTCACACCAATGCCTGGAAGGTATACTATGGGTTGATAACTGGAGGGTTTGCTGTGCACCTCGCAGTGAATCACTCTGTGCACTTTGTCGACACAGTGACAAATTTGCACACAAATAACATAGTCATACTGGAGAGGACTACAGCATCGTCTAACAAGGGGCGGCATTCGTAAGGACAGTGTGGATGCTCATATTTCTGAGTATTTGTGGCACAATGACTTCAAAAACCAGTCAGCAGACCCATTTCAAGAATTAATTGAAGACATTAGGCACATCCATCCTGTAGTGTAACGATGTTTAGCATAATTAGCTAATTGGTGAAAATTAGGGACTGTTGTGAGGTACTACTTTCAGTTCTTCTGCTAGATAGTGTAATTGCGAGACAACTAAGACTGTTGGCAGCATTGTGTTCAGTGGAGAAACAAGCATAGTTTAGCTGCACTGAATTCTTCAATATGGCTGCATTACGCAGTAAGTAAATAAACAAACAATAAATAGCGTTAAAAGAATGCCGTGCAACATGAAATTGCACTAAAAATTAAAGAAATGATATTAAAGATCATTGTTGTATATAAAAACATCAAAAAGTGTGAAGGAATTAGAAAAAAATTGCCACGTCACATATTAGAAAGAAGAGCCAAATTTTGTTACAAATGATGTTTTGAGCTCCTCAAATAAAAGTATTTTTAGCTAAACAAAAATTCATGTGTGGAGAGAGAATAGTATAACTTAAAACAAAAATTAGCCTAAGACAGTACATCCTGAAGATCCAAAAATCTAGTTTTCTTCCAATTGCAGTGTCTTTTTTTACAATATACTGTGAACTAATCTCTGTTTCATATAACCTTGCCCGCTGAAATGTATCACTCCGCGTTCAACAACCCTCCCCCTCGCCCTAATTGGCTAATGCTTTCGCGTCATAGGCCATAGGCGGTGCCTTCACGTCACATTTAAACCTGCAGTAAATGTAATAATTGCCGGGAAGATAAATAAAATCATACAAAAATCATACAAATAAGGATATGAAGACATGCAAAAATACAAGTTTATAATGAACTGAGCAAATTGAAACAGAATGACTGAGCAATGAAACTGAAAGAGTTTATAATGAAAGGCCTTTGGCCTTTTCCACTGGGATTTTTAAACCAGCACACATACCTTTCAAAAATGCTTGTCTTTCAGTCTTAAAAGTCATGTCACACCATACTTTACTTTTCGTGTGTTCTTCGTGTATATTTAGCGATTTGTATCTCGGTGCAGTGTGGTTGTCCTTAAATAGCGTCTTCGCCACACAGCAATATCGCCTCTGTCTTTTGGCACATTTTTCTTGCCTCTTTTTTCATTCACAAATCCCAGCTGTATAAACAACCTGCTAAAATTTGGTAAATCTGCATCCTCATTTACAGCAGGTGAAATGTTACTTATGTTAGGGAGTTCGTTTCTAAAGAAAAACTACACACATGACGACGCACAACACTTTTCACGTTTTTTCTCCGAGCACGCACTTTTGTTTATTCCTGCTTTTGCCTGGAGTGGTAAGTTTTCCTGTTTCCTCAATTTCATGTCGCGATATTCCTACGGATCTAACACTCACACCTGTAAGTTCAGAACACAGCTGTTCGACTTCTCTCACTGACAAAGACGGATTCTTCTCTGTGAGTGCATTAAACACATGCAACACAATTCTTTTTTCGCCTGTTTGTAAATAATTATCCTTGCGATACTTCAGCAAAAAATTGGCGGTAGACTCTGCCATTATACATATAATAAGTACATGCGCAATAAACGATCAATAAAATAATTTAGCTCCCGCACTCTCGAATGGCGCTGCATGACTAATAAAGTTCAAAACAAGGTCAGTGATAAAAGTCATATAAACAAATATGTCATCACTACCGCTAAATCACGTGATATCGTGCCATGTGCTTGAGAGCAAAGGAACTTCCTCTTTACTTCGTTTAAGAATTAACACGCATTTCAGATAAATGAACTCTGTTGCGTAATATATTTAATTAAAACAGTTATGAAAATATAAGTTTGACAATTCTCTTCCAACATATAATAATGTATCACCATGTTAAATAACGAACTAATTTTACCGCACGACAGTCATTACCACAACGGATGCCAATGAGAGGTGATTAGGTCACGTGACCGTTAAGAGATACTGGGCAAGATTACGTGAAACAAGGTATACATTATATACATCTTCGGACTTGTAGCCTCCGGTCCAGTTGGTTTAACATCCGACGTTTTGCCGAAAACTGCATCCGGCATCATCAGGGTTACGAAGTTGTGAGCCGGTGTTTACAAAATACTATCTAGCTGTGGACAATGTGTAGTGTTTAACGCCCGCTTTTACTACATACGGCACCGCAGGCAGTGACACTGATGATACATGAGATAGGATGGAGTACCGGTGGAATGAGATGGCGGGGGAAACCGGAGGTCCTGGAGAAAACCCACCCCAGTGCCGTGTTGTCCACCACAAACCTCACTTTGCAGTCGCCTGGGATCGAACCCGGGCCGCCTTGGTGAGAGCCAAGCGGTCTAACCACTGAGCCACAGCGCGGCCCAAGCTGTGGACAAGTATACATAAGCACCACCATGCGGAGTATTAGTACCCGACTAAAAGAACATGAAAGACACAGTCGGTAAGGCATATTGATAAGTCAGCAGTGGCAGAACACTCTCCATTATTTGGCCACGACAGTGCTCTCGAGGACAAGCCACTACCAGGCTCACTTTACTCAGGAAGCAATAGAAATTTTAAACATGAAAATGCCTTTAATCATAAGGAAGAGAGGCAACAGATAAGCCAAGCATGGATCCCAGCTTTGAAAACAATGGTAAGAAAACCGGAGGAATGGGAAGCATTTTCTCTTATACCAGGATGAGAATTATCCCACTGGCTGAAGGACACCCAATATCAGCCATGCCGTCCCCACATGCGTGGCTATATATAGTGCGCTGGGAGACATAGCGCTCCAGTCTTTAGACTCAGGAGCTCATAAGTTTGTAACCCTGATGATGCCAGACACAGTTTTCAATGAAACGTCGGATGTTAAACCAACTGGACCATGGCCTACAAGCTTGGAAGATGTGTATAATGTAGTTGACGATGCCGGCCATGAAGGCCTCAGCACTTATGTAATATACTGTGAAGATAAAACATGTAATGTACACATTTTAATGAGCCATGGCAAACTGATATGCTATTTTTTATTCATAATTTATCACATTTTGATACAGTAATATGAAATGCTCTTTGAACCCTGCATTTTATTGCATCATTCCCAGATTTTTAATTTGAAATTGGTATACAAATATTAAGACATTGTTGTTCAGGAATTTTTTAATTTCAGTTGGTTTAAGAGTAGGAAAATTATGGTTATAAATTATTGAAATTGTCAATTTTTTCTAGTATAAATTATGGAAAATAATTGATTTCAACTGAACTATTTAATATTTTTTAATAAACTGAAGCCATTATTTATGGTTGGCTCCAAATAAAACAAGTGTTGAAATTATTAAATTTTAGATGAGTCGTATTTTTTACACACTCTTTATATATATATATTATATTATTATATATAATGCGAGGGTATCTACCAGGGCAGTCCACACAGAGTGAAAACTGACCCCCCCTCTGACGACCAGGGAGTTACTGAGCTGTCCCCGAGGGGCACCTGGCACCTCCGTGGGGCTTTCCATAGGGCAAGACCTAGAGACTAACAAGCCACCCCCCCCCCCCTGATCTGGTCCGAGGGACACAAGACGGGATGGAAGTGGATACGCCACTTACGTGCGCCAACCCCAAAGGGGAAGGCTGCCAATTAACCTCAGTGGGGCCGCCTGGTGATCTAGCACACCTTTTACTAGCTATGTAGGCTAGTACGCAGGAATATATGGCTTCCCTCAACCCCGTCCGGAGACGTATCCAATCTCCAAAGGGTATCGGGAACCACTGCCCTCTCGAGTCCAATCCAATCTAAACAACTCCCATTCAGGGTGGGGAATAATCTTTATAATAAGACAAATATTATCATTTCATTAATTTATGAGGAACAAAACTTTGATCTGAGACCACATCCAGGAAATTAATTTTTGTGTTTGCCGACTGCAGTTAAGTTGGGGAAAAGAAGTTAAAGTTCATTATCAAACTGGTCACAACACAACCTGGAGCAAATCATGAAATATAATATTAAAATATATAAATAATAAAATACCTCTCACTAGTGTCCCAACACTGCAAACTGTAAAATGCAAAATTAAATTATATTTCAAAATGCACATGCTTAAAACCATAATTCTGGAAATTCTCCTGCATATTAATAACTTATAAACTGTGATACAAAGAGCATTTTCAGTTATGAAAAATGGTGAAAAGGAACTTAAATAAGTGAACTTCAAAGTTGGATGTGCTGCTTTATTTAAATGGTAAAGCTTCAGTAAAGTGTGATATTAAGAATATTATTACATGGCAAAAAAAAAGCAAAATATTCCAGTATGAATGAATAATTTATTTGTGCAATTTCTTTTTACAATCTTTTACATTGTTCCTTATAATTGTTTATCCCACACTATTTCATGTATTACCTTGTTGCTACCTTGGCTTACATGACACCCTGGTCTTCTGCTCTGCCAGGTAACTCTTAATCTCCATGTCTCCTTGTTACTTAATTAGACCTTCCCCCCCCCCCCCCCCTCTTCCCTTATATTCTTTACATTTATAGTCCATTTTTCTTTTACTTTCTGTAAGAACTCACCGATACTTCTTACCTTCTTTTCCTCCTTTCCCGTTAATATTTTTATAGCTACAGGGTGGCACACGAAATGTCATACATTGAAATTCTGTAGTAAACATGCTAATTGCGGGTTGGCAATGCTGGAATGGTGTGTCAATTAGCCGTAGTTCGTGCATGGTTCAACAGATTGTCAATATCACGCATGCAAGATTCCACCGCTACAGTTTAGTAAAATGATGGACAAAGGCCGGTTGACGCTAGAACAAAAATTGAAAACTGTTGTTTTACACGGAAACTAAGAGCATAGCAGAGACGCAACAACGTTTTCGTGTTCATTTTTGTATGAGGTAGTCCCCTGCAGACAGTGTATAGACTAACCACACAATGTGAAACTGACAGCCATATTTTAGAGCAAAAGCGACCTCGTGTCTACACAATCCGTACTCCAGAGAATATCGAGGCTTTGACATGAAGTGTCAGGAAATCCACGAGACGAGCTTCAGCCGAAATGGGCATCTCATGTTGTTCACTTCAAAGAATACTTCATGCTGACATGAAATTACTCCCATACAAAATGACAGTGTTGCACAAACTGATGTAATATGACTAGGTACGGCGATTACAGTTTGCAGCTTCGACTCTTGCAAATGATGATGCCGTGATTAATAACACATGGTATTCTAATGAGGTCTACGTTCATTGGGCACGAGAACCTCCTTGTGTTGTACACTAGATTGAAAATTATGGAGAAAAAGTTAGTGTATGGGATGCCATATCCAGCCATGGAATCATTGGCACAGTTAACAGTGTGCGCCACTTAGACATGTTGCAGAACAATTTTCTTCTGCAAGTTTATGCAACAGGGTTACCAATGGAGACTCGTTGGTTTATGCAGGATGGAGCTCGTCCACATGCAGGAAACGTTATTCTGGATTTCCTGCACCAACATTTCAGGTTCCGTGTGATGTCTCATCGATATCCTGATGTTTTCAGGGCAGTTCAATATGGCTGCCACATAGCCCGGATATTAATCCCCGTGATTATTTAAGGATACAGTCTACCGCAACAAACCATGCACTCTAATGCAACTGTGAGTGGATATCACAACCTTTTTCCAGGGAATAACAGAAGACATGTGTCGTAGTGTGGTCGGAAATGTCACAGTTCATCTCAAAGAGGTGGTACATCAACAAGGTGGACATAAATCCTTTCATGGAAGTGTTGGACATATTGAACATGTACTGCACTCTCACTGAGCATACACATTCTGATGATTAGAGTAAAAAAGTTAATACTGACATGCTTTGGTTATTAAAAGTTATATCAACAATTATCAGTGTATGACATTTCGTGTGCCATCCTGTACTAACTCTTCTCTACTTTCTCCCATTTTTCCTCCCAAACCTTTTTTCTCCATATTGCAACCTCCTCACATTCTGTTACATAGTGTTCTATGCTTTCTTTTCTCCCACACAATTCACAAATTCCCTTTTCCCTACCTCTTATCTCTCTTAGAAATATTGTTCCTGTTCTCATCCATGCTAACCCTTCTCTCCTTTGCCTATTGCAGTAATCTACATATGCTTCTCATCCCCAATTTATTTTTATTTGTTTGTAAAATTATAATGATTTCATATTTTCTAGACTTCCGCATATTTCCTGCCTTTCTATATCTTTCATTCTGCATTTTACTAATTTACCCACATCACCTGTATTCCTTTCCTCTAATCTCCATATATCTCCCATTCCTATTTTCTCCATAATTCCTCCTATCTCCGCCCAGGGCATCCCAATTTGATAATGTGTATGCTTACATTGTACTTCAATACTTGGTGTCTGTTTTCAGCTGTTATGGACGTGATGGAAGTAAGACTTCAAGCCCAGTTAAGTGCTCAGCAACAACAGCAGGCTGCAAAATCATAACCTCGAAACCATCACTTTTATATTGAAAACTGTACAATAGGATATTGCGTTGATCTTTGCAGAGCTGTTATTTTTCTTTATAACACATTTTGTGCCTATATTTGTATAAAGAAGATCCATTTAATTGTTTTCGCTACCATTGTAAAAAAAGTTGTTTGCCATGAAATAAGTGTTTTTGTAATGCACAAAACATTAGCTCATTTACATATTAAATAATCATTGGAGTCATAGCATGGAAACTGTACATTGTATTATAACTGTTCTTTTGTAGACTAAGATGCTGCAGCAAAACAAATATCACTGAAATGTTGTTGTAAGGACAAAACATTGTAATCTTTTTAGGCATATTTGTAGGTGAATCATCTTGTATTTTACATGTACAGTGTCAACTTGAGACACCTGACAGTTCGCTTGAAGTGAGAGAGCTGCATAACCATGTTGTACGAGGTCTGGCAATTAAATAATGAGACTGGCATCAGAAAGTAACTTTTATCTTCGTCAACATGGTCCTCTCCCTACTTAATACACCACTGCATATGTATCTTCCATTGTTCAAAGCAATGTTGTAGGTCATCCGTTGTCACTATCTTCAACATCTCCACCATTTAAGTTAATTGATGGAAATTAATTGTTCTTTCACACTAGCCGTGTATAGGCTAAGGTTTTAGTTAGAGTCTAACTGAAAAATTCAATGCTATAGCCAGCATAAGATGTTCTAACATAGGAATCTGCTTTTCTGCTAAAAACTGTTTGTGGGCTGGTGCAGAATCCATGTGTCGTTCTCCCACAAATCCAGTCTTCTCTTACTTACTCTTTCTCTCAGTTTGATTAGAACTTCTTTATAGTATTTCTAATTAATGATTGACCCTCAAACAGCATCCAGTCATGATAACTCCCCTGATATCGAAGAAAACAAAAAGCATTGCCTTCAGTTTTGACTTGGCACATTCTTCATCTTCAACCTCTTCTTGACCTTCTGAAAACCATTTTTGCCATTCAGATACTCACGCAAGTGACATAACATTATCACCAAACCCCTCCTTTAACACAACATTAACCCACACAACATTCATTTGGCAACTTTTTTAATTTTACAAGGAATTTGAGGTTAATGCGCTGCTTGATTTTTAAGTTCACCATGCTCACAGCACTACTACAAAACAACGTCCTCTACAACCATGGCTCAGAGGCAAACTAAAGCAGACAGTGACATGAAATTAACAGTGGTCAACTACCAACCTCCCACTACACAGTCGCTCAATAGGAGATGTGCAGTCTCGTTATTAAACTGCCACACCTCATATTAGACATCTGTCATCAAACCTTTAATATAGTTAGAGCTGTGCTCAAGTACAGCTTTTTAAGTGGGGACTATATATTTTTATTTATACATAATGTTTTGCATTTAAAATACACAGTATTGTGTTATAATATATTTGACTGTTCTGTCACTCATAACTTGTACAGTGTACAAAATATGCAGAAAATGCACCAACTCTGATATTCTGTAATAGGGATCAATTTAATTCAAATTTACTTTCTAGTTTCAGTGAATTAAATGCAAGCAGTGGCTGTCAGGTTTCTTTTGTTAGTAAAATAATCTTAATTATTACTGCATAAAGTACTAAGAGAAGAAAGAGTCCTTTGTTTGTAGAAGAATGCAAACCACTGATGGAGATGGTTATTTTGTCTATGCAATACTCATCTAAAATGCTTTTTTTTTTTCCACCATTATTCTTTCATATATGATACCAGAGCTGAGACGTGACTTGCTCTTGCTGCAGTATTCTGGCTGTTACACAGCATTACGCTTTAACATTTTAATGTTTCATACTGCTATCTTCTCAGCACCCGACCAATCAAAAATAGATAGTAAATTACAAAAATAAAGATAATAAAAATGAACACTAGTAAAGTGTGTGCTATAATGTAGAGTAACACATAACCCCTCAATGTCCAGCTTGTAGGCAAAGGGAAAGGAGGGTGATGATTTGATCAGTGGAGAGGGGATGTTGCCATGGAAACATATCCATATTCAACCATAGATATCAAGAGTCATAAACGGATAGGATACAGGAATTAAGTTTTAGGAGAAATTAGGCAAATAAAAGTGGTGTTATGCAATATGGCTGTAACCATCGTCAGCAAATCACGCATGGGATAATGTATTCTCTGTGGCACTGCTCGTTTACTGTTTGCCTATTCTGAGTAGCATCTTTGACATGATTGGGCAGTAGTATTGGACCACTTAAGGTGAACATCGCTTTATCTAAAACCTATATGCTACTGAAGACAACACAGTAATGCAATGATCTATTCCTGTTACATGCTGAATAAGTCTACAGACCTGTCATCATAGACTGTGCTTAGAACACCTGTTAGGGAATGATCGGCTAACTCAGTCCATTGCATGGTCTCCATATATCTAAACTGTTAGTTTTAAAATTAGAAATACCATTATCAGAATACTGTCAATTTAAGTAAGGTATGTAAAGGATTTCTCAGAGTATAAATGGAATAAGAAAAGTAGAATCAAATTAAAAAATGCCATGCTGGGATTTGAACCATGGATCTTGCTGTTTCCATCCAATTGCTGTAATCAACTGAGTTACCAAGGCAACACGTTTTTAAATGTCTCCAACTAAATCACATTTTTCCAAGTAAACTACAAGGACACCTCAAATTCATTTCCAAGATAACACCCCAGTGTCATAGCCTTTGTTCTTCAACCATCTATTAGGCGAATTAATATTTTTTATGTAGTAGGAGGATTCCAGGATCTCGGTCACCACTATTCCTGTTAAATGGCTCCTCAATTAGTCCCAAGGTCTACAGATTCCCCAGCAAGGGAAAAATTCCCATGTTAGTGAAAGTAGGACTTACATCCCTTCGCACTGTGGACTAATGACAAACTGCAAAATAATTTTATTTGAAACAAAGTTAGACAATTTGGTCTAGGTCGTGTGGTACATCATAACCTATATGAGCAGACCAGCAATCTCCAGTATATGCTTTTTGGTGTAATGTTGCTGATCTCAGAGACTGGGATGTCCCAAATCCCGGACTTTTAAACAAATAAGTATATGGTTGGTTGGCTGCCAACACTCCCCATGGCAGCCTTGGCCTTCAGGGTAACCTCGCCCCACCACATGATGACCGGACCCATTTCTCAGGTGGAGGCGCCCAGAGAGCAGGCCCACTACCTCCAACGGCAGGGTGATAGTGAAGATGACGGTGAGGCGAGAGGACCTACAACTTACACCATGGACTCCGAACCACATTGGGTATATGGGATACTTCACATGTGCTAGAGAGAGATGAAAGTGTGGATTGGGTCGACTTAAAACCGCCAACCCCAGAGCTGGGAATTGAACTCGGGCACAAGAGCTCACGAACGAAACTAGTGCACTACCCTGGCGCCCTACAAATATGTATATTGAACACAATATCTCGCATACAGAAATACAAATAACGAGTCAGGACTACAGTGAAACAGCAGTGTCAACGCAGGGGACAGTTGTAATTGGACTTGTGTAGTGAGTTGAAAGTGTACTGCGAGTGATTTTGTTTGTCTATGTGTGCAGAAGCCGCGAGAGACTGTGTTGGTATATGTTACATCGTTCTGCTGCCAAGGGTGCACAAACTGTCTTTCTACAGAAATAAAGAGCATTTTGAATTTCTGCAAATTTGACTTTTAATTTTACGAACCCAAAAAGTCAATATTGTGATTGCAAGGGTTACGTAGATTCGGAAATCTGGCTTGCAGAAATTTAGAACAACTTTTGCTGCAGTAGAAAGATGTGAAATTGACAATCAGCTGTCTTCAAGGCTGACTCAATGTTTTGCTGCACAAAAACAAATGAAAGAAATCAATGTGGTACACTTCAATCCTTGACTGTTGCTCTAACACCCTCCCGGTATTTATACCTCCAGGCATTGTTTTTAGAAACCAAAACTTGAGATGCAGCAACAATGGACAGAACGTTTTGGAGCCTCTCTCTGTCTCTTTTTCTCTTGTCACGCGCCTGGTTCCGGCCTGGGGCAGCAGCACAACAATGCCACATGGTGACAATATTATGGCCGGTGTTTTCTGCCCATTTAATCTACGTATGATTCACCACATTCACAGGTTAATAAACATCCAGATTATTTTGTAAAGGGTTTTTATCTTCAGCTGGTCTTATGAAACAATGCAGTTTTTTAACAGATGTGTATTCTGTTTGAATATTGTGTTGCAGTATTTTTGTTAATTCTTTGTTACTCGTATGTAAGGTATGCAAGCTTTCATTACAAGAGTCTTTTCCAGCTTTTAATATTTTGATGTTTCATATTTACTGGAAGTCGAGAAAAGCAGTGGAAGTCTACATATTCATGTATTCTAACAAGGTCTTCATTTCTGAATTTTATCCAGGACACATGTTTCCATTAACAAAGTGAATTTTATATCTTATCCTCCATCACTCTTCAATTATTCTTAAAAGTTTCATTCAATTTTTTTTTTTTTTATTAATGAGCAACTTGTGCTTTAATAAGATGGACTGGTAATGGAATAATAACAAAACTGAACATACATCTTTGGTTTAACCTGTAATAAAACTGCTTTTAAGTACCTAAATGCTGAAAAATGTAGCTTTATGCACTTATATGTATTAAGAAGTGTTCGTTCTTTATATATAAATAACATGAAACACATCTCATTAATAGTAAGATAAGAAATGAAAGCCTAATTTTTGTAATTGCATTCTAACAACTGTATCTAAAATAATGAAATAATCAAAATATATTAGCAAATCTGTTTACAGCAAGCTTTAAAACAGAATGCTATAGGAGGTAGTGGTCCAAATGGTAATGTTGCTGGTAAAGCGTCCAGAAGCTATGCGAAATACTATGTGATATTATAATTTAATGCTTATTTCAGGTTATAAGATTTGTGACTCTTATCATGGAAATTACTATTTGGCCTAATATTATTTCCCTGTTTCCGAACAGCTGCTAATAGATTGAGGATCAAAACGTAGCCGAGAGAGCTCATTTTTATAAAAAGAGAAGTGAGGCAATGATAGAGCATAGACAGATTTGTTAAATCACAATAAAAGCAATTCATTTAAATGTAATGTATGCAAACATATTCCCATTATATGCCTCCAAAGTTTCCGCAACATATAGCCTTGGATGCTGCAGTAGCAACATTACCATCCAAATTTATACTCTTTTACAACTGCCTGATATGATGGACGCAGAATTTGATGGTGACTGAGCTTTGCTCATTCCTGAGGTTATGCAGCAAGGTCTTAAATGAGGAAGAAGATTGGAGAACTCGAGCAAATATAACTTGATGTGCACATTTAAATAAACAAAGAAACTCTCATAACAAAACGTGAGCACATCAAATAGAAAACTTCATATTATAACTTCATATTCAGTATTACTGCTTCATTCTTACTACTCATACATCGCTTATTAAATAGTTCTATAATAGTTCTACAACTCTAGTCAAAGCAAGTATAGCTTTGCTCCTGTTTTGTATTGCATAGTACACAAAACTTAAACAAAATCTGATCTTCTAATGAGTAAGGACTGTGATACAATGAAACAGAAAATTAATATAATTTTGAGTCAAACTAGTACTCAGTGCTCCATATGCCCATGTTGGTGGCATAGATGTCTGCCTCACGTTCAAGAGGTCCCAAGTTCGAATCTTAGTCAAGGTGAAGAGGTTTTTTCCGAGGTTTTCCCATATCCTGAAAAACTAATGTCAGGTAACTCTATGGACCCTGGGCTCATTTAAGCATTATTTCAACCATTTCATTCATCGTCCAAAATGACTTAACATTGGAGAGCTGTTGAACTTTGATTTTGCATCCAAAGAGTTCACCAAATCAAAATTCAAGTCAACATTACCTGAGGATGTTAGGAAGGTCCTAACAAAATGCATTCTAGGTAAACACTAGCAATATATGGAGCATTGAGTACTAGTTTAACTCAAAATTATATTAAAATCTCATGTTTTACACTCGCATAACTTTCTCTACTCTTGCATAAACTATTCTCACAAATAATTATTCCTCTAATTAGAGTCAACTGAAAAATTCAATGCCACGGCTGGGATTTGAGCCATGGATCTCCTGATTTCCGTCCAGTCGCTCTAACCTCTTGAGCTACTATGACCATATTGACGCGACATTAAACTGGGCAGAAACCAGGAGATCCGTGGCATTGACTTTTTCAGATGACTAATTAATTAAAACATCCATATACAGGAGTTGTATTTAAAATGATTAATTCTGAATGTATTAATTCCTCAATATAAGTTTAAAATTATTCCTCTACTTCAACTGAGTGGAATGGCTCAGGCAGTTTTGTTTGGGCCCACATTCGGGAGGTCCCGGTTTGATTCCTGTGGCCGACCTACCTGACCCAAGACTTTTTCTGAGGTTTTCCTGGGTTGCCAGGCAAATGCTGGCTATGTTAATTACATCCCCCGAATTTCCTGTCCCTCCATTTCATCTCCATTATCATTTCACATCTCTCATCTGGTGGTCCCTTTCAGGGTAGAAGTGTCGGCATTGCATAGCAGGATGACACACTCCTAGTAAACACTTCCTCCTCCAGTCTCTGAACCCACTCTGGTAGTGCCTTTCCATACCACAGCAGGCCTGCTGGGAAGTTTCCAACACCTGTATGGAGCCTGCCCTCTACACTGTCGTGGCTCCTTGGGCCAGCCACCCTCTCTCTTCCCTTGCCTCATCCTTCCTCCCAGGGGTGCTCCACTTGGGTACCTATTGATCAATGTACCAAATACCCTCCGTAGTGTAGTCCAGTATTGTTTGGGGCAGTTTTCTTAAACCTCTTTGGTTGCATACTTAAAAAATGCACCTTTTTTTAAAATGCTTATTTTAAATTTAGAGCTCTGAAATGTCTGTATAGAATTTTTGGGTTTAATACTACACTGCGAGAATGTGGCAGAGTAATAAAATGTTCTTCATTCAAACCATTGTGAACTTTGGAGTATTGTGGACACACGATACTTCTATTAACATCATCTACATCACAAAATGTGACCAGTTCCTCTCACCATCAAGTTCTGTGTTTCCTTTAAGATCTTTGTTAAATCTGTGATTGTTTGTTTGATACCTGCTAATAACTATATTGTACTACGCTAATGTGATAAAATAAATATAATTATAATCTGTATGTGGTACTTTTACTTTATCTAATGCCCACTGTATTAAATACAGTAGAAGCCCAAAATACAGCAATTTGAATTTAACGCGGGTAGAAGTCTCCATTAAAAAATATTGTAGTTAATTATTTTACTTTTTTATTTGGAAAGCTGCAATAAAATATTGCGCAAGGCAACTGCATTTCAAGAAATTAACGATATGTATAGTACTGTGAATAGTTATAAATAAAAGCGTTGTTAACAGTGAAGCTAATTTCATGTATAAAGACTAAAATTGAGTCATACCTTTTAAAACTTGTAACTTCACTCACATCCTTTTACAAAATCAGGAACGTTTTCAAAACTGTTGCAGTCTCATCATCAGCTGATTAGCGACTCTAGGACGTGAGTGAAGTTACAAGTTTTAAAAGGTATGACTCAATTTTAGTCTTTATTCATGTAAGAGGGCGGACCCAAAAGAAACCGGATTGTTGTCATAAAAACTTTATTGATGAACCTTTTTACAAAATTACTTCAGTCACCTTCAAAATACTCTCCATTACATGTGATGCACTTGTCAAGTCCCTTTTCCCACTGTTGGAAGCATGTTTGGAACTCTTCAAGTTTGATATTGTCCAGTGCCCTTTGCAAAGTTGTTTTACCGCCTCCACATCGTCATAATGTTCCCCTTTTAGCGTTTTTTTTTTTTTTTTTTTTTTTTTTTTTTTTTTTGTGGAAATAGGAAAAAGTCACACGGGGCTAGGTCCGGCGAATACGGAGCGTAGGGAACGACAGACCACCTCTGAGATGCCAAATAGTGGGTCACTCGTAAGGCCGTGTGTGCTGGAGCGTTGTCGTGATGCAGAAACCAGTCACCTGATCGCCAAAGTTCTAGGCATTTCCTCCTCAAATCCTCTTGCAGACGCCTTAAAACATCGAAGTAAAAGTGCTGGTTAACAGTCTGGCCAGGGGTTACGAATTCCTGATGCACAATTCCATGAACATCAATGATCGTCTTCACATTTGACCTCACTTGCCTTGCTCTTTTTAGTCTGGGAGAGTTGGGAGTCCTCCACTGACTTGACGCTTGCTTGGTTTCTGGGTCATACCCGTAACACCAACTCTCATCCCCTGTAATGACTTTGTTCAAGAAGTTTGGATCACGTGCAATCTCTGTTTTAAAGTCCTGACACACATTCATGCAGATGGTTTTGTGCTCCTATGTGAGAAGGTACAGAACAAATTTAGCAGCAACACGTCTCATGTGCAAATCCTCCCTCAGAATCCGCTGGCACGAGCTCCAACTGATTCTTGTCGCTGCTGAAATTTGATCGATCATTTGGCGACGATCCTCGTTGATCTTTTGGCGGACCTTTTCAATGTTCTCCTCATTTCGCGATGTTGAAGGGCGTCCAGAATGAGCTTGGTCTTCAACACACATCTCACCACGTTTAAAGCGCCCAAACCACTCGAAAACCTGTATGCGGCTCATAGCGTCCTCTGGAAAGCTTCCTGAAGCATTTGGTTTGTCTCCGTTGCAGTTTTTTTTAAGCAGGAAACAAAATTTCACACATACTCTTTGTTCTTTTAAAGTTGCCATAACTTCGCAGAGGTAACCCTCCAACTCTCAGAGAAACACAATACCACACTTGCACATTCAGCTCTACACTGATGCCATCTGCACAGCTGTTTCATGAAAGTCTCTACTAACACCTTCTAGCGTGAGAACCCTGCACTACGACTACAAGTGGCAGCGTCCTCGGAGTCCGGTATCTTTCGGGTCCCCCCTCGTATAGTACTGCTGACTGAAATCTGATTATGCCAGATTTTTTTCAAACAGATTCTAAAAGCTTAAGATGACATGGGAGTATCAGAAAGAACAGTAAAAAGAATTGTAACAAAATGTAAATGTAAATCAGAGCATTAGGAGTTAACATTTTTATGTTTGGAAGGTGTTCTTACAGTAGCTAAATTACTTATTATTTTAAGAGAAAGCATTAACATTCAGGGCAGTACATCGTCCTTAACAGAATAGTGAGAGAACTAAGTTTTAAATGCAAAAACACAATATTTGTTCTAAACATCCTAGTGCAGAGGACTGTCTATCTGCTAGTGAACAACTTGAATAAATGATTTACAATATCTGCAATTATGCTTGCATCAATACAAACAGATTGCACAACTAATTCAGCCAGTAAGTTGTGTGGACTTTTCTCTGCAAGGACTGCACTGCTTTTCTAATGAGTACATTATCTGAGTAACATATGAAGCTGAAGCAAAAATTGTCTTAACGCTGTCCACAACAGAATGGCAATGAAGGACAAGATGATAGTGAAGGTGATTTTTTTTTTCATACTTTACATCCTCCAACATTAAGTCATATTGGACGGTGAATTAAATGGGTGAAATGATGCTCAAATGAGTCCAGGGTCCATGCAGCTTAGCACTACCTGACATTTGTCTTTTAAGGATAAGGGAAAACCCTGGTAAAAACCTTATCCAGGTAACTTACCCTGACCAAGATTCAATTCAAATTCAAATTTATTCATCCTTTAAAATCAAATCTGTACATAGTACCTTGATATAGAATACGTCAGTAAATTTACACTTTATATTACAAAGTTAAACATCAATTATACCTAATCTACATTCAATTATAATGTAACACAAATTGGATACAATTATATATGAGAGAAATGAACAAGCTAAGTCAATTCATGTTTTATGATTATCTGGATTTGTTAAATTGCATATATTTCTTTACTGTGTAAAAGCAGTGCTCCTTTGTTCTAGTTTTAAACACGTAGTTATCTATGCTTTTGATGTCATTAGGAAGGGAATTATAAACTATTGTACAGGAATGCAGTACTCCATTCTGATTGAGGTTACGTGTATATCCTTAATATGCCTCGTGTAAAGCATATGAACACTTCCGTTGTTTTGAAAGTTTAATCTATTTCCTTTTACAAATAAAGCCGTCTCAGTATATAAACACATGCCAAAGCTTTTTGAACAGTGTCTTACATGAACATAGCATTCTTTCATTGCCTATAATTTGAATGGCTTGTTTTTGTTTAATAAATATATCTTTGGCTTCTGGTGAATTTCCCCAAAATATTATTCCATATTTAATTATAGAATGTATAGGTGCATAATAGGACATTAAAAGTACACGAAGGCTGACATTTTGACTTAATATTCGAACTCGGGACCTCTTGAATGTGAGGTAGACATGCTGCCATCTACGCTACTGAGGAATAGTGTGAAGGTGATGGTAGTGAAAATGATGTAGAGGCGGAAAAAAAAGAAACATCCTGAATATATCGAGATTTAACTGTATTGGAACACCACAGTGAAGCGAAAAATTATTAAATTTTAGATGAGTCAACATTACAACATTAAAAACCTACTTCACATTAATAATATTGATAAGATAAAACCAGAGGAAAAGTCAGGCATTTACAAGATTAAGTGTAAAGACTGAAAAAATTTACATAGGGAGGACAAAAAGAAACATAAGACACTAGAAAGAAAGAACGCTTCAGGCACTTAACATACAAAAATATTGATAAGTCCGCAATAGCAGCTCATTTCTGGTCTGAAAATCATGAAATTGAAGATAGCACAGAATTACTAAAATACGTACAAAAACATAGTGAACTCGTCATATGGGAGAGGATATACATAGAAAAGCATAAAAACCAACTAATGAACTTTGAAATCCCGCTAGAAGAGAATCCCACATTTAAGTTCATCACTAAATCAACAGATGGCAGCAACAACCCCAGAATTACCCACACCGCTGGATCTAGCTTCAGTCGCATAAGAGCCGTAGATGCAAACGATGATTTGTGAAACATGTCCTCAAAATAGGTACGAAAGTGAAGCAGATGTGTAAGAAATACGACTCATCTAAAATTTAATAACATCCTGAATGTTAATTAAATTTATTGGGAGTCGATTAATGACACTTAACAACAAGGATTCTGAATGTTAATGAAGTGATAGCTCTGGTTTTGTTGATGGAGAGGCAGCATTCATCTCTTCCATATTGCCACAAAACTTACTGATAATTTTAAAGCAAAGGAAAATTAGGTTGATGTAAAATATGTACAGTGGAATATAAATCAAGATCTTTTACAGGCTAAAATACAGTTCCTAGGCAATTGGAATTTTCATATTTTGTTTCATTTCGGAGATATTTGAGCTCGCAGACTTAAGTGACACATCCTGTATGTAATGTATTATTTACCTTATGTACAAGACTCAATGTCCTGCACCGTGGCATAGTGGGCTAAGGCAGCATGCCTTGGTCCCTGGCCACGGAAAACGGCCCAGGTTAGATCCAACCCATAGGGTGGGGATTTTAGATCCCGGGTATAGGACTGGTGCCCACTCAGCATTGTGAGGAAAGTGAGGAGCTACAATAGGTAAGCAGCCCTGGTCACAAAAACCAACGTTCGGGCTGGGGGATGCCGAGATGCTCACCACATCTCCTACCTGTATCGGTTGGATGATCGCCCACCTCTACCGTGCGTAAGTGGGCATGAGGCTGGCAGTCGGGTTGGTAGGCTCACGCCCACTATGGGCTGTTACGCCATGGGTTATGTTTACAAAACTGAATATTGTAACATAATTTATTATTACATGCATATTTTCTTCCTCCAACTGTGTGGGTTTGATTTTGAAGTGTTATATCCCTATATACTGCGGTAAGGTTATATCGCAGGGGTAAAGGATGTCCCCCAACTACTGCATTATTTCAGACTTCTACTGTAGACCTTTGCAGTTAATATTAAACACACATATAAAGGATGGTTCACAATAACAAAATCATTCGATACATACATATTTATTATCCAATTCTGTGATTCCTATTTTACCCAAAGGTATATTAGGAATACAGTTTACAACTTATGAAATGAATATTATAAAATTACAAGATATAACAAAATATATCATTATAATGAAAACCAGTAAACATCAAAATTAATCATTTAGTTTAAGAAATGTTTCAAGAAAGATATGAAGTATTGATAAGTTTTGCAATTCATCAAAATATGTGTAAGTGATTTTAAAAAAGTGTAACCTAAGGATTGACGCAATAATTCAAGTTCATATCTTTAAGAACAGAAAAATGGGCAATCAAATAAAATGTGCAGGACATCTTGAAGGTGATTTCCACAAATATAATCAGAGGCAGATTTGATTTTTAATCGAAATAAGTAAGCAGAAACTATGCCATGACCATGAAGTGCAAAATACTGGAAGATATGAAGTCACAGCTCTCTTTACGAGCTCATCGGCAATCTCATGTGTCCTTTAACCCATGAGAAACATCAAGTACTTAACATTTATTAAAAACTTCCTTAAGCAATGTAGGGTGTGAAAGATGGAAAAACTATTTGTAGTCGGTTTATTGACACTTCGTCACTTATGTTTTTATATTATCAAGGGACTAGTTTCAGAAGCCTCTGCCTCCATTTTCAACCTCTCTCCAACTCTGTTACTAAATTCCTCCAATCATGCATGGATATTCTTGATAATATTTGCCAAAAGTCCATCTAGACCTGGTCATTAAGGTTAGAGATAACTTGTTCTACTTCATGTAAAGAAAAAAGGCAATCCTCTGTGATGGCGAGCAAGTATTAATTTCAGCACATTAAGCTTTGCTGATCATTATCCAAAGTGTCATCAGGGAAAATCTGATTAGCCAAAGCATCTTTCTCTCCACTGCCAATTTCTAATGTAAGTACATTATCAAAGCTCTTAGGTTTTCTGGAATATTTATATGCAATACCACATGGATTTAATAGTGAGGAATTTGCCCACCTCGGTAGCGCAGATGGTAGCGTGTCTGCCTCACATTCAAGAGTCCTGAGTTTGAATCTTGGTTAGGGTGAGTTACCTGGATAAGGTTTTTTCTGCAGTTTTCCCTTATCCTGATAGGCGAATGTAAGGTAACTCTAAGCTCCATGGTTCCCGGACTCATTTGAGCATCATTTCATTTATCGTCCGATGTGACTTACCGTTGGAGGACGTAAATTACAAAAATAGTGAGGAACAAACGGATTTCCAACTGTTGACTTTTGCTTGTTTTATCACAGCACCATACTCTGATTTCACTTTTCTGTAAATCTCTACATATTTCACTCAGAGAAGATTACATTTTGATCATTGAAATCTACGATAACAAGTGAGGATTGTTTTTCTTATAATGGTGAGTTCAGCATTTCACCAGAAACATTTTTTGTGAAAGTTTAGGAAGATGACGTTTACTTAATTGAATGATAATGTCCATAAACTTATTAATAAAGATACTGTGCAATTCTGGGGTATTAGTATTACATAACTGTCGAGTCAAGGTTTCAAAACGTCGAACTGCTGACCTCTGGAAATGAGATCATAATACATTTTTAGTCCGAAATTTTCTTGTTAAGAACATACTCATACTAGTCAGAAATGATGTCTATTAAGCTTGCAGTGACACCACATCTGTGTGTAGGCTTATCTCCCTCATTGAGAATGGTAAGATTATTCATAGAACAAAATTTGTAAAGTAGTTTTCCCTATGAGTAAGGGCTATGATACAATGAAGCACAAAATTAATAATTAATATAATTTTGAGTTGAACTAGTACTTAGTACTATGAGCTGATAGTTGACATTAGCTTAGGATGTTAGGAAGATCCTAAGGAAACACGTTCTAGATTAACACTAGCAATATATGGTATATTACATTGTATATACACTATTTACATAAATTTGTCATATCACATAGTTTTTTACTTATTGGTAAACTTGTTTGATTGTCGTTAAATCTTTTTGTATACTACTGATCTTACGTACTTCTTAAAATGTATTTATTATTACTATTATTATTTTGAGCAGTGTAATATCAGACAGCTAAACATTCCCTTAACAAAGACGAATATAACAAGGAACACCTATATATGTGTGATATATATTCGTTATCGTGATAGCGCAGCTGATGCGCACAAAAGAACTTGCTGAAACAGATAAAGATAGCACGGCTTGTGCACACAAAGGGCAGATAGTGTAGTGCAGAGATAAAAGGCTTGCTGCAACAGATAAAGTTAAATAACTCAATTCTAGTACCTTCTTGTTCATTCTAGAAATACGAAAAGATACACCAGAGGGACAGTTGTAAACAGAGTCGAAACGAGAGTTGTAATTGGAACTGGTATGTTTTGAAAGTGAGCTCTTTGTTTGTGGTCAACGACCATGGAAGATTGTAGTTGTGTATGTGACGTAATTCTGCTACTGTAAGGGTTGACTAAAGTGTATTTCTATGGAAATAAAGAACATTTTGAATTCCTGCAACTTGGACTTTTAATTCTACGAACCCACAAAGTCACAATATGCTGCATATAATGTCAGTCAATAGTTTCTGTTCTAACATCTTACAACAAAAGATCAACAAACACAAAAAAACTCAAAACTATCGGAGATACTTCCCACATTAAAATGCTCCAAAAAGAAATTATCCAATACATTAAATTCACACACCATCCTTGGGAACGCTTAATTTTGAAGAAAATATTAAAAAAGCATCCTTAAAAGACAGAATCTTGGAACTGCCACCCAGATATTATTTGGGAAGTTAATCTCATCAGGACAGCAAAACACCCAACAGAACTCTCAGTATGGGAAACACCCACATTACAAAAATCAAGCACCAAATTATGAACTTTGATCGATTACCATTAGACAAGCTTAGCCAGTTTATATCATACCATCATCAATACATCATCGCACAACACATCAAAGTTTCCTGAACCTTCTCCTAATTTCCACTAGTAGGTGAGATATAGTGCAAGCATTGCCAAGCCACAATTAATGTGATTAGTCTCACTGTTATAAACTTCCAATTTTATCAGTGAAGCATTCATTTATTATTTTTATAATCATTATCTGCAGACGCAGAGAGTATGAGGGTGGTCAGAAAAGTTTCCAACCTCAACATGAACATGGCAGCACTCAAATAAAAGCTAGTGAATTTCAATGTCCAGTTACTCACCAAAGTTTCAGCTATTTTGGATGCTCAGTTGTTATGTAAGTCATTTGAGTGAGTTTATGTGAGTGTTTTTTAATGACAATGGACAAAAAGGAGTATCGAGTTGTCATTAAATGTTTGTTTTTGAAAGACTACACCAACGCTAATCAAAGATGAGTTGGTTTCTGTGTATGGGGACTCTGCACCATCATTTACCACACTGAAATTTTGGGCAGCTGAATTTAAATGTGGCCGTAAGAGCTTGGGAGATGATAAACATTCGGGACGTCCAAAAGCTGCAACTACCGACGAAAACAATGCCAAAGTTCACCAAATGGTGCTAGACTACTGCCGAATTAAAGTGAGAGACATAGCAGAGGCTATCAACATGTCAAAAGAACATGTTTGCACATATTAAATCAACATTTAGACATGAGAAAGCTGTCCGCGCGTTGGGTGCCGCGTTTGCTCACGTTAGACCAAAAACGTGTTGGAATGAACATTTCCAACGCTCTGTTGGAGCAGTTTAGATGCAACAAATCCGAGTTTTGGCACTGCTTAATCACTGTAGATGAAAATTGGATATACCATTATATGCCCGAAACAAAAATACAGTCCAAACAGTGGACTGCAAAGTGGGAACCGGCTCCAAAAAAAACCAAAACTTTTTTTTTTGGGGGGGGGGGGCTGGGAAAGTGATGGCGACTATTTTTGGGATAGTATTGGAGTTATTTTAATTGATTATCTTCAAAAAGAAAAAACCATTACAGGAGCATACTACGCATCATTACTTGACAAGCTGAAGGCAGAACTTGCGGAAAAACGGCCACATTTGCAGGAAAAGAAAATCCTGTTTCACCAAGACAATGCACCGTCTCACACCTCAGTGGTTGCAATGGCAAAAATCTACGAATTATGGTTTCAACTGCTTGACTCATCAGATCTAGCCCCCAAGCGACTTCTTTTTGTTCCTTCATCTGAAAATTGTGCTCGGACAAAGATTTTCGTCAAATGAAGAGGTAATCACCTTCATGAACAATTATTTTGTACAGAAAAATGCTGAGTACTATTTGGATGGGTTACAGAGATTGGAGCATCGCTGGGAGAAGTGTGTATAGTTACAAGGAGAATATGTTGAAAAACGCCGAGTACTATTTGGATGGGTTACAGAGATTGGATCATCACTGGGAGAAGTGTGTAGAGTTACAAGGAGAATATGTTGAAAAATGCCGAGTACTATTTGGACGGATTACAGAGATTGGAGCATCACTGGGAGAAGTGTGTATAGTTACAAGGAGAATATGTTGAAAAACGCCAAGTACTATTTGGATGGGTTACAGAGATTGGAGCATCGCTGGGAGAAGTGTGTATAGTTACAAGGAGAATATGTTGAAAAACGCCGAGTACTATTTGGACGGGTTACAGAGATTGGAGCATCACTGGGAGAAGTGTGTAGAGTTACAAGGAGAATATGTTGAAAAATGCCGAGTACTATTTGGACGGATTACAGAGATGGAAGCATCACTGGGAAAAGAGTGTAGAGTTACAAGGAGAATATGTTGAAAAACGCCGAGTACTATTTGGACGGGATACAGAGATGGGAGCATCGCTGGGAGAAGAGTGTAGAGTTACAAGGAAACTATGTTGAAAAATAAAAGAAAATTTCTGAAAAAATGTCTTGTGTCTTTACTAGGTAAGAAACTTTCCAAACCACCTATGTATAACAAATGCAAATTTGGTTACCATTTATTTAATAGTTTAAGTTATTCTTCTTAATGTGTCAGTTTAATGATGTACCAGAGCCATTGAAAGTCTTAAAAGTTGTTTTAAAAGGTATTCTTTAAAATGTATACCTAGTGTTGCCCCTAGCACAACATTCAGGCTTTAGGCTGCTGCACTTTCCCAACAATCTTATGTTTCTTTGAAGTCAATGTAACTTATAGTACCAACATTCACAAAACTTCTAAGAAAATACAAGAGAATCAACAACAAAAATATGTAAATGTTATTACTTCACTACTGATGTCAGAGAGATCAATGAGTATTACATAAACTTGCTGTTACTTTATTTTTAGGACCATGAAAATGTAAGTTCGCATGTTCAAACTCTATTATACGAGAGGCATTCAGAAATGATTTACAACTATGTTGTTTCAAACTTCTGCTCAATCTATGAGAACGTCTTCTCGTACGACAATAACCTGATACTAGTGCACCACATAGGTGCTAGTTGGCATTTCTAAACTCAGGTATAGTGAAAAGGGAGTGCTTGTTTGTTATCAGTAGAGAAATCCAGGACAAGAGGGAAGGCAGCCATCACAGACAAAGATAGGCTGGATAGTTTTTATGGAAGGAGCGAAAACAACAGATATTCACAAACATTTACACATGGTTTATGGCCAAGAATCTCCTGCATAGAAGATCGTTTACAACTAGATTGTGTTCGCCAGCGGAAGGGAATTGACAGGCAAGAATGTGATTACTAGTCGTCCATCAACATCACAATCTCTGAGGAACATTGAGGTTGTGTCTGAATAGATTACGGCTTCTAGGCGTGGAACCTTTCATGAATTAATCATAGACAGGGCTCGGCTGTGCAACCGTGCACATCATCTATAATGATTTGGATATGAAGGTGTGTGCACATTGCGTTCCATGAGAACTGACACAGATCCAGAAGAACAGCATTGAAGTCTGTCATAGATTTTTGGAAATGAACAGTAATGATCCAGATTTTTTGGAGAAACTGGTGATGAATCAAGGTGTCGCTGCCATACACCTGAGAAGAAAATCCAATCCATGTAATAGAAACATCCTGGCCCCCAGAAATTTCATTCGCTCCATCTGCAGGTAAGCAGATGATCTCCATCTTTTGGGACACTTGAGGCACACTGCTAATGGACTGGCTTCGTCAAGGTGTGACTATCAACATGATGTACTATGATTCCCCTACACAACTTAGATGCAGGATTCAGCAACAGTGTATGGGAAAGTGGTTCAAAGGAAAACTGAAACGCTCGCTTTCGCTACATGTGGCACTGCAGGCAGTGACACTGATGATACATGAGATGGAGATGGAGCACTGCCCGCCTTGGTAACATAGATGGTAGCATGTCTGCCTCACGTTCAAGACGTCCCGAGTTCAAATCTCGGTCAGGATGAGTTACCAGATAAGTTTTTTTCCGGGGTTTTCCCTTATCCTAAAAGGCGAATGTCAGGTAACTCTAAGCTTCATGGACCCTGGGCCCATCTGAGCATCATTTCACCCATTCCATTCATCGTCCGGTATGACTTAGAAGATTAAAGGATGTAAATTACCAAAAAAAAAAAAAAAAAAAAAAAAAAATGGTGCACTGATGGAATTACATGTCAGAGGGAAACCAGAGATCCGGAAAAACTCGCCCCACTTTGTGGTCACCTGGGATCAAACCCGAGCTGCCTTGGCGAGAGTCAAGCAGTCTAACTACTCAGCCATGGCACAACCTGGTTCAGAGGAGTGCTGCTAGAGCACAACAATGGGCAGCCACACACCAGCAATATGATGACTACAAAGATGGCATCACTGGGCTTCACTGTTTCGCCATACCCAACATATTTGCCGGATCCGACAACATGAACATGCTGCCTGGGAAAAGGTTTGGTAACAACAAAGAATTGCAAGCAGCTGTCCATGAATGGGTGTATAGTAACCCAGAACAGTGGTTCCATGACGCAATAATGAAGTTGTCAGGACGGTAACAGCAATGTATTGACATCAATGGAGAGTATATTGGGAGATCCCATGTACATTGATGCATGTTCATTAATAAATAAGGTACAAAAAACTACTATTGTAAATCATTTTCTAACACCTCTCATACTTGAAAAAGATACAGATGATGGTATGTAGCAGTTACATCAAATTAACTGTGAGAAATAGAATAGAATTTTGGGCTCTTCTTTCTAATATGCGATGCGGCAATTTTTTTTCTAATTCCTTCATACTTTTTGATGTTTTTATATACAATCATGATTTTTAATATAATTTCTTTACGTTTTAGTGCAATTTCGTGTTGGAGGGCATTCTTTTAACGTTGTTGTTTGTTTATTTACTTACTGCATAATGTAGGTATATCGAAGATTTCAGTGCAGTCAAACTATGTTTGTTTCTCCACTGAACGCAATGCTACCAACAGTCTTACTTGTCCTGAAATTACACTATCTAGCAGACTAACACAAAGTAGTACCTAAATTACGCCACCTAGCTAACTAAACACTTAATTAACATGGTTTGAGCAGGTTAAGTTATCGCCCGGTCAAATTTTGTTACTCATGCACTGCTTTGCACATAAACAATCCTACGACACGACAATAATGGAGTGCTCCGTAGGAAATACATATATGAGCTCACAGACTGTATCAGACTGGTTCGGCTACTGCCGCGAAGTGTGCATGATGTCAAATGGCACCAAGTATACTGCAAGGGAGTCACGTCATTCAAATCAACAAATGCAAAATAGGACGGCGCAAGTTTCATCGTGGGCATGTTGTAGAGGGCAACTGGATCTTGGGAATGATCGACGTGGGAACGAATGAGGTGCGGATGATGATATGCCCCAACTACAGGAGGGAAGTAAATACGCTCTACAGTCTAATTGCAGCACCCATGATGAAACTTGCATCATCCTATTTTGCATTCGCTGATTTGAACGACGTGGCTGGGACTGCCAATTTTGCCCCTTGCAGTATACTTGGTGTCATTTGACATCATGCACACTTCGCGGCAGTAGCCAAACCAGTCTGATACAGTCCATGAGCTCATATATGTATTTCCTACGGAGCACTCCCTTATCGTCGTGTCGTAGGTTTGTTTGTGCAAAGCAGTGCATGAGTAACAAAATTTGACCGAGCGATAACTTAGCCTGCTCAAACCATGTTCCTTTGCACACAGACTCCCTCACCTATGTCTGGGGCATTTTTGCAGAGGTTGACTACAAGTTTTACTTATCTTTCTCATGTTGGCTGCAACACGAGAACCAGCTGGTCGTCTGCTTGCGCATGCGTATACGTGCACCTTTGGACTTAGAAAGTATTCTCGCGTCACACAAAATTCGCTTCACTGTGGTGTTCCAATACAGTTAAATCTCGATACACAAAAGAAAGTTTCTCCGATGTTTGAATTCTAATCTAGACTAATTTTTAAAGGTTATCAGTGCCAAGTTTGGTGCAACTGCTTACAAGTCTTAAGCAAAACATACATACATACACACACACACACACCAACTTTTATATGTTTCATAAGTTTGTGTTCATCTTTGTAAATGTGCTTATGTCAGTGCAATAAGACAACTGATTTGTAATGCTGAAAAAGTAAACAAAAGCCAATCTGGTTCTTTACTTTCCGAACTAATCATAAACTAATATCACATTTTGCTGTTCAAGGCGGCCTGCTGATCTAGCCATATGTTAAGGGCCATCTGAGACCCTGAATATATCTTCCCATCCTTAAACATTGCGCTGTGAAACATGTGAGTGAGGTCGAGTTGAGCAGGCTTCATTTGTCCATCATCTCCAAATATGAACTGTTGCACTATCTTCTTCTTGGCTCGACACAAATGTCTAACACTATCTTCCGAGAGCCATGCACATGCTTTAACTTCTTCAGGATCCATCTACAAGAAAGGAAAAAAAGTGACATATTACATTCTCCAGTCATTCAATAAATTATTCTTACAAAAGCTTATCTTTCCTTCTACTTCTTATTAATAGTCATACATGTTTGTAAAAATGGTTTTATTACATATTACCTTGTAGTTACAATGAAAATAGAATCTATCTTATATAGAGTGTTAAGGATATGAGTGCACAGATTTCATGAGCTGGGAGATCCAAATATGATGAATAATGTACATCACTCTGACAATGAATGTGTCTTAGTTATAGATACACAATTGTTACTATCAGTTAACATACCAACAAACCCCCCTTGGGGAGGGGATCCGTCCCCTTCAGCTGCTGTGATGCGAGAGCGCTGCGGACCCCTAACACTCATACCTCTGATGTTACTAGAGGAACTTCGGGCCGAACATTCGAGCCCCTCCCATAGGGGAGTTGTTCGGATTGGGTTGGACTCGAGGGGGTAGTGGTTCCCGATACCCTTGGGAGATCAGGTACGTCTCCGGACAGAGTTGAGGGAAGCCATATATTCCCACTAGCCTGCATAGCTAGTAGAAGGTGTACTAGATCACCAGGCAGCCCTACTGAGGTTGATCGGTAGCCTTCCCCTTTGGGGTTGACGCGCGTGACGTATCCACTTCCATCCCATCTTGTGTCCACAGGATGGTGGTCTAGGTCTTGCCCTATGGAAAGGTCCACAGAGGCACCGGGCGCCCTTTTGGGACAGCTCAGCAACTCCCTGGTCATCAGAGAGGGGGAGGGTCAGTCTTCACTCTGTGTGGATTGCCCTGGTAAATACCCTCGATAAATTCACTGAGGGTAAAAATAAACAAACTAACAGAAGTTAAAAGGATTATAAATAAAGAAAGACTAAACTCTCTAAGATCCAATCTTAGTCTGTCAGTATGGAGAAAAATATATGAAACTGAAAACATACACAATAAATTTCAGCTCTTTATTAATATATTAGCATCATGTTTAGAAAAGTCAGCTCCGCTATGCAAGGTAATTTGTAACAAACCAAAAAATCGCAGTTGGTCTACGAAGGGCATAAATAAATAAATAAATAAATAAAAAGAATAGTTCCTAAATAGTTTAAAATCTCCCAAACTAGACATAAAATCACAGACATACATACATAGAGCATTATAAAAAGATATTAAATAGAGTAATGAATGAAGCAAAGATGTTACATAACAGAAGGATTCTGCAGAAAGCAGATAATGAAATTAAAAAAGCATGCAACATAATAAAAACTGTACGGAAAGAAAGCACTGTAGCATAGGTGGAAAATATTAAAATTATTAAAAATAACACAGTAATATCAGACTCACAGGGTGTAAGTAGTGCATTTAATGACTATTACGTAAATATAATAACAAATGTGGGAATTAAGAACTTAAGGCTCCAAGCCACAAAGGAAAGAAGTATTTGTAACTCCATGGTAATCTGGGAAATCACAAAAGAAGAAGTCCTTAGGCAGATTAATACATTAAAATGCAAGAAATCCAGTGGTTTAGAAGAATACTCAAACGAGATGGTAAAATATTGCAAATATAAGCTAGCTGAGACCCTCTCACATATTATAAATGAAAGCTTCAACTCAGGAATTTTTCCAAACACTCTAAAAAAAGTCATAGTGAGGCCAATATACAAACAGAAGGGCTGTAAACAAATGATGGAAAACTACCGGCCAATAGCTTTATGCTCTGTTTTTTCCAAAGTGATGGAAGGAGTCTTTCTGGAACAGCTCCAAAATTATTGTAAAAAATTTCATATAGTATCAGAGTTCCAATTTGGCTTTCAAAAAATGAAATCGACTATACACGCAATAAGCAAAGGAAATGACATAATTATCAAAGCATTAAATAGAAAAGAACTAGTGGTAGCAATTTTTCTTGACCTTTCTAAAGCATTTGACTGCATTAATATTGAAAAATTATTGGTAAAAATGGAAAATTATGGCATTAGAGGCATTCCACTAGATTGGCTAAAATCATATTTATTAAACAGAGAGCAATGCATAGAAGTAGTAAAAAATATAGATGGACAGCTATCCAAAATCAAATCCCCATTTAAACGTATAACACACAGTGTACCACAAGGATCGAAATTGGGGCCATATTTGTTTATTTTATACATAAATGATCTGTTTAAACGACTTCAGAAAGCAGGAGGATTAGCCATTGGCTATGCTGATGACACAACAGTTATTGTAACAGGGAGTACAGTGGCTGAATTGCAAAGTAATGCAAATGCACTATTGGAGATGGCTAGTACTTACCTGGAAGAATTAGGAATGGCACTAAATACAAAGAAAACAGAATGGATGCAGATTAGTATAAGTAACAAAATGCTGGCGAGTATCTCCTTGGAAATAAAAGGTGAGCAAATCAGGCAAGCTAGTGAAATAAATTTTTTAGGACTAGTAATAGATAACAACCCGAAATGGAATAGACATTTAGAAAAACTCTCTAAAAAACTCAATAGGGGTACATGTATTCTAAAACAGGTTAAACAAATCATGGATGAAGAAAGTACAACACAAGTATATTACGCATTTATGCACTCACATTTGAGCTATGGGATTATTTTATGGGGATCAGCAGGGAGAAAACATATACTAAAAAATTTAGACTACAGAAAAGAGTGATAAGAGTTCTTAAAAATATCAAAAAAAGAAACACCTGCAGAACAGCATTTAAGAAATTAGGTATACTAACACTGCCTTGTCTATATATATATGAATGTCTAAAATATGTCGTAACTTCCCATAAAGAAGACAAAAATACAAGTATCCATGAACATAACAAAAGAACAAAAGAAAATTACTTTAGGAATAGACTAAGAGGCTCATTACAAAATAAATGTATTGAAAGTAAGGCAAAAGATTTATACAATCATTTACCTCACTGGATTAAAGAAATAGGGAAAGAACAAATAAAAATAAAACAAATAAAATCTTATCTGATTAAGAATGCTTTCTATACAATAGAAGAATATAAAAATTGCAAAAACAAATAATGGTTAACCGCTTCGCCGATGGCCATTTAAATCCTTCAGGGGCCGGCAACGGATACCCAATAAACAGAACAGGACATTTAAATTGTTAAATGCTGTAAAAATGCATCATAAATACAATTCCGTATCTTCCGTATTTATTAAGTTATTTAAACGAAACAAAAACTGGTTTAAAACTCATTAAAGGCAGTATAAATCTACAGTAACAATAAAGTAGAGACTACATTAATAAATTGTTGAAATTTCACTACTTTGTTTCACTGTAGTAAAAGCCATTCTTTGTGCCGAACGCGCCTAATATGTGAATCATTTTGTTTTGTGTGTATACGAGCCATAGTATGTATGTATAGCTACGTAAGCGACTTCTCAGGTTCAAGTTTAGTTTATTTATGCTATGCCAAGCGATAATATGACGAGAATATGTTGCGTCACACACTCACACACTGGAATTAAAACTCTGTCAGCATCTGTTATTACAGTGTTTCTCAACCAAGGTTTCTAGTAGCCTTATGCAGCAGTTTTCGCTCTGTATTTCAGTTATTTATACTCTCTCTTTGTTCAGAGTGATTTCTTGTAGCTATCAAGAGCTAAATGTATGGCACATTTGAAATTGTTAAATTTCAATGTTAACCATGGCTTATCCCGGTAATGTAGCAAATAAATTAGCTTGGGTATGATGTGTACAGGCTTCTGATATTACTGTAGAAAATCTGGAAGATTTGTTGTACGATTATGAAGGAGATCTTTAGGACATACATAGCAGTGACGTGTACTGGTCTACAGCTGGCATGTTATCTACTCCATTGTTTGGGGAAATGGCGGGTCAAATATGCGTGATACGGATCAGCTATTACCAGCTATCCCTCTTTACGGAAAAGAGTTAAATGGTAAAAAAAAAAGTATTGTCACCCGGGCGTTGAAACACCCTGTGGAAGCAGCTGAGAGCGGAAGACAGGGGAGGTCCGTGTTAGCCACGCCTCCCCTTCGTCCGTCTTATAGTGGTGACAGGGACGGCTGGGGAAAAAAAAACATGATTGTGCGGTCTGTTTCTGTTCCAACTGTGTTCTGGAAATTACGGGATCCTTCATCATCTGGAACCTTCCTTTGGAAACTGGAGAAGTCGAGAAAGCAGTGACATTCCTATAAAAAGGGTTTCAGAGAGACAGTCGGTTCAGTTCTTGGTGTAAGGACGCAGTGCTAGTGAGAAGACCGTGCAGCGGAAGATTGTACGTAATTACGAGTGCAAGTGAAATTGCAACGGACGAACTGGTGAATCGTAATTGTGTGCATTACGTAATTCTGTGTAATTGGCAAGTGTTTAACTGTAAGTCGGTGGAAATAAAGAACATTTTTGAGTGGTGAAATAGGACTTTTCATTTCACGAACCCACAAAGTCACACTGGTGTCAGGAAGCGGGAAGATAACATCACCGAACATTTCAGCCATGGAATCCGCATTGGAAATGCTTTTGGCGAAGATGAACGAGTTAACAGAGAAGACGGAAGCGGCAAATAACAACCTGGCCGCAGAACTGAAACTAATGAAGACGGCTAACGACAACATCACCGAGAAGATGGAAGAAATGAAGGCCGAATTAACAACGAAAATAGAAGCGGCAAACAACAACTTGGCCACGACAATGACCACAAAGATGGCCGAACTGACCACGGAAGTGAAGGTGGCGAACGAGGCTCTCGCCGCCAAATTTGTGGAACGATTGGCCGGCGTGAGGGATGACGTCACGAATCTGGGCAAGCGGATGGGTCAAGTAGACGACCGCCTTAATGATTTAGAGGAAAAGACCGACAACATCGCAAAACCCCTCACCCGCCTGACGGAGGAAAACCGGCCTTATGTGTGGACGGAGGACGCCGAAGACGCTTTCCAGCACCCGAAGGAGACCCCGGTGCAGTGCTCCAATTTTGGGTTTCCCACAACCGGGTGGCGCCTTCATTGTGGACACTGACGCTAGCGACCATTACATTGGAGGTGTCCTATCGCAGATCCAGGACGGCCATGAGCGCACAAGAGTGGAAGAGAAGGAGCGTGCCGCAGCAGTCCGAGTAGTTGTGGCAGTGCCTGCTGAGGGCTGGGATAGCGCAGGCCTGAGGAGGGAGCAGCTGGCGGACGCAGTCTTAGGGCCACTCTTGAGGGAAGTGGAGGCAGGGATGAGACCAACCTGGGAGGACTTCGCACCGAGGAGCGCCACCTACAAGTCGTACTGGGCCCGATGGGACTCGTTGAAGACCAGAGAGGGCGTGCTGTTCCGGGTATGGGAGTCACCCGATGGGAAGGCGCAGAGAGAACAGTTGGTACTCCCCCGGAGTAAGGTCCCAGAAGTCTTGGAGGAAGTGCACGCCGGTACTTCAGGAGGACACCTGGGAGCGAACCGTATGACTCACAAACTACGGCAGCGCTACTTCTGGCTCAGACTCCGGGCAGATGCTGGTGGTACACCCGGACCGCCTGGCACGCTACGATGGTGCTGTTCGGGGCGACAGCTTTGAGGAGGGAGCAGTGTCACCCGGGCGTTGAAACACCCTGTGGAAGCAGCTGAGAGCGGAAGACAGGGGAGGTCCGTGTTAGCCACGCCTCCCCTTCGTCCATCTTATAGTGGTGACAGGGACGGCTGGGGAAAAAAAAACATGATTGTGCGGTCTGTTTCTGTTCCAACTGTGTTCTGGAAATTACGGGATCCTTCATCATCTGGAACCTTCCTTTGGAAACTGGAGAAGTCGAGAAAGCAGTGACATTCCTATAAAAAGGGTTTCAGAGAGACAGTCGGTTCAGTTCTTGGTGTAAGGACGCAGTGCTAGTGAGAAGACCGTGCAGCAGAAGATTGTACGTAATTACGAGTGCAAGTGAAATTGCAACGGACGAACTGGTGAATCGTAATTGTGTGCATTACGTAATTCTGTGTAATTGGCAAGTGTTTAACTGTAAGTCGGTGGAAATAAAGAACATTTTTGAGTGGTGAAATTGGACTTTTCATTTCACGAACCCACAAAGTCACAGTATTTTTATACCACTGGATGTAACTATGCACAGTTGTTTAGTAATTTTCAGAGCTGTAAAAGACATTCATCTACCTGTACTTGCGCGTATAAAGAGCTCGTAACCTAATTGAGTATTATAATACTCAGAGGCCTCTTTATACTAGGGGGTAGCAAAATTCACCCCATCATCCCTCATACTTGAGAGAAAACACTTTCCTAAAAGTATACCACCCACACCCAAAAAACTTGTAACCATTTCGAAAATGTGTAGTGTGTTGCGAAAAAGAAGTTCGCAAGGAAACCAATATTATTGGGTGTGAATCTGCAGATGTGCCCTTGGGTGTTTATCCAGGTTTGGAGGTGTACAATTCAAAAAGAAACCTTTAAGGATACATTTACATTCCTTATAGAACTAATTTAAATTTATTGTAAAACAGCAAGATTAAAATAATTGGCGTTACATGAGCATTAAATGCATGTATGCGCAGGACGTCTATACACGTCCATATCGGTTTGGGGCATTTTAACTTGGACGTCATATGATATCGGTGAAAGGGTTAAAACTGTAGTCAAAATTGTAAATATAGATAGTAGTACCTCTCCATTGTAACTGACTTTATGTATATACTTCACATGACAAAAACTTGTAAAACTATTACAATTGGTGAATAAACAATCTCAATCTCGAGTTTATATATATACTAACATACTATCAGTTGTTAGTGGTGAAGCTGTTATTTATGATCGGCCCCAGGCAAAGGTTGTTTATGGATTTTGAAATTTAAAAACAATGTTAAAATGTTTGTGTAATTAATAAAATTCAGTTCGGGTTCCCTTCGACTAATGCCAAGGTCACATGCACTCTCTATGACAGTGCGAAAGAGAGGGAAATATGAAAAGAATGAGTAGCAAGGTGGCAATGCAAACGTATCTCATTCTATTACACAAATATAACTATTTGTAAAAAAAAAACTTCACTTATTTTAAGAAAACGATGTCAAAGTTTTCTTATTAATTGAGATTGATTTTACAAACAGCTCATTTGCGTCATCAGTCCACAACACTTCATCGTCAAGGATACAGGTCACTATGTTATTATGTTTTTTTCAGTATTACCAAAATCTGAAAACGAAATAAACCTAAAAACAGAATCAACTGCTGGTATTTCAAAATTAATCATGTGATGTTTATTTTTTAAAATAAATATCTTTACCCAAACCATTAAATCTATCGGACAATTTAATTGTTTTAATAATTTAACTTCAGGATTTATTTCATGTTTAAATGACCAAAAATGATCTGCTATGGCCAACTGATCAGTTTGTTTATACTTAATGTTATGAAAATGTTCTTTCGTTCTCGTTTACAAATTATGTTTTGTCTTTCCAATATAAACCTGAACACAATCTAAACCATTAGATTGATAAACACCAGATTTTTTATTATTAGGTATTTTATCTTTTTTAGAAAAATGTAGTACATGTTTAATACTATATTTATTTTGAGGAACTAAAGTTATACCAAACTGTTTAAACATTTTTTGAAAATGTTTATTAACCCAAGGAAGGTAACTAAATTTTTTTAAATTATAACGGTCTTTTATTTTTTTAAGGATAGAAATATCATTAAGTTTTTTTATATTTAAATTTTTCAATATTATTTTCTATATTTATTTTTTAAATTAAATATCAAAAAACTGTTGATATTTCTACCCTTAAAAAACTAAAAGACCATTATAATTTTAAAAAAATTTACTTACCATATTTGGGTTAATAAACATTTTCAAAAACATTTTAAACAGTTTGGTATAACTTTAGTTCCTCAAAATAAATAGAGTATTAAAAATTTACTACATTTCTCTAAAAAAAGATAAAATTCCTAATAATAAAACATCTGATATTGATAAGTCCGCAATAGCAGCTCATTTCTGGCCTGAAAATCATGAAATTGAAGATAGCACAGAATTACTAAAATATGTACAAAAACATAGTGAACTCATCATATGGGAGAGGATATACATAGAAAAACATAAAAACATAAAAACCAACTAATGAACTTTGAAATCCCACCAGAAGAGAATCCCACATTTAAGTTCATCACTAAATCAACAGATGGCAGCAGCAACCCCAGAATTACCCACACCGCTGGATCAAGCTTTAGTCGCATAAGAGCCGTAGATGCAAACGATGATTTGCAAAACATGTCCTCAAAATAGGTATGAAAGTGAAGCAGATGTGTAATAAATACGACTCATCTAAAAATTAATAATTATTTCACTTCACTGTGGTGTTCCAATACAGTTAAATCTCGTGATATTTATCAGTTTAATTGTCTCGATTGTGATAAAGTTTATATTGGAAAGACGAAACGTAATTTGGAAACCAGAACGAAATAACATTTTCGTAACATTAAGTATAAACAAACTGATAAATTAGCCATAGCAGATCATTTTTGGTCATTTAACCATGAAATAAATCCATTAAAACAATTAAATGGTCCGATAGATTTAATAGTTTGGGAAAAGATATTTATTTTAAAAAATAAACATCGCGTAATGAATTTTCAAATACATGCTGTTGATTCTGTTTTTAGGTTTGTTTCGTTTTCAGATGTTGGTAATACTAAAAAAACATTAGAAAAACATGGTAACTGAGATTTCCTTGACAACGGAGTTTGTTTTCTTTGGACTGAGGACGCAAGCGATTTCTTTGTGAAATCGATCTCCATTAGAATGAAGTATTAACACCAACTTCGTAAGATAAGTGGAGCCTTAGTGGCAAATATTTATATTCGTGTAATAAGTTGCATAATAATTTTCCTATAAAAAGAATGCATGCCAAATAGTGAGAGTATGAATGGATCACAGGCTCTGAAGACATCATATCTACTCTAAAAGCAACTTTGAAGCTATTCTGATAAATTTTATTCACATTCTAGTATTTTTTACTCAGTTTTATGAAGGACGCACACTTGGAGATTTTGCCAAAAGCTTCAACAAATTTCTTATGGATTAGTTTGATCATAATTATTTGTAAATAATATTTCACTGTACCTTAACTTTCTCTTGTAACTCCTTCCAAGTTTCATTTGTTTTGGCAAGAAAATAAAAGACAAGATGGTGTGCTCTTGGCTCTCCTATGCCCAAGAAGCCAGGGTATACGGACTCCCACAGACAAAGTAGCTCAGTTCTAGTAGAGTTGCGGTTCAGTGCAAGGCCAGACTCTTCTTCAAGTTCTCTTAATGCACAATCCAATAATGTCTCACCCCTTTCTGTAACAGAGAAATATGACTTTCTGTTCTTGCTCTACTTTATCCATGGGTATTTTGATTAGATGTGTGTAAGACTGTTTATTATGTTTATCTGTGTAATCAGGTTGTAGCTATTTTAAGTAATTTTCTGACTGGGTGACTTCCAATAAATTCCAAATATAATTTTTATATCATTCCTGATGGCACTTAAGTCCGAGAAAGAGAGTTGTTCATTAACTTCCTTTTTTATTAGTTATTTGAGAAGATAAAGATCTGTTTATCAGTGCAAGCTTTCCTTACATTTCTGCACATGCACTGAATAAGAGCTTAAATTTCTGCTTCAAAAACAGAAGCTCATTTGCATCTGGAGAAAAGTATTTTGCACCTTGGTGTTATGCATAAGGTTCATTAAGTCTGAAATCCAAAACTCCATGAGGATGTACGAGGTGCCCTCAAGTTACAACATCTATTTTGTTTTTTCAAAACTGGGACCAGATAGCAACTTTTTTTTAAAGACACGTGGACTCTTTGTGAATACGTGACAGAGATGGCAGCACTATACAGTGCATAGAACTCTAGTGGCAGCAACGAGTTAGGACTGTTTTTGATAAATTAACTTTAAAGAGAGTCGATTAAAGACACTAGACAACACTTTTAAATTTTTCCGGAACTAGTTTCAGAGGCTTTGACTCTATCATCGGCCGGCTCTCGACTGATTCTCGTTGGTGTAGCTGACGATACCTTGTCACAGGTCTCCTCTGGTGGCGGCTCAAGGAACTTGCTGAACAAATCCTTCTGGGGGATGTCGAAATTGAATACTTTGTTCCTATTTTTTGAAATGAAGATTTGTTCCCATGTGGATAGTTCTTGTTTTCCTGATGTATGTTTCAGTAGTTTTGGTTCTGGATTTATGTTGTGGTTTTTTTTCCCAAAAATGTGTGGAAACTGCTGATTTTTCTAATTGTTTATATTTTATGTTTCTAAAGTGTTCCTTTGCTCTTGTTTCTAAATTTCTTTTTGTTTTTCCAATATAAATTTGACTACAGTCATTGCACTCAATTTGATATATACCAGATTTTTTGTTTTTGATACTTAAAGTGGCGACATTTTCATTGCAAGAACAGCGTGTAATCATTCGTTTTCTCCATTTTCGTGGTGTGATAGCTATTGAAATTCATCTCCAGTTGAGTGAGGCATGTGGTGATGGTACCTGGTTGCAATAGTTCAATGAAGGCAGAGCATCGTGTGACAACAAACCAAGACAGTCACGGCCTCGCACCAGCTGGTCTGACCACATGATCCAACGAGTGGAGAACATTGTTTTGCTGGATCGTTGATTGAGAATTGCAACATTCTCCACTTGCTGGATCATTTCCATCAATTGACCTAACAAAGAACTGACTTAGATAATGACAGTTTAAAATGGAGCCGAAGTTCTAATACTTGGCCAGAGAAAATCAAGTGCTTGCTCCACTCACTATCTCGTTTCTTTATGTACTGGCTATCTGTCGTGAATATGAAACTAGCAAATACAGCCATCCTTATATAAATAACAAATAAATTAGGAGCTTATGCTGCAAAGGGTAACCAAGGTATTTTTGTTTTATCAGTTCGTTTTCAGAGTAGGGTTTGTATTTTGTTAAGGGGAGGCATCTGTGAAAAATGCTAAAATCCAGAGTTTACATCAGAACTGCTTGAAATTTTGTCATTAGGTGGGGTATAGGGAATCTAGTTAAGCTTTCAAAATTCATATTTCTATCTTAAATAGTTTTTTTTTAAATATTTAGTGCTTTTTATAGTATGATTTTTGTATGTTATATAAAAAGTCCCAGGTCATACAGTTTTTCTTTTAGAAACTTTAAATTTTAGATTCAGGTTTCTCTGTACATCAGTTATAAAAGTTGCTATACTTTTAAAGAGTGTATCAAGTATTTTTGGAGAAAAAATTTTTTATGTGTGAATATATTAAATTTTTCTTAATTTTTTTGCAATTTTGAGATTTAAAATTCAATAATAAATAAACTATTCAATTTAAATAAACAAAAATACCAACTTTTATTAAACATTTATTTAGGAATAGGTATGCAAAGTTTAATACAAATTCGTTGAGAATTGCAGAAGTTGGAGCATTTTGAAGATACAAAAATGTTCAAAAATTGAAAGTGGAGAAAAATGAATTTAAAGATTTAGATTGAAATTACACTACTCTCTTTAATTTGAAAACTCCATGCATCATATGCAGGCCCTACAGCTATCTTATTACCTTCTTTCTCTTTAATTTGGCTACCTTTGACCCTTTTTTTTATAATTTTTATATCTACAATAGTTTTTACCAAAAAAATTATAATTTAATTTTTTGCTGCAATTTCTTTACATTCTTTACATTCTCTACAATTTTTGTTATAAATGATTGGAACTTTGGATTCTGGTTCCTTTAGATAATAGTTACAAAACTTATATGTATATACTAATTTGCCCGTCTCTAATGGTTCTGGAGGAGAAAATTTAAGGAATATGATAGAATTTTCTTGAAGTTTTGTCAGTTTTATTTTTTCAATACCAATCATTATTAATTTTTTCATATACAGCCATAGTGATACCAATTTTTATAGAAAACTTATCTAGGAATATACATATATGCAAAACTTAAAGAAATTCATTGAAAACTTTAGTGTCTGGACTGTCAGGAGTATTAAAAATGCTAAAAGTTGGACATGAAGAAAAATCTAGTTAGAAGCTCTAAATATAAACAACATTTTTTTCTGTGTTTCTAAACCCTCCTGCACTATATGAAGACCACTCAGCTAGTTTATTATCCTCTTCTTCTTTTAATTTAGTCACCTTTAACTGCCCCTTGGCAGATTTATATTTGCTCAATGAACTCTGTGCATTTTGTTTTAGCTTTCACCTATCCCAAATGCTGTTAATTTTCTTGCTAGCAGGACTTACTTTGCTTGCTGCAACTTTTGCCTTAACTTTCAGTCTATCTTTATAACCCATATTAAATTCACTAACAGCTGCAACCACTGCAATTTGCAATTTCTTTCTTAATACAAAAACTTCTTTGTGACATTTACTCCATGGTAAATTTCATTAGCATTCAAAGTATAAACTTGAAAGAAGCGTAGGGACAGTGAAGCACAAATTAGTACAAAAGTGAATCGAGAATATATTGACACATTGCTTCACTCACACTGTTTATTCACAGGACATGTTTCAAGAGCTCTTGCTCCTATCCTCAGCTGATACTCGACTAGTGCAAGTTGTAGTGGTTTCTTCTTTCTCCATATTGTCAATAGATGGCGTGATGTACTTGTCAAAGATGTCCGGTGGTGGAGTTTCAAAATTCATGACTCTATGACGATTTTTGTTAATGAAGATTTTTTCCATACGGAAAGGTCTATGGGGTGATTAACGTATTTTATTAGAGATGTTTCCAAATTGATGTCATGTCTAGTATTCAAAAAATGAAAAGCCACTGCTGATTTTTCTGTTTCACCATTCTGTCATTAGCATTCTGTGCTTCTCCTTTAATGCAACTTTCCCGTAGAATAGTACTAACTAATCTCTTTATTTTTGTCTATGAAATGGAAATTGTAAGTAGAATAGTTCATGCAATTCATACCCATGGTCATACAAAACTTTTGCATAGAAATATGACCCTTACCAATGCCCAGAAATACATCAACCATTCTTCTATTTAGATAAAAAGGTGACCTACCAGAATCACTAGAATCACTAACTCTTGGGCTATAATATGTTTTCACTTAACATTTACCTCAGGCAGAGCATTCTAGTATCATTACTTACTATTATGGCTAGAAAACCATATATATCATTATATTTTGCTTCGAAATAGCCACTGTACTCCTAACCTAACCTGGTATGAATCATATACCTACTGTTGCAACAAGAAAGCACTACAATGTTAAATCAGGCTTTATTCCTATTCTAAACAATAATAATTTAATATAAGCTGCTATCCACAGCTTTCACTTGCATGTAAACCATATTTCACAAACACTACATGCCAGTGGAAATGTTTGTTTACTTTCAAAAGTAGTAAGTGGGAAATAATATATAGAAAATGGTAGCGGACAAGTTCAGTAGCTTCCACAAACATCCACAAGATGTCTCTGCACATTACCACAGTTACAGAATCAAACTGCATAGTTTAAACGTGAGAATTTCATCAATTTCTTTGCAACACACTAGAAAAAGCAATATAAATGGCCACGCCCACCCACACATGGGCATTTAAATAATGACGTAGTGGCTGTTTAAATTGTGCTAGGGTCTAACTGACAGCAGATTCTGAAACTACAATGTTTAAACATAATTTTAATGCAAAAAACGGAAAATGTCCTTTTTTTGTCATTTTTGACGAAATTTCACCGATGCCTCCCCTTAAAGTGAACAGCGTCGTTAAGTCGTGTATCATACTTGAGCTGAAATATTGCTAATATTATATTAAATTATTATACATATATTTTATCCAGTGTTTGTGATCCGAATGCGTGAATATGTCCCTCGAAGCTGGGACAAGTGATTTTTCAATCAACAAACATGAAGTGATTCATTCTCGGGGCAGAAAAATTACACTTAATGAGAACAAGATTTTACGAAAGCTCTCCAATCCAGTATATAGGGCAACTGTAGACTTTTCAGAAACCCAGCAATTAACTGTGGACGCTTGTGGCAGAGGTAGTGAAGCAGCTTCATGCTTATAAAGTGCCTGTATTTTAATCTCTGGGAAAAACTCACGAAGTTACTAGATTGCAAACCGTGCTTGCTGTTCCACTGCTGTAAAGTTGTCAAGAAATACTTAATATGCTCTTTAATTACAGAAAAAATAGGCAAAACTTTTACTGGTGTGTAAAACGTGCTATGTAGAGAACCTCTGCCGGTACACACATTACGATTGGCAACAGCACTCAGCTTGAGCATGGTCAACGTTCATATACCTATAACTTTTGTGAACGGTATAGTAGACCATCTAACCAACTGAGCCACTCATAATAAAAGCATATTACATATAATAAAAGAAGAGAAAACAACAAAAGTAGCTGTAGGATCCGTCCAGTTAAATCCTAAACTGTCCTCATTTAGGCTGACACTCTCATTCCAGCATATTGTGACCTGGTGGGTTCGTAGAATTAAAAGTCGAGTTGCAGATATGCTAAATGTTCTTTATTTCTGTAGAAATACACTGTTCAATTCTCACGTAACATTAAGTCACATACACAACACAATCTACTAAGGTCAATGACCACACAGAGTTCTGATTACATCTGTTTACAACACTCCTGTTACGTCTCTCTGTATACGACTGTCCAATAACTAGCCATGGTTTCTTTTTATACAAGCATTCATGAATTCCAGACTGTTATAGAAGGTTCTCTAGCACGTCACCAGATAAAACACGAACGTTCTAGAATTTGTAACTTTATCTGTGCCGGCAAGTCCTTTATCTCTGTCCTTATGTTCATCTGCTTATGCAAGCTCTTTATCTCTGTGAAACACTCCGCCTGTTATCTATCTGCGCCGAACCTTTTATTCCCGTCACCGTGACAATATGTAGTATCATCTACATGACATATTTTGTCTTTACTACATAGCCAAGCATGGAAGGAATGTGTAACAATGGAGCTACTTACATGAGCCTATCCCACATACACAGTGAGACAGTGTATGTACTCTATACCCACGACAAGGCAAGCGGTGAATGAAGGGGAAAGAGGCTTGAACTGTTTATCTGCTCTGTTTACTACAAAATGAGTGTATGAGAGTACATATGAGTCACCCATGCTGTCAGATGTACTGTTTGTTGCAGTAACTGTAGTGATAGGTATTATCCATGGGAGAGTTATGTGACAACACTGTGTATTTTAAATGAATCTAGCATCCTTATCATACTGGGAAGGGGAGCATAAGCACTGTTGGGGCAGCAAAAATGATTATGTTACACATTCCTTTAGCTTGCCTTCTTGTTGTGGGTCTACAGTACATTCTGTTCAGATGCAACAATGTCTTCTGGTCAGCAACATGTCACACATGGGCAGGCAGGTGTGAGAAATCATACATAACCTGACAATATAGTACAAGAAAGGAAGAAGAGGGTATCAAACTTCTGTAGTGTCAAGTAACAAATGGGTGGCTGCAATGGTAATTTACATTTGCATAAATAATTATCTAAACTTTTACAAGGGACACTACTTATATTTAGAGCCTTGGCAACCCTGAATGTTGTAGGTGCCATCAGCGATTTCCAATTGAAAGATTTACATTGTTGACCATAATCTACTTCATATATTATTTATTTCTACTGAAGCATTACTAACCAAGAGTTCCTCCTGGGGGCACCCATGCCTTTGGAAAGGACCGCATCTGATCTGAACGCTGTGTCATAAAAATGTGTGCATCTGACGACTCTACTAATATTGCTACTCCAACATATATCTTCTTATCTATATGTGGCATTAATGATGTCCTTGTTTCTTGTAGTTTCCAAAATGGACACTCTGGAGAGTGCTATAACAAAAAATTGCACATGTTACACTCACACAGCTTTCTATACTCTTGTAGAACTTATTCTCTATGTACTTCAAAATAAACATTATCTTATTGTAGTCACAAGGGAATACAGCAGACTTTAAGTGATAGTCAAATGTTTTATATACATGACTTTCTCTACTCTTGTACAAACACTTATTGCACAATCTACTTCAAGATAAACATTATCTTATTGTAGTTACAAGGGACCAGAGTAGACTTTAAGCGATAGTCATCTTTCAGGATAAGAGAAAACCTCCAACACTAATTCATATCGGATGAAGAATTAAATGATGTTAAAATGAGTACAGGGTACAAAGAGCTTAGAGCTTAAGCGGTAGTCATCTTTCAGGATAAGAGAAAACCTCCAAAGTTAAGTCATATCGGACGATGAATGAAATTAGGTTTAAATGAGTACAGGGTACATAGGGTCTAGAGTTACCAGACAATCACCTTTAAGGATAAGAGAAAACCTCCAACGTTAAGTCATATCAGACGATGAATGAAATGATGTTCAAAAGAGTACAGGTTACATAGAGCTTAGAGTTACCAGACATTCATCTTTAAGGATAAGAGAAAACCTCCAACGTTAAGTCATATCGGATGATGAATGAAATGATGTTGAAATGAGTACAGGGTACATAGAGCTTAGAGTTATCAGACATTTATCTTGCAGGATAAGAGAAAACCTCCAACGTCAAGTCATATCGGACGATGAATGAAATGATGTTGAAATGAGTACAGGGTACATAGAGCTTAAGAGTTATCAGACATTTATCTTTCAGGATAAGAGAAAACCTCCAACGTTAAGTCATATCGGACAATGAATGAAATGATGTTGAAATGAGTACAGCGTACATTTGTAATTTATTTCTCATCTTTCCTTTTACATCATCAAATGGAAATACAAAATCAAGATTACTATTATAAAATCCATAGTGGAAAACGTCATATATTCCTAAATCCTGAAAATCCTATCATGTTGCCCGCCATTTAATAATAATTCCGTCCCTATACACCTAACCCCAGGTTTTTGTGTACTGGAGGCCCTCTACTCCTTTTTACACATTTTGCCATTTCAGCTATCCTACTCTACATTGTTTCTTAATTGTTCTTAGCCATCTGTCTTTAACTTTCCCTAAATAATTCCCTATATTTCTCCTGTTCGTTTCCCCTTTTACTGACAAAATTTTTCTAATTACTACTTCACTCCCCAAATTGTCCCATTTACAGGTTACATAGAGCTTATAATTACCAGACATTCATCTTTCAGGATAAGAGAAAACCTCCAACGTTAAGTCATATCGGACGATGAATGAAATGATGTTCAAATGAGTACAGGGTACATAGAGCTTATAATTACCAGACATTCATCTTTCAGGATAAGAGAAAACCTCCAAAGTTAAGTCGTATCGGACGATGAATGAAATGATGTACAAATGAGTACAGGGTACATAGAGCTTGGAGTTACCAGACATTCATCTTTCAGGATAAGAGGAAATCTCCAACGTTAAGTCTTATCGGATGATGAATGAAAAGATGTTCAAATGAGTACAGGGTACCTAGAGCTTAGAGCTACCAGACATTCATTCATCTTTCAGGGTAAGGGAAAACCTCCAACATTAATTTACATCGGACAATGAATGAAAAGATCTTCAAATGAGTACAGGGTCTGTAGATTTAGAGTTAGCAGATGTTTATCTTTTAGGATAAGTGGATAAGGGAAAACTGTGGAAAACATCTTATCCAGATAGCTCACCCTGACTGAGATTCGAACTTGAGACCTCTTAGAATACTGGGTGTGAATAAGAGTGTTATTGTGTGTTATGGTTGTCAATGGTAATGTGACTCTATTGTCACATGGTAGTTGGTATTTTGCTGCTACATTTACTGCAGCAGAGGTCATCCTCAGTAATGTACGTGCAGCAATGTTCAGTTCCTCAGAGAGAAATATAAAAGTGACAAGTCTCTCAAACGTGGTGAAAAGGCAATTATATTAAATGTGTTTAACCACTTCTTTAAAAATTAAGACACTAACCAACCAAATTGTCATCAGAAGCAACTGACATCTGTAAACAGTGTCTCCAATGTAAGAACAAAAATGAACAGGAACTGCAAAAACCCTGAGAAATAAAATTTCGAGTTCATTTAGTTTTTCAGGGAAAGAGAATAATTTGTTAAAAGTGTCCTTTGCTTTAACGTACATGGTTTCCTTTTAAACAACAGACCTCCTGTCACAGACAAGATGCTTACTTTAGTGTACAGTGACCTAGTCTGGTTATACATCTACTTTTCTAGTACTATAACTACATGTAAACATGAGCAGATGCTTCTCTCTATCTGACAACTTACATTAACATGATTTTATTCACAAAATTATATTTTCTAAACTTATTTAGTCATTTTCTGAATGAGATTTAACTATTATTTATATAAGTTGAATTCTAACCTTGAAATGCTGCAGCCAACGAGTTTCACTTACAAGCAAAATAAGAAGGCTATATAATTAAAAACACATGTTCTTATACACCTGATCTGTAATGGTAGATGAAGTGTCCATTTAAATAATTAAAACTGCACATTAGGAATGTTAAAGCTGGCTCTTATACTTTATAAAACTTATTTCACACGAACATTTTCACCTGGAAGGTAGCAAAATACAAATTAATGGTTTTCTGTAGCATTTCTATGTATTTTTTTTGAAGCGTCACTGACATTTAATTTAATCGAAACCAAAAACCAAAGTGTTTTCTAATCGTATTTTTTTTCTATGAACATAGATTTACATATCCTATGGACACCAACATACAATGTATATAAATACCTGAAGCTGTGTACATTCAAGGACTGTATTTTCAGAATTACTTGGGATTTGTGTCTTGCGATTATTGGTGTGCCCAGTAGATGGGTACAAAACTAGCATGTCATTCTGCAAAATACAGCTAATTGTAGTTGACAGTTCATTTCCTGCAAAATGATGTACCAAACACGTAAAAAAATTCGCAATTTTTGGAGCTTCTTTGCTCTCATGACCTCTTAAACCCACAACAACCCTTCCTGAAATCCCCGCCATAAGGTTTTCACGTGTATCGGTGTTCCGATCTTGTTTACTTTCTATTTTAAGAAGTAAAACAGGAACTTCCGCCGTTTCACGGTAGTTCCTGTATTGCTCAACTTCATCGTACGTGTTTCACGTGCCATTTGTTTTTCAAATATAAACGTCAGATGACATGTTATTGAAGTGATGCTGAGGACAGGTTGCAGATTAATACACAATCAAAATTAACAGGCAACGTGTATTGGTGCAGCATGTTAAAATGTTTGTCAGTTTTGACCAGTTAGCAAGATGATAGAATGTAATTTACTCTCTACTTAAAGCTACAGCAAACATGGACGTAAATATCTATACTCATCTTCCAAGCAGCAAGCACACGCAAACAGAGTTTAACAATATAAGTTTACAAAACATCCCCAGAATGAGAGATCGTTCAGAAAACGTGAAACTTTGGCCAAAATGTTATAGTTTTTCTTTTCCTCTCACCCCTGCACATACCGTCAAAGGCTAGATGGTGATGATGTAGAAGGCCTAAAATAAATAAATAAATAAATAAACGGTAATATAACATAATATTTATGAATATATTAATATTTCAAGTATCAAATAGTTCTTACGTGTCAAGAGCTGTGCCAATCAGTCGAACCATTGCTCAGATTGCACCTTCTACTTTACCGTGATTCACTTCATTTATTCTGCAGTGCTTTTGAAATCAAAATATTGTTTACTTTTTTTCTTAAAATACATCTATTACACAAATATTAACAGCTAAACTAGACACAAAATTTTTCGAGGTAACGCCTTAAAATAATAAGAACTGTTTGCATAAACATATATTAGCACTATAAAAATAGACAGAAGTGCACAGCAAACTTAAAAGTAGAGTAATGCTAATGTTTTAGTGACAAAGTAAGTTCAATACAATACAAACTAAGTAGTGTCATTTAGTCCCTAGCTCTCTCTCTCTCTCTCTCTCCCTCTGTTAGTCTCTCTCTCTCTCTTTCTGTACATAAATAAATTAAAAAGTGTATACATTTTAACAAGTAAATAATAATGTTTTATGGTTTAACAGTGGGAAGCGCCGCTTCCCTAAGAATTTCAGGAGAAATAGAAGAAAAACAAGAAAATTCATTGCCAAAAAATATTTTATATGTACAATTGAAAGAGTACTAAAGAGTAGTCTTAGTTCTTTCAGTCATTATTCTCTCTTATTTTAATGAAAATTATTATTTGGGGCTTCCCTTGCTTTGAAAGTCACCTCGCTACTGGACCTAGGTGTGACTGTGCAGTAGAAAGAGTACTGAAGAGTAGCCTCGGTTCTTTGAGTCATTATTCTCTCTTATTTTAATGAAAATTATTATTTGGGGCTTCCCTCGCTTTGAAAGTCACACCTCGCTACTGGACCTAGGTGTGACTGTGCAGTAGAAAGAGTACTGAAGAGTAGCCTCGGTTCTTTGAGTCATTATTTTCTCTTATTTTAATGAAAATTATTATTTGGAGCTTCCCTCACTTTGAAAGTCACGCCTCGCTACTGGACCTATGTGTGACTGTACAATAGAAAGAGTACTAAAGAGTAGTGTTAGTTCTTTGAGTCATTATTCTCTTTTATTTCAATGAAAAGTATTATTTGGAGCTTCCCTCGCTTTGAAAGTTATTCCTCGCCACTGTATTTTAGTAACATCTATTTAGTAGCAGTAGAAATGCGACATGTAATTGAAGAATATTGTCGCGAGCCGTGATTTACAATCTCGCGGCTATTGTCCACAAAGAGCCGACAATTAACGATAAACAAGATAAGCGCCGATAAACAAGAGACGGATAGTTTTTCTCTAACATGTCACTAGAAAAAACACGAATGTTCTAGAATGTAACTATATCGGTGCCGGCAAGTCTTTCACCTCTGTGATAAACTATCCGTCTCTTGTTTATCGGCGCTTATCTTGTTTATCGTTAATTGTCGGTTCTTTGTGTACACAAATCATAAATCGTAAATAACGGCTCGCGACAATATATAATTTAAAGGCTAAGAAATGCTTAATTAAATTAGAGTAACATTTGTTTTTATTTTAGGAACAGAGGGGAATTATGCGCAACGAATCTCGCAGTATGTACCTGTAACAAAATATTTAATGTTGCGGGTTGGAGATTGCAGGAAATCCTTGGTATAGCCAAAGAGGTTACCTCTTGCTTCTGAAAGAAGTCCGCTGACAATCCATTTGCCTGTTTGAATATTGAATTTAAGGTTCACAAATCGCGTGGACTTCTAAGCTTACTTCTTCTACTTGTTTGAAGTCTTTTTTTCAAATTTAACAACATTGCGGTATTGTTCTTCCTATTTATCATTATCGTGTCTCCTCTACTGTTTGGATCGTCCGCAAGAAACACGGTTCTGCCTCAGAGTTCTGTAATAGTTTGCTATAGTCCAACAAGATGAAGATCTAGTCAACGTTTCATTATTTACTCTATGTCATTACACGACGTAATAAAAGTTAATCATGTTTACGTTATTGGTTTGTTTCTGCAGTGGTATTTACACTTTTTTAATATTGAAAAACGCTTAAAGATTTTATTACGCATTAAAGATGAATAATTACCCAGAAATTGCAAGCATGTTGGTAAGTCAGCAATCCAGATTTACAAGAATGAAGTATTCTGTGTAGTATTTTTTATGTTATCCTGACCTTAACTATGATAAGTGAAGAAAATATTATAATGCGTCTCAATACAGCTATGTATACAGATTTTCCAGAAAACATATTTTGGGATTCCTAAATAAAATCATGGACGTATATGTGCCCCGTGAGGGCGTAAATAGTATCACTCAAAAAGAATAAGTACAGTTTCCCTCATGGATACACAGAAAATGTAACGCAGAAGTTCCCTCCAGTCCAGTAATCCCTTACAATGGAAATTGCTGTGTTATTTCGAAATGGTTTTAACAAATTTATCTGTGAGGTAAATCGCAAAGATATATCTGTGACGGCTAAAGCACAGACACGCTGAGAAACATTTTAACTTTGTCGAGAGATGGTGAGCAAAGAAGATGTCGGTTTGTTAGTGGCCCTTAAGTGTAAAAAGAAGCGAAAACATGAACTCTTGTGTAAAGATTGGCTTATGAATTGGCTAATGAATGCATTCATACAAGAATACTAAAAGTGTTGAGATTATTCAGATTACCACAATTATTTGTGGATGAATGAAGACGTCTACCAAAACCCATTGTCACTTGAATTACTCTAATACAATAGAAAAATACATTTATGAGAACCGCTGTTTCTCCCTACAAAACACTGACAGCTACTTTGAGATTTCTTGCAAGAGGTGGGGTATAATGTCTCAAATATTCGACTGCAATATCACGCCCCATTAGAAATAAGAAGGTTATCTCTTTTCATTGTTATAAAAGATATCCCTATAGGATGTTTGAAAATAGGTTTACAGCTTCACAAACCTCGCATCGATTATATCGACGATGGCAGTCTTCGCTCGGTACAAAACCAACTGCAATACTCAGACCTTAATACAGATTCCAAGATGGCGACCACTGAAGCCCAACGACTCTGTTTATGCAAAATAGGAAACTATACACAATGGACAATTATAATCCATTTTAAGAAGCAGCAAGATAACTCCTAAGCATTTATTACTTTATACCTTCAACCAAAATGTGTAATAACATAAATAAAAAGTAGCATGGCAAATCCTAAGCCTGTATCACATATAGTAGCACGACCAGTACTATGCATTTTCCACTTTATACTTCCAATCAAAATTTAACTTATAAGGTCCAAACAGCAGCATAAGCTGAATCTCAAAAATCTCCAAATGAGCTGTTTGGCTACAAAATTTAACCCACTTTAGCAAAATAAAACACCAGGGTGTAAACAAAAAAGCGGTTTGGCATCCTGTACAAAATAAAGAGGAGCAAAAACTACCTCAACAATTTCCTCAATAAAATAATCCCATCTCGTCCTGTAACCATCAAAATTATCAACTTGCGGTCAGACCCAAAACCTGGGTGGGTACGCAGCAAACACCTTCTGGCTGTTAACAGCCTGTCAGTATCGACTTGGACTTGGAACTTATAAGGCATGACAACCCATAAGCAACTTTGCACAATAAAAACATAAAGGAAAACATGATTCAATGAAACAAAAGTTAACTTATTTTTTAACACAACAGAAATGATAAAAATCAAGAACACATACACAAGAAAAGAAAGCAAGAAAAATACCTTGTTTGTGTACCTAATTGTTCATTAATATGTTTTCCAGCACTTTCATATCCTTCCTCACTTTGACAAGTAAAGGCCCATCTATATTATTTATTTTTGTGAGTGTCCTAAGCCAGGTGTGCTTGTCGTTTTTGTTAAAAATTTTCTTAAATACACAGGATGTAGTAATATCAATACATTAGTTTTTCTTATTGTTTCATATGCTCCTGGATATACATATGAAATGTTTGTAACCCATATCAAACACGTGGAGAATATTTAAACTGACTAGCACAGCCTAGCTCAGCTGTTCTAAAGCAAACTTTATCTTACTGGACTATCATCCTCTGTAGTAAGTAATAGTTACTTATATTGTTTACACTGTAACCTTTTCTGGTAAGGACATACTGTTTACACTGTAATATCTAAGATAACTCACCAGATTGTCCAGTTTACTCCAATTGTCACATTTGAAGGTGTCAGTTCCCTCAAAATGCAAGATTTATCTAAAATTGTCCACTGGTAGGCTCATATTATTGCACTAGGTTATGAAGTACTTTGAAACTCGCATTAAGCGAAGGAACATCCGTGAAGCTGGGATCTTGAATGTTATTGAAAAGAACATAACTAATCATCTTTAAAATGACTATGAATTGGTTAAACTCTTACCTCCACACTTCGGTTTTTAAGGTCTCAAAACTGTTAATAACATATTGTGCACATCAATTATTAAAATTCTCTTCACTCTCTGTAAAATGTTTTGCATGCGTTCTTCAGGATTTCGTCTTTTCTGGCTGAGCTTTCCTGTGTGATAGGATGGCTGATTCTTAAAAATCGTGGAGTAGGGATCATCAGTTAGTTTTGGTACTTTTCGAGGGACGCGAATTGATTCACCGTCGTTTATTGAAAAAATGTCTTCCTTAACCACAAAGCTCTGTGCAAAATGATGAATACAAACTACAGTTTTGTCTTTTACTTCAAAATCTTTACGATGTATGCGCCTGATCTACTTATCCCATACAGATTTTTTTTAAGAAAATTTGAATACTGTCGTATGAGGTGCCCTACCATAATTACATTTGCAGCCAGGAACACAGTAACGACCCATTTCGACAATATTTCACATTATATGTTTACATAAACTTTATAACTTAACGTTATATTAAAACTCGCGATAAGCTAACTCGTTAGTCACTAATTGCCATTTTAATGTGAAATACATTAATTCTGCAAACACACAATCAAAGTAAACAAACAATTCGTGGATATTACCTAAAATAACATGCTGGGCCACGAGCGCCGCCATTTTTCTTACAACCGATTCTCGTATTATGGTGAGTATTGGATTTGGTGTTGGCTCGGTATATCACAATCGATTATATCGACGTTCGGTGTTTTAGGGCAGAAACTCTCTTGAGATGCGGCAGCAAGATGGTTAAAATTGGTGATAAGCACCGAGTGAATCCATCTCTAATAAATACTATTTGCGCCAAGACAAAAATTCAAATTATACAAAAAGTTAACCACGGGGAAGTTGGCGAGTAATATTTCTAACACAATCGTAAAAAAAACTATATTTTTAGCTATAATTGTCATAATAAAAAAATAATAGTATATTATGCAACGAGGTTATAGTGATAGTAATTAACACGCGAGTATTATTAACCGAGCGAAGCATTATAGTCATGTTTCATACGACTGATTATGTTCGATCATGTATCTAAATTAAAGGTGTCATTTCAAATATTCATTTCTGGTTTGAGTGATATGTTACAATCGTTATTCCTTTATCTAAAATGAGACGTACTGTTCGTCAACGCTAAGAAAGTCTCTGAGAAGAATATGCCACCCTTACATAGTGCGACAAAAACAGCGAATGAATGTGACAGAGAAAGGAGTACAAAGGAGTAGAACCGTTAAAATAACATGCGCCCTATTCACTCAGTATACTAAAATCGAGAAGATTTATTCACAGAAGTAGAACGCGTCAGAATGTTTTTGAATGGTCTGTAACTGAGCTGACCCAAGAGTTATATACATATCGAGGGAGGATGTTGGAATCTTCTCCAACCCCCGAGCGTCTCATTTCTCGAGAACTTACTTTGTTGTGGCAAACAGTAGTACGTAGTACGCAGGCGCAGAAATATTGATTACTTCCCTATAAACAGCTGATAACGTACAAAAGTGAATCGAGAAGATTTGACACATTGCTTCACTCACACTGTTTATTCACAGGACATGTTTCAAGAGCTCTTGCTCCTATCTTGAAACATGTCCTGTGAATAAACAGTGTGAGTGAAGCAATGTGTCAATATCTTCTCGATTCACTTTTGTACTAATTTGTGCTTCACTGTCCCTACGCTTCTTCCAAGTTTATACTTTGAGCTGATAACGTGTTTAACCTAAAAGAAAGTATGGACAAACTGGAACACAGTAAATTTTTGAAATATCATTTGTAATTAAAGCTAACAATAATATGAACAGAACTGACTTTATTTCAAATATAGGTTATTTATTGTATAATTAGTGAACAGAATTTGTGGGAATGAGCTTTGTTCAATTGTTGAAGTTTAAGGTGAATTGATGTTAATTTGTCATGTTATACTGACTTTAGTATTAGGTTTGAAATTTCAAATTTATTTTGTACTGATTTTTCAATATATCCTTCTGCGACAGTTAAGGATTTCGTATTCTGAGTCAATTCTTCGAAATACAATAGGAATACATTTTCTGAGAACCAATTTATACCTTTCGATGTTCTCCAATCCATAAATTGTGAATAGAATTGCTCGTAAATCTTTCTTGACTTTTGTGCTAGCAAGTTATTGATAACACAGTGCTTTGCCGTAATTTCTAGGGGTGTAAGTTCAATGTCATTGCTACTAGTGTCAAACATTTTGATTTCTTTTCTAAACTGGCGCTAGTACTGTTGTCTATCGAAACGAGAATAATCGATACTTGCGCTTTCACAATGTTACGTGGTCACTTCCGATTGGTCAAATACCTTAATGAACAGTTGTACTTTAATGAGGACCATTAGTCTTCTACCAGTCGTATAAAAACTAGAGTTCGGCATCGCGATGTAAGCTCTAATGACCATCATTATCGCTTTGTGTGAAATGTAAACTAATGACATTATGTTTTAAAAGAATTACTTTGAATAAGCCATGGTTTTACAGCTTCCTTTTAGGCTGTAGAATGCTTTATCTGCAGAAGGTGAGCTGTCACACGATGTATTTATGATTGCTTCGTAATCGGGAAGGCAGTTTACCATAGAGAGTTCAAATCAGAATTATGCGGCTCTTCCGTTTAAAAACCGGATCAACTTGTAATTGAAACGGAACACGAGATAATCCACCTTCCCCCTTAACAGCATCAACATAATCCAATTGAGTTGGTGTGGGCTCAAATTAAACGGGAGATTGCAAACAGAAATAATACTTTTAAACTGACAGACGAACGACTTATTCGCGAAGAAATTGACAAGGTGACACAACAGGACTGGAAAAACTGCGTGAGACGTGCAGAAAAACTAGAAAGAAATAGCACGTTAAGAGATTTTGGAGTCTATCATAAATTAGCAAGACTCGGACGATGAAGACAATGACAATGACGTGACACTAACAGGGATATTGTTGCGAGGCGCTTATTATGTGGCGATATATATATATATATATATATATATATATATATATATATATATATATATATATATATATATATATATATATATAGAGAGAGAGAGAGAGAGAGAGAGAGAGAGAGAGAGAGAGAGAGAGAGAGAGAGAGAGAGAGAGAGAGAGAGAGAGAGAGAGAGAGAGAGAGAAGTTGGCAAAGAAAATGACGGATAGCGCCCAACTCACGCCTATGAAGCCGATGAGCGCTTAGACGCGCGCCGAGGGAGAGACGGAGGCGGAGAAAGAGCCGGAGAGACGTCTCGACAGTTCTCGTTCCTTCGCATGCCGTCGTGAAAGACCGTGAGGTTTCGTGTGTTGTCGAGAAACTTCCCCAATCTGCGAGAACCAGTGATGAGTGTATAAAAGCGAGTGCACTGGACGAGTTTATCCTATCAGCAGCTAAAGCTGAGCTTCCCATAATTCTTCTAAGCTGTTTGGCATCTAAATTTTTCCCCAACTAAAAATTAAACAAAAAAAATAAAGATTTAGGTGCAAAGTACTGCATCCTACCCTTCAACCCGAAGGTATTTCGGTAACCTGTAAAATTTACTCCCAACCAAAAGACCTACACCACCTTCATCCTACAAACTTCAAATCTAAATCATACCTGCGGTAAAACCCTTAACGGGTGGGCACGCAGCAAAAACCGTCTGGCTGTATGCAGCCAGCCAGCATGAACGAGCGAGCAAGTTGAGCAGTACCAATTTGCGACAACTCCAGCATGTACAAAATAGATGTCTTAGGGCCATCTATTCTGTGTGCTGGTGGTTTCCCGTGAGATATCTTCATGAAGCCTTATCTCTCCACTATGTGGAAGATGTCATTAAGCGCCGGGCCACAAAATTCTACACGAGTTTGCCTCAACATCAGAGCACCCCGGTTAGGTCTCTAGGGAACTATCGGACTTCAGAAAGATGCTTTAAGCTCTTCCGGCTTCCCCGCATGGCAATAAAGTTGTTATTACAACGTCAAAATTATTCCTATCTGAAAATTGACTAATTATTCTAAATTAAACTCTTCCTAAATTTTTCTCACACCAGCGGTGCACACAAGCGCTGCACCCGAGTTGGCTACCAAGAGGAGCTACGGCTACCTCCTTTCTTTTCATCCAACAAAATTTAAACCACCACCCTACAAAACCACTCATATCCTGTCATTAAGTGGTTAAGTCCGTGTAGGACAGGTACACAAATGACACACGTCATGCTGACCTTCAGTCAGCCACCAGCTACTAGAGAGAGAGAGAGAGAGAGAGAGAGAGAGAGAGAGAGAGAGAGAGAGAGAGAGAGAGAGAGAGAGAGAGAGAGAGAGAGAGAGAGAGAGAGACAGAGTTGAGCAGTCCGGCAGGAAGCCGTGAGGAAAGAAGTTGCTAGTGAGCAGTGTGCGGACAGCCCGGAAGATTGCATTCATGTGTGTTACGTCATTCTGCTGATATCAGAATTGTACAAGTGCCTTTCTACAGAAATAAAGAACAATTTGAACTTCTGCAAACTGGACTTTTAATTCTACGAACCCACAAAGTCACAATATGTATGAGCCACTGGCTGTCCCAGTGAATTAGAAAAATAGATAATTAATAAATTATAATTATAAGAATTAAAACATCCGAATATGCTTCTTCCAATTTTGATTTTAAACAACAGCATCACTTTAAAAGTTTGGAAAATTCAGTTTGGGTTCCTTTACAACTAGCACCAATGAGACTTATGCCCTAGGATAGTGTGCGAGAGTGAGGTAAATATGAAAAGAGGGGGGGGGGGGGGAGTAATGAGGTGGCAAGGGTCGAGAGTTGTATGCATCTTGAAACCAGGCAAGGATTTGGTCTTCCTTGTAATTACCGTTCTCTAAGCTTATTTCCAACTTCTGGCCAAGGTCTTCCAGGAAACTCTCAAGATGCTGCTTGGCGTGGAAAAATCCTTTGCTACAAAATGGCACCAAGTACCTCACTGAACTTCCCCTTGAATGCGGGCTGACTTTCATTGCTCGCATCAAGGCAAAGGCCTGACTCGGATACACCTCTATACGGCGATCCATTCTTCTCATTTTGCAATAGCTATCTTCCCCAGAAAAACAGTTTCCAGAACTAAGAGACATAGACTCCTGTGCACCACTTTATTCAGAATCAGTGTTGTGGTCACTTTATTCAATTATTACTTCTTTGCTTAATTTTCCACTGTCTAGGCAAATCTTCTGGCAGTTTGTTGAATATTCTCAACATTTCCTCTGCAGTTATTTTTCCATGTGAAAAGGCATTTCTGTTACTATAGTACTATAGCTACTAATATTATTGCATGTAGACATACATGTTCGTAATTATGACAGCAAATCAGTAAAATGAGATTACTTATCTACATGGACAGGTGCACAGGGAACTTTACACCACAGCTCAACAGTGCTGAACAAACATGACTGAACAATCCTTCACACTTGCAAAATAGGATATGACTGTATCAACATATGTTCAAAAGAACAATAAACAAATAGCAAGGGTAACAGACTGATGCAATCATTAGCAATGTTGCCAAATGCAAAAATGTAAGATTGGGTTACTTTATACCCCAGTACATTTTTAACAAGTTTCCTTTTAAAACCTTTTATGTTTCTGGAACTTTTGAATTCTAGTGGCAGTGCATTGTATAAGTTGATAACATGTGAAGCTAAGCTGTTCAGGCCGTAAGTAGAAGTGTTCACAGTTGATTGTATTAAGTTTCCTTTATTTCTTTTATTATATATATTTGAGGAACTTTTAAATGTTAGATTAGACTTTAGAAGATTATTTTTTATTTTATGGAGGTATATTATCAAGGACAACTTGTAATGGTAAAGATAAGATAAGATAAGATGCTTTATTGTCACATACGCTTACAGATAGTGAGTAAAAACTCAGTAAACAGGTGACTCGTCAACAGTAGAAAATTTAAAATAATAATAATAATTACACAAAATAACAATAACACTAATAATATAAATACTAATAATACAAATAATATAATTACTAATAATATCAATACAACTATATACAAATATTGTTATAATTATGACATGCCCTTGGAATAATATTGTCAGAATATTAGAATTACAAAATGACAAAAAATTTCATTATAATTCAATTTTATCATCCATATATTCAATAATCGAGTAGTAGGCTTTGTCCATTAGTAGGTTATTTATTGCTTAAAATTTATTGGTAAAATGTTAGTTACCTACATGGTAAAGCATTTTTGTGTTTGTTCTAAAAGGCAGATTTTAGATTATTTAAAGGACACAATTTTGGAGTACTTCGAGGTCATGAATTAAATATTTAGCAGAATTACCCCATAAGATGTTTAACTAGTCTAAACAGGATTGAATTAAAGCATGGTAGATACTTTCTATGTGATTTACACCGAATCCTTTGAATTTCAACCTGTGAATTACAGCTATTACAGCTAGTATTTACTTTTTACACACAAGCTAGTTTATAATGTAAGGGTAAAGGGTGAACAATAACCTACACTTAGATCTATGCAGATCCAGGAGGAAAGGATTGCAAGCAGACAGGCAACAGAGATCCACAGAAGTCTCTAACAAGTGCTGAGAGTTCTTTATCCTTCTTCGCAGCCATAAGTACTCCAAGTACCTCCCCACATAAGAACAGTGACCACACAACACCCCAAACATCCATGATACTGCTACATACCATGAACCTGAAAGGTGATAAGGAATTAAGGGAAATGAGGAAAGAAAAGGAAGTACCCCAGCATTCGTCTAAGAGACAAAAAACTCAAGTCAGAATGAGCAGTAGATACAATACAATACAATAAAATGTTTATTAGCCACAGGAATTCATACAGAATTATAGGCATTGTCAATATAGTTACAGTATTTAACAACATTTACAGTTCATCAATGAGGTATTTACAATCTTAAGTTTCAAATAATTTACACAATTACACTTAATTTTAATGCTTTGGCCGGCTAAAATTCTTCATTGGTGAGTCTTCCAATCTCGGACAAACAAGAATAGAAATAGAATACATTAGTATAATTATGCACAACAAACTGATTAATTTATGCTTTACCTGATTTGTATTCTAAGTATTCATCTACTGAGTAAAACTGATTTTTTTTAAAGAAATTGTGCAGCTACGTCTTAAACTTTTTTATAGAGGTTATGTTTTTAATTGATTTGGCAAGTGGTTGTATAGCTTTAAACCCATGTATCTGACGGAAGTCTCAAATAGTTTTGTTTTATGAATATAGGTGTGTAATTTGTTTTTATTACGTGTGTTATGGGTGTGTATTTTAGCATTTGTGACATAGTTCGCAGTATTAGTCTTGATGTAGATCAGTAACTGTTTCATATATAAACTTGGTAGGGTCAAGATATTCAAATCTCTGAAGTGATTTCTGCAGCTTTCCATTTTTGGAATACAAATCATAATTTGTAATGCTTTCTTTTGTAGAATAGAATAGAATAGAATAATTTATTCGTCATAAACATTTACACTGGTTGGGCAAGAGCCCAGTAAACAGATGACTCGTCAAGATTAACATTAGAAATACAAGAGAATATATCAAAAACAATTAAAGATAATATGTACAGTGATGCTTAAACAATTATGTGCAAATGCAATCTTGTAGCTGCTACATTGGTCCTAGAGACTGTCTGCCATATATTCTCTTACTGAATAATATGCTTTTTCAGCAAGAGTCTTTTTTAATGTGTTTAGAAACTGGGTTTTATTTTTAATTTCTCTAAATTTTGGCGGTAATTTATTATATATTTTTATGCCTGCATAGAAAGGACTTTTTTCAAATAATGTAAGTCTATGGGCCGGCACTTTCAGATATTTTTGTGTTCTGGTCCCATGAGTGTGTTCATTCTGTTTTATATAATAATTATCAAAATTTTCATACATGTATTTGGTTAATTCATAAATATACTGAGAAGGCAGAGTAAGTATATTTAATTTACGAAATAAGTTTCTACAGGAACTTCTGGAGCTAACCTGCATCATAATACGGATAATCTTTTTTTGTAATTTAAATATTTTATCAAAACCCGTGGCTGCTCCCCAGAGTATGATACCATATGCCATTATGGAGTGGAAATAGCTATAGTAAACAGCTTTTCTTGTTTGTATGTTAGTAATTTTTGTTATGCAATGCATGTTGAAGCAAGCACTATTTAATCTTTTACTAAGATATTGAAAATGTTCTTCCCATCTTAGTTGTTCATTTATGTGTACACCTAAATATCAACTTACTATTTGTAGTATTTCCCCACAAGGGTAGTCCATATGATATTAGTGAATGAAAGTAAGCAAAGTAACAGGTTCTGAGTGCAGTAAATTCTACTCGAGGCTTCAGCTGAAGTAAAACAAAACAAACACGGCTCAGCTTCTCTGCTAACGTTTCTATATGTTTGTCCCAACTTAAATGTTTGTCTACCCATAGTCCTAAGAATTTAGTTTGCTGTTCAAAATTTATCAATCTGGAGCCAATTCTGATGCAAGGGTTTTCCATTTTCCTACAAGCCTAATGCTGAAAATTTAGTGCTATTGTTTTTCCTTCATTTACAAGCAACTTATTGACTTTAAACCAATTTAAAACATTTACTAAAGCTGGTGTTATATTTTGCTAAAGGCTATCATCATCCTTTCCTGCAATGAAGATACTTGTATCATCTGCAAAGAGTGTGATTTTAGCATCTAAGTTGTTCATTAGACATAATGGGAGGTCATTTATATACAGTAAAAATAACAGGGGGCCCAGAATAGATCCTTGCGGAACCCCTGATACTACTGGTCTTTTTTGTTATAACATGTTTTTGATTTCTTTTTGGCCTCTTTCTGTGAAAGTGATCTCAACAACCTGGAGATCAATCTTGTGATCTGATACATACAAGCAGTGATGCCACCTTACTCGGTAGTCTGTAGATGTATGTTATATTAGTAAATCATAATTGAAATACAGAAATAGATTTGTTCTATTCTATTCCTGGAACAATATAAAGGGCATTCTGTAGATAGCATGATTGTGTACTTAGCCAATTTAACATAATACTTTGTCCAGATGCATTAGTTGTTCTTACTGTTACAGGCAGAAAAGATGAGAGCCATTGCACCAAGAAAACAGATAAAGAGGGCCCTACCTAAAACAGACCTGCAACATAACTGCGTTCTTGATTTACACTCAGTCGCTCCAGCATTATTCTGCTACTCGGGAATCATATGTACAATAGGCAAGTGAGAACATCTCTACACAAACTCTATACTTGGTCATTCTACATTTACACATTTTGTTGTAGCTATAAGAGGGGTAGCTAAAATGCTAGTCTGGTATTCAAAGGGCAGAATCAGACTGAAAAATTCAATGCCATAGCTGGGATTTGAACAATGTATCTCCCAGGCTCCATCTGGTTCCTCTTAACCATTGAGCTACCATAGCCAATATGCCAGCATCACATTAAATTCTCCAACTTGTATTTTTCTGTAAACTGGGTTCTCATATACAATGAGATATGTACCATTTGTGGCAACTTACTACATTATATGTACTTAAGTCCAGGCTTCAGATGGAAATTAATTGTTCTTCTACAATAACTGTATATAGGGCAAGGTTTTGAAGGGTAGAGCCAGAATGAAAAATTAAATGCTGTAACCTGAATTTGAACCATGGATCTCCTAGTCTCCATCCAGTTGCTCTTAACCATTGAGTTACATGGCAACATGCCATGTATGAATACATAGAGTCAAAGTGAAAAATTCAATGCCATGGCCAGGATTTGAACCACAGATCTCCTGGTTTCCATCTAGTCGATTATACTGATTGAGCTATCTTGGGCAACGTGCTGTCATGAAATTAAATTCTGCAATTGACTCATATATATTTTTCCAGTGAACCACTAGGGGCTCTTGTATTCGAGATACAGCATCTATCCAAAACCTTAGCCTACACACGGCTAGTGTGAAGGAATGATTTATTTCCATCAATGAACTTATATAATAAGAGTTTAACAATGACTCAAGTACTTACAATAGTAAGTCGCCACAAACAGTACAGAGAACTCCTAATGGTTTAAAGAAAAATATGCGCAGTCCATCAGTGATCAACATTTAATAAGGAATGTTCTCCATCAAAGTATAAACTTGAAAGAAGTGTAAGGACAGTGAAGCACAAATTAGTACAAAAGTGAATCGAGAAGATATTGACACATTGCTTCACTCACACTGTTTATTCACAGGACATGTTTCAAGAGCTCTTGCTCCTATCCTCAGCTGATACTCGACTAGTGCAAGTTGTAGTTGTTTCCTCTTTCTCCGTATCGTTAATAGATGGCGTGATGTACTTGTCAAAGCTGTCCAGTAGTGGAGTTTCAAAATTCATGACTCTATGACGATTTTTGTTAATGAAGATTTTTTCCCATACGGAAAGGTCTATGGGGTGATTAAAGTATTATATTAGAGATGTTTCCAAGTTGATGTCATGTCTAGTATTCAAAAAACGAAAAGCCACTGCTGATTTTTCTGTTTCACCATTTTTAATGTTTCTTATTGATTGATGATTGATTGATGTTTATCTCCAACTGTAAGGCTTTTTACATGGATCGTCAATTTGTATATACATAAAATTAATACAATATTATTTACAAACATGTTTACAAAGTTGAGAAGTGTAAATAGCATATTCTATATGCTATATGTTCTTTAGTTTTGATGTTAATATTTCTTTTTGTTTTTTCTATATACATTTTAGGGCAAGTTTCACATTTGATCTCATAGATTCCTGGTTTTTTTTTGGTAGTAATTGAATTTTTGGGAAGGCCTTTTAACAAATTTCTGATATTAAACTTATTTTGAGGTGCAAGAATTATGTTGTGTTTTGAGAAGATTTTTTGGAATTTATTATAGGCTGATGGATGGAAGGTGAATTTTTTAAAAATCTTTTTCTCTTTTTCTCCTGTAGGTTCTAGGGTGGTGGTTTCTTTCATTTTCTTAGCTTAGTTGAGTCTGTTAACTGTTTTGTCTACTGAATTTGTGTTGAAACCGTTAGATATAGCTACTTTTTTTATGTGTAGGTATTCTTCTTGATAATCTTCTCTGTTTAGTGGAAAGTTGATCATCCGAAATATTAACTGAACAACAAACTCACTTTTGGTATTTACAGGAAACCGACACACACAGATAATTATATTAAGAACAACAGTTTCAACCCAAAACAACACCAACATGCCATTTTCAACAGTTTAATATTTTGGATGAACATAGTTTATTGAGCAGGTTTCAACCGTTTCTTATGGACACCTCTTTTTTATAAGTAGGCAGTTGAATCGTTCCTTCTTAACCCTCATATTGTGGAGGGAACACACCTGTTGTTGGTCTACGGATCCGCCGGATCAGGCTTGGCAAATCATTATGATATCACCAGCCTTTCCTTCATTTGCCAGATGAAGGACGTTTCTACTGTCATGACAGGTCAGCAGTAAATTTATAAATAGCATTTCCTCCATTTTGATGGAACAGTTATACCGCTGTAGCTCGGTCCCCAGAGCCTCATCTGTTAAAGCAGGGTGCACCACAGGCGGGAAGTGGATGAACATAAGAAGAACATAAAGAAGGAAATAAATGAAATAAAGAAAAATAAAGAAATAAACCTTATTTAATTTCAAGAGATGAAATATTTTATCATGATCTTCTGAATCATCAGCTTCTGAACTTGATATAGCTATTTGTAAAACACCTAATAGAAAAGCCCCAGGACCAGACAAAATTCATCCAAAATTCATTAAAAATTTAGGTAAAAAAGCAAAAACTATATTACTCAACTTCTATAATCATGTCTGGAAATCTTCTGTTCCATCCAATTGGACTAAAGCTATTACTATTCCAATACTCAAGCCCGGCAAATCAGCAGCTGATATAAACAACTATAGACCTATATCATTAACCAGTGTTTTAGCAAAAATTATGGAAAGAATGATTTCAGCTAGATTAAATTGGTACCTTGAACAACATAATTTTCTATCACCCTGCCAAGCCGGATTCTGGAAAAACCATACAACCAGTGAACAAGTAATTAAACTCAGTCAAGAAATTAAAGAGGGATTTAATAGAAAAGAAGACACCTTAGCGGTATTTGTTGATCTGAAATCTGCATATGATACTGTATGGAGATGTAATCTTATCAAGAAACTACAACAGATGGGAGTTAAAGATAATATGCTTCACTGGATATCAGAATTTGTCTCAGAAAGATATTGCGCAACTTCTTATGGTTCATCATTATCAAGATTCAAAAAAATCCATCTAGGTTTACCTAAAGGAGCAGTACTTAGCACTACTCTATTCAATATCTATATAAATGATCTGCCCAAACAACTTCAACAAACAGGCATCAACACTGCACTGTATGCAGATGACTTAGTAATTTGGAAATCAGGCTAACTTGAAATTCTAAAGACAAATATTCAAAATTCTTTGAATACCCTTAAACAATGGTGTAAGTAAACACTGTGAAAAGTAACTATCAGCTCTTCTCTCTAAGAAAGAAACAACCCAGTATTACCTTAAGTTATGATAATATCAAATTAACCAGAACAGAAAATGCTCAATATCTTGGAATATTGTTTGACAAAAAATTAACTTGGAAAAAACATATTGAAAAAATTAGAGATAAAGCAATTAACCGTTTTAAGATATTAAAAAGACTTGCAGGAACTAAATGGGGTTGTTCAAGATCTACATTAAATACTACATATATAAGGCCAGGTCTTAATTACTGTGGAGAAGTACTGATAACATCATCACCTTCAACTTCCATGATACTGGAGCGCACACAAAATCAAGCTCTTAGGTTAATTACTGGAGCTATAAAAACCACTCCTATAATAACCTTACAAGCATTTACATGTAACAGACCCATAATGACAGATTTAGAAATGCAAGCCCTTTTAACATATGAAAAGCTCTTAAGAATTCCAGAGAATAATAAATGAGTAAAACAACACACATCCACCTTCAGTTTGAAAACTCAATTAGGCTTCATACAGAAAGTTCAACAACTAAGAAATAAACTAAATTACCCATCCAAAATAGAACCATTCATGTCTCTTAATAACCCACTGAACACCATTGAATTAGAATACTACCTAGATTTACTTGCAGATTTTAAAAAGAAGGAATACTCATCTACAGAAGCTAAAGCTTATGCCCTTGAAACCATAAATGTAAGATATCCAGTTGACAAATGGACACACATCTATACAGATGGCTCTCTTTACAATCAAGAAGATGGAGCAGGAGCAGGAGCTACCTGTAAATTCTTTTCTTTCTATAAGCATGTTGGAATTTACTTAACAAGTTTAGATGCAGAAATTGATGCAATTTATACTTCCTTACAAAATCTATTTGCCTGGACAAATAAGCTTTCCAACATAGTTTTCTTAACAGATTCTAAAGCAGCTATTCAGGCTATTATTTCAAATGACAGCCAAAAAACCGAAAAGATAAATGAAATTCATAATATGATTAAACATCTTCAAAATTTAAATATACATATAGTTTTCCAAAGAATACCATCTCACTGTGGAATTTCTGGCAATGAGCAAGCAGATATGTTGGCCAAGAAGGGTTCCAAAATATCTCAAACAATGAAACAAAATATCCCCTATGAAACAGTTAAAAGATTAATCAAAAACATCTTCACAAAACTATATAACAACTATCTAGTTTCCTCTGAAAAACTTAATTAGAAAGATCTCCAAAACAAATTAAAGACAATTCCAGAACTACCTCGAAAATCTTCAGTAGCAATGTTAAAATTAATCACAGGCCACGATTGTTTGAATGGACATTTATTCAAGGTTGGATTAACAACTTCTCCACAGTGCTGTTTATGTGGTAAAGACGATTTAATGAACATCGATCATCTAACGGTATGTGAAACTCTCCAAAATCAAGATCTAGTCTCCAAATATTGGGAAGCAAGAAGAAAAATGATTTTATTATCAAATTCTGAGCATTAAATACACACACACATATTTTGGATGATAAACTTTCCACTAAACAGAGAAGATTATCAAGAAGAATACCTACACATAAAAAAAGTAGCTATATCTAACGGTTTCGACCCAAATTTATTAGACAAAACAGTTAACAGACTCAACAAAGCTAAAAAAATAAAAGAAACCACCACCCTAGGACCTACAGGAGAAAAAGAGAAAAAGATTTTTAAAAAATTTACCTTCCATCCATCAGCCTATAACAAATTCCAAAAAATCTTCTCAAAACACAACATAATTCTTGCTCCACAAAATAGGTTTAATATCAGAAATTTGTTAAAAGGCCCTCCCAAAAATTCAATCACTACCAAAGAAAAACCAGGAATCTATGAGATCAAATGTGAAGCTTGCCCTAAAATTTATATAGGAAAAACAAAAAGAAATATTAACATCAGAACTGAAGAACATATAAGAAACATTAAAAATGGTGAAACAGAAAAATCAGCAGTGGCTTTTCGTTTTTTGAATACTAGACATGACATCAACTTGGAAACATCTCTAATAAAATACGTTAATCACCCCATAGACCTTTCCGTATGGGAAAAAATCTTCATCAACAAAAATCATCATAGAGTCATGAATTTTGAAACTCCACCACCGGACATCTTTGACAAGTACATCACACCATCTATTGACGACACAGAGAAAGATGAAACCACTACAACTTGCACTAATCGAGTACCAGCTGATGTTAAGAGTAAAATCTCTTGAAACATGTCCTGTGAATAAACAGTGTGAGTGAAGCAATGTGTCAATATCTTCTCGATTCACTTTTGTGCTAATGTTCTCCATGTAGGTTCATCCTGTGCGAGGTTTACTGTGCCTCCTTTGAACACTTTAACCCATTGTGTGACTGTGCTGTATGGCAAAGCGGCATCACTACAAGTTTGACGCAGTCCCTGAAAACATTACTGCATACTCTGACATTGTGCCACTTCAATTTTGAGCCAAGAACATTGTTCTACTTTTATAAACATGATGTTACAGTGGTTGCACTATTGCTATGAAGTTCAATGGTCTACCGACTGCAGTATATTGACAGAGTACTACCCCCTCTCACTGTACAAACTCATCCAAGAGGCACTCAACAGAAATGTCAACACAGATGGCAACTCATTGACCCACTGGTTTTATATTACAGCCATGTCATCACTACTTTGTATCCAACCCTTGTATTTAACGTTTTGCAAGTATCAAATTTAGTTTACATATTATTTGTATAGCATACCTCTGATTTAACTAAACACTTGAGTGCTGTTTCAATTTACAGGACCAGAAAACAAAGATGTGTTCACACTTGAGAGGATGATGGAAGCTGGTATGACCATTTGTCGCTTGAATATTTCACATGGAACATACAGGGAACATGAAGATATAATTTTTAATATTAGACAAGCTGAGATGAATTACAGCATATCGTTAGGGTATCACTATTCTGTGGCTATAGCACTAGACACTAGAGGACCTGAGATACGTACTGGAAGACTGGAAGGAGTTAAGTATCATAGATAAGGTATTGCATGCCATTCAGTACCAACATCTCCCAGAAGTAATTTGCCTTAACCCAAATAATGTCTTTTTATAAACACACACTGTATTACATAGAAAATGAAGCTAGTTACAGTGAAGCAATGAATATTACACATATATAACTATTTGTAACAAAAACATCACTTATCTTAAAAACATGATGTCAAATTTTTCTTATTAATGGAGATCGATTTCACAAACAAATCGCTTGCATCGTCAGTCCATAACACTTCATCATCAAGGATACTGATTACTATGTTATTATGTTTTTTCAGTTTTACCAAAATCTGAAAAAGAAACAAACCTAAATACGGAATCAACTGCTGGTTGATGTTTATTTTTTAAAATAAATATCTTTTCCCAAACTATTAAATCTATCTATCTACAGAAGTCTACTCATATTGATAATTATATAAAAAATATTTTTTTAACCCTTTTTAACATAAATTTGTTCTTTTTAATAGTTAAATTTATAGATTAATAAATATACCTCTGAATAAAGAGGAATTTAATAAAGAATATAAACATATTAATACTGAGATTTAACTGTATTGGAACACCACAGTGAAGCGAAATAATTATTAATTTTTAGATGAGTCGTATTTATTACACATCTGCTTCACTTTCGTACCTATTTTGAGGACATGTTTCGCAAATCATCGTTTGCATCTTCTGCTCTTATGCAACTAAAGTTTGATCCAGTGGTGTGGTGGGTGTGGGTAATTCTGGAATTGCTACTGCCATCTGTTGATTTAGTGATGAACTTAAATGTGGGGTTCTCTTCTGGCGGGATTTCAAAGTTCATTAGTTGGTTTTTATGCTTTTCTATGTATATTCTCTCCCATATGACGAGTTCACTACGTTTTTGTACGTATTTTAGTAATTCTGTGCTATCTTCAATTTCATGATTTTCAGACCAGAAATGAGCTGCTATTGCGGACTTATCAATATTTTTGTATCTTAAGTGCCTGAAGTGTTCTTTCTTTCTAGTGCCTATGTTCCTTTTTGTCCTCCCTATGTAAATTTTTTCACAGTCTTTACACTTAATCTTGTAAATGCCTGACCTTTCCTCTGGTTCTATCTTATCAGTATTATTACTGTGAAGTAGGTTTTTAATGTTGTAATTGTTTTTTGGTGCCAATGTTATATTGTATTTCCTGAATATTTTTTGGAGATTATTTGTGGCCCAGATTTGCTAAATTTACGTACCACCCCTGGGCCACAAAAAAGTTCCAAAAAATATTCAAGAAATACAATATAACATTGGCACCAAAAAACAATTACAACATTAAAAACCTACTTCACAGTAATAATACTGATAAGATAAAACCAGAGGAAAAGTCAGGCATTTACAAGATTAAGTGTAAAGACTGTGAAAAAATTTACATAGGGAGGACAAAAAGTAACATAGGCACTAGAAAGAAAGAACACTTCAGGCACTTAAGATACAAAAATATTGATAAGTCCGCAATAGCAGCTCATTTCTGGTCTGAAAATCATGAAATTGAAGATAGCACAGAATTACTAAAATATGTACAAAAACATAGTGAACTCGTCATATGGGAGAGAATATACATAGAAAAGCATAAAAACCAACTAATGAACTTTGAAATCCCACCAGAAGAGAACCCCACATTTAAGATCATCACTAAATCAACAGATGGCAGCAGCAACTCCAGAATTACCCACACCCACCACACCACTGGATCAAGCTTTAGTCGCATAAGAGCAGAAGATGCAAACGATGATTTGCGAAACATGTCCACAAAATAGGTACGAAAGTGAAGCAGATGTGTAATAAATACGACTCATCTAAAAATTAATAAATATTAATACTGCTTTAATTAATGGTTTTAATAAAGACTTTATACAAAAGAAGATTGAAAAATTTATATATCAAAAAACTGTTAATGATATTTCTACCCTTAAAAAATAAAATATTATTATAATTTTAAAAAATTTACTTACTATCCTTGGGTTAAAAAATTTTCAAAGTTTTTTTAAAGAAGTTGGTATAACTTCAGTTCCTCAAAATAAATATATTATTAAAATTTACTACATTTTTCTTAAAAAGATAAAATTCCTAATAAAAAAATCTGGTATTTATAAATTTAATTGTTTAGATTGTGATCAGGTTTATGTTGGAAAGACAAAACATAATTTGGAAACCAGAACGAAAGAACATTTTTGTAACATTAAGTATAAACAGACTGATAAATCGGCCATAGCAGATCATTTTTGGTCATTTGATCATGAAATAAATCCAGAAGTTAAATTATTAAAACAATTAAATGTCCTGATAGATTTAATAGTTTGGGGAAAGATATTTATTTTAAAAAAATAAACATCGCGTAATGAATTTTGAAATACCAGCAGTTGATTCTGTTCTTAAGTTTGTTTCATTATCAGATTTTGGTAATACTGAAAAAACATAATAACATAGTAACCAGTATCCTTGACGATTAAGTGTTGTGGACTGATGATGCAAGTGATTTGTTTGTGAAATTGATCTCCATTAATAAAAAAAAAAAAATGTAATCATTTTTCTTAAGATAAGTGAAGTTTTTGTTACAAATAGTTATATTTGTGTAACACGTGTGTGTGTGTGTCTAAGTTCATCATTTACAATCAAGGCCATGCTGTTTACCATGTTTAGACTGCTTGACTCTCACCAAGACGGCCCGGGTTCGATCCCAGGTAACTGCAAAGTGAGATTTGTGGTGGACAGCATGGCATTGGGACACATTTTCTCCAGGATTCCCAGTTTCCCTTCCCATCTCATTCCACCAGTGCTCCATCTTCATCTCGTGTATCATCAGTGTTACTACCTGCGGTGCCATATGTAGTACAAGAGTGTTAAACACTACACATTTCATTTCATTTTATTTACAATCAAATATATATGAGTTATAGCATTGCTGACAAAGGCAAAGCCATCAGTATATCAAACGTTAAATGTGATATACAAGGGCTGATCAACAAAGACTGAGACTGATTTTTTTCTGTGATGGTTTCATATCTGTAACATAAATATTTGAAAAGAGCGGGTTATTATGTATAATGTCGGTAGGTGGCAGTTGGTAGGTTGGTAGTAATGCTCTATTTTGTAGACCATATGTGCATTTCGCATACCAGACAGTGGAGGTGACGCTAGAGGAGCGGTACTGCACAATCAAATTCTGTTTTCGTTTAAACCATAAAACCACCGAAACTTATGAAAAGTTGAAGCAAGCATACAGTGAAGATGCACTACCTCGTGTAACAGTGTTTAGGTGGTTAAAGGACTTCAAAGAAGGCCGACTTGTCAGTGTTTAGCAAGGTGGGCCTGGTGTTTCGGCTTCTGTTGTGTCTGAAGTCAACATCAACACAGCTGCTGTGATTGTCCGAGACGATCGACGTATAACATTACGTAACCTCAGTGAAGTGTTGAGAATTTCATATGGCATTGTGTTCACAATTATGCACAACCATCTCCATATGGCTGTAGTTTGTGCTCGTTGGGTGCCACATTTGTTGACACCCAAATAAAAGGCTGTGCGAATGGAGACAAGCCGTGAGGTGCTGCATCTCTTCGCTGAGGGAGGGGATGCATGTTTTAAATTGATTATCTCCGGTGATGAGTCATGGCTGCAACATTATGATTCTGAAAGAAAACAAGTCAGCACAGTGTGGAAATCGCCAGGTTCTCCAACACCAAAAAAGAAAAAGTTGTTCCATCTGCAGGGAAAGTGATGGTGATCACATATTTTGACAGTAACGGAATGATTTACTAGCATGCAGTTCCCCCTCACACTACTGTTACAGCAGCATATTAAACGTCAGTATTGGCTGCACTGAGGAAGTACACTACAAAGAAACAACCAGAGCTTTCTCGGACTGGGTGGCGACATCATCATGACAATGAACGGCCTCACGTCACATGCAGTTCCCCCTCACACTATGTTACAGCAGCATACTACACGTCAGTATTGGCTGCACTGAGGAAGTACACTACAAAGAAACAACCAGAGCTTTCTCGGACTGGGTGGCGACTTCATCATGACAATGAACGGCCTCACGTCGCAAATCAAGTCATGCAGTTTCTAGCTCGATTCAACATTACCTGTGTACCACATCCACCTTATAGCTCCGATCTTGCACCCTGTGACCTTTTTATTTCCATCACTAAAGGCAAAGCTTAGGGGTATTCGATTTGAGATCTCTGAAGCAGTGCTCAAGAAAAGTGAGGCAATTCTCAAGGATCTGACAAAGAATGGTCTGCAGCACGTGTTCAAGGACTGGCAGAGATGCTATAAAAGGTGCATTGAGGTAGGGAGGGACTAATTTGAAAAAGATCATGTAAATATTGAATTGCAGTAATAAACATCTGTGAAAAAAATCAGTCTCGGTCTTTGTTGATCAGCCGTCGTATAAAAGAAAAACATAGTCTCATATTAGTCGCATAAGAGCCGTAGATGCAAACGATGATTTGCGAAACATGTCCTCAAAATAGGTACGAAAGTGAAGCAGATGTGTAATAAATACGACTCATCTAAAAATTAATAGTCTCATATTGTTTATTAAAGGATTGAATGTAGCTGCTTTGAAAAGAATGACCAAAGTCATAAAAGAACAAAGATTGTGTTTTAAGCACAGTATTTGTGACTGGAGATTAACTTGTATTTTAAGGAAAGGAAGTAACGTAATACTAAACATTCATCATAAATAGTTTAATAAACTTTGTGGAAAGGTAGAACCAGACTGAAAAAGTCAGTACCATAGCTGGGATTTAAACAACGGATCTACCTTTCCATAATTCATCCTACACTTGGCTAGTGTGAAACAATAATTAATTTCCATTAATTGACTTAATAAACTTTGTTTTCAGGGTAGCAAAAAGTTAGTTTTAAAGGAAGGAGAGCAGTTCAAGCTAAGTTCTGATAGGGCTTATGCTGAAAAGGGAAACTATGCAATTGTGTTTGTAGACTTTGATATCTCCAAAATTGTGAAAGTTGGCAAGTTCATCTTCCTGGATCATGGGAAAATGGTCCTGTTAGTGTCATCAACTGGTAAGTATTGCAGTTAAATACACAAAAGTAAGGATTTAACTAGAACTATTACAAATAGTGATGTATTGATAATTTATAAAGATAAAAAACTTGTAATTCCTTTCTTGCAAGTGTTGAAAACAGTGTTGTTATGATAAATTAACTTTAAAGAGAGTCGATTAAAGACACTAGACAACACTTACTTTTAAATTTTTCCGGAACATGTTTCTGAGGCTATGCCTCTATCATCGGCCGGCTCTCGACTGGTTCTCGTTGGTGTAGCTGACGATATTTTGTCACAGGTCTCCTCTGGTGGCGGTTCAAGGAACTTGCTGAACAAATCTTTCTGGGGGGGTATTCAATTTCGACATCCCCCAGAAAGATTTGTTCAGCAAGTTCCTTGAACCGCCACCAGAGGAGACCTGTGACAAAATATCGTCAGCTACACCAACGAGAACCAGTCGAGAGCCAGCCAATGATAGAGGCATAGCCTCAGAAATATGTTCCGGAAAAATTTAAAAGTAAGTGTTGTCTAGTGTCTTTAATCGACTCTCTTTAAAGTTAAAAGACTTGTGCCCATCATATGCCCAAGTGATACTTGGTGTTGATGGTCTGCACTGGGGAATCTGAATAGGCATCCTTACCAAAGGTGACAAATTAAAATTTAGCTAATCTAAAAGAGGAGAAAAAACACAGCTAAAAATAAATGTCAAGTCTTGGGTGGTACAAAGCAAACCATGCAACATCTTCCCCAGCAAACCAATAATTTTAACTATAAAACTTTAGTCTCAAATTTGTTGAAATACTACAAAGACATGGGTTGTAGAATGTCTTTGAAAATCCATTTCCTCCATTCACATTTAGACTTGATTCCGGAAAATCTGGGTGATGTGAGTAATGAACAAAGGGAGCAGTTTAATCAGGGCATTTTGCTCATGGAGAAGAGATATGGAGCCAGTAATGTTGGGAGATTATTGTTGGTTTCTTGTGAGGGAAAGCAGAAAGGAGTATAAGGGGCAATCGCATGTTAACATGCACTTATAAGCATAGTTACGCATACAAGGTGTGTGCAAGTTACACCACCTCCTATTTTTTTAGGACTGAGACCAGATAGGAACTTCTTTTTTTTTTAAATAAAATACACGTGGACTCTTTGTGAATGCGCAGCAGAGATGGCAGCACTGTACGGTGCACAAAACTCTAGTGGCAGTGACAAGAGTATACTTAAAATGGCGACGTTTTCATTGCAAGAACAGCATGTAATCATTCATTTTCTCCATTTTCATGGTATGACACCTATTGAAATTCATCGCCAGTTGAGTGAGACATGTGATGATGGTACCATGGATGTGTCTAATGTGTGTTCCTGGGTGCGACAGATCAATGAAGGCAAAACATCATGTGACAAAAAACCAAGACAGTTGAGTGAGATATGTGATGATGGTACCATGGATATGTCTAATGTGTGTTCCTGGGTGCGACAGATCAATGAAGGCAAAACATCATGTGACAAAAAACCAAGACAGTTGAGTGAGACATGTGATGATGGTACCATGGATGTGTCTAATATACGTTCCTGGGTGCTACAGTTCAATGAACGCAGAACATTATGTGACAGCAAACCAAGACAGTTGAGTGAGATATGTGATGATCGTACCATGGATGAGTCTAATGTGCGTTCCTGGGTGCGACAGTTCAATGAAGGCAGAACATCATGTGAAAACAAACCAAGACAGTTGAGTGAGGCATATCGTGATGGTACCATGGATGAGTCTAATGTGCGTTCCCAGTTGCGACAGTTCAATGAAGGCAAAAAATTGTGTGACAACAAACCAAGACAGTTGAGTGAGGCATGTGGTGATGGTACTATGGATGTGTCTAATATACGTTCCTGGGTGCAACAGTTCAATGAAGGCAAAACATCGTGTGACAACAAACCAAGACAGTTGAGTGAGGCATGTGGTAATGGCACCATGGATTTGTCTAATGTGTGTTCCTGGGTGTGACAGTTCAATGAAGGCAAAACATCATGTGACAACAAACCAACATACCAAGTCAGTCATGGCTTCGTACCAGCCTGTCTGACGACATGATCCAGCGAGTGGAGAACGTTGTTTTGGAGAATCGTCAATTGTGCAATTTCAGATCTTCATGTAGGATTGTGTGCAGAGATCCCACGGAAATACCAATTTTGGAGGCGATGTCTGCAACTATCTTGGTTTGTTGTCATACAATGTGCTGCCTTCATTGAACTTTCGCCCCCGGGAACGCACATTACATACATCCATGGTACCATCACCACATGCCTCACTCAACTCTCTTGGTTTGTTGTCACAACATGTTCTGCCTTCATTGAACTGTTGCAGCCAGGAGCGCACATTAGACACATCCATGGTACCATCACCACATACTTCACTCAACTGTCTTGGTTTGTTGTCGCACGATGTTCTGCCTTCATTGAACTGTCACACCCAAGAGCGCACATTAGACTCATCCATGGTACCATCACCACATACCTCACTCAACTGGCAATGAATTTCAATAGGTGTCACACCACAAAATTGGAGAAAACAAATGATTACATGCTGTTCTTGCAATGAAAGCATCGTCATTTTTAGTATAAAAAACAGTACTAACTCTCGTCGCTGCCACCAGAGTTCTATACAGTGTACAGAGCTGCCATCTGTCTCATGCATTCACAAAGAGTCCACGTGTATTTAGGAAGAAACCAGAAGTTCCTATCTGGTCCCACTCCTGAACAAAAAATTATAAGGTGTTATAATTTGAAAGCACCTCGTATGTCCGTTAAATATATAGTCCAAATATACAACATCATTTTCTTAAGATAAGTGAAGTTTTTTGTTACATATAGTTATATTTGTGTAATTACTGCTCAGGTATTTGAAAGACGAAGCATTCTTGTCCAGTCTTTCATGAACTGTTTCATAAAATCTAATTTTATATGCAAAAGAGGCAATAACTTTTTTTGGATCAACTAGACTAGCACAAAGGATGCTTTTCTCCCCTGGCTTTAACCCTTTTCTCTTAGACAATTCTGTCCCTGCCATTGTTTAACCCTAATTGCTTAGGAAGATAAGGGACAGAGGGCAGGGAAGCCCAGAAAGGGTGTTTACTTTTAGGTACAGCCTGAAGATTCAAAATAAGTTACATAATTATTCATATTTTGCTGCAAAAATATATATCTACATATAATCACATTTATATGCAATATATCAAAATATTGAATTTCATAAAAACGGTAAATGTTGCATGAAACTGCTATCATTTTGAAAATCAGTGTTTGCTTTCATATAAGAGGTGTGTCCGTAAAATAAGGTCTCCAATTTTATTTAATATAGAAAATATATTTATTGTCAATGAATGTTACATTGATGGAAAGGCGGAACTTACAGTTTTTCCAACCATTGTGATCGAAGCACTTTTGCATGCGCTGTGGCAGTTTTTGTATACCCTTGTCATAGCACCAAGTTGCGCAGGTAACGCTCAACGTTTTTCAAATCATCATCAGTCTGGAAATGTATTCCACCGAGGTGTGACTTCAACTCAAGAAACAGATGATAATCACTAGGTGCTAAGTCTGGACTGTAGGGGGGATGGGTGAGGATGTCCCATCCGAACTGAGCCAGGAGATCCACCTCACACACACCTTGCGATAATGCAAATGTTTGGTCAAAATCTTGTCAATCGTAGTCTTACTGACTTCAGAAATAAGTTTGCACAGCTCGCAAACTGTCACACGCCGATCTTTAAGCATTTCTTGCTCCACTTTTGCAATTGTTTCGCCTGAAACAGAAGGCCGACCAGAATGCTGTTCGTCATGGACGTCTGTACATCCGTCTTTGAACTCTCTGACCCCCTTTCGCACATTTTTGACGTCCATACACTGTGGCCCATAGACTTCGGATAACTGTCAATGAATTTCAGTGGGGGTAGTGCCTTTGACACTCAAAAAACGTATTACTGCATACAACTCGCACTTGACGGTGGAAGTGAGAGGAAGCTCCATTGCAAACAGCTGCCCAGCCAAGACTAATGGTTGCAACGGGTTTGTTGTGGTGGAGATTTGAAGAGGTGAAAGCAAGCTACACGCCAGTGTTGCCTGAACTCACGTAATACCATTCCTCACGTCTCCAGCACCTTGGAGATCTTATTTTACGGACACTTTTTGTAAGTAGTCTGTGTTGCAGGACAGTGATGTCAATATATCAATATTTCTAAAACTTATAATAAATTATGTTATCATAAGAGTGGTTTTATAAGTACATCAATGTAACACAATATTGTGTTATAGGTCCAGCTAATGCCGTGACGAATGTATCAGTTGGAGGAGAGTTGGGCCCAAACAAATGTGTAAAACTGGATGGAATTCTTCCTGAGCTGCCAATGGTATCAGAAAGAGACAAAAGAGACCTTGAATTTGCTTTATCAAATAACTTGGAAATAATAATGGTATCTCATGTTGATAATGCTGAAACGCTGGATCAAGTACGAGTTATTTTAGGTTTGTCTCAGCTTGTCCTGCAAAAATGTTTTGTAATTTCTGAACTCACTTGCAATATAGGATTCTTTAAGAAGTCATGCTTATTATAAAAACATAAAACACATACATTAAATACTCTCTAAATCTTCAAAAATACAACAATTCGTTTTAAATAAAATGAATAAAATCTAAGTCCAAATGTATTTAATGCACATGCCTGTTTGTTGCCAACTTTGCTCCCACAATCTCCCAGCTTTTCGCTGCCAATGCTAAAAAGGTCAATACATTAGTCAATGAACTGGCAAAAGTTTTCACTGATCAAAAGTGTAACTAAACTCTTTTCTAAACTAATATTTTAACTCAATCACAGGGTAGATAACTCAATCAGCTCTTGCAATGGATAGAGTTTCCTGTTTTTGCAGCTTTGGCACCTAGTTACTGTGTTAAAAGTGGATCCATTTGATTGTCGAATACTGCACCTTGAGAGGTGATGCCAGAGAGATTGTCAGCACAACTCTATGTTGTTAGTGTGATCATAAAACAGTTGGAGAGAATTTACACAGACGTAGTAGAAGCAAAAGTGCTCTATGGGGTAGAGATATGGGATTTGGAGGAGGGCGGTGCAAATATGAATGTGATACATAGAAACTTTTGCAAACAAGTTTTGGGCTTACCACAAACTTCACCAAATGGAGTGGCGCAAGCAGAATTGAGAAGACTGGGAACTAGAGGGATAATGGTGGAAAGGGTGTTAAAATATTGGGCGAGAATTAGGAGTTTAGATGAGGAGAATATTCTGCTTCAAGATAGAACAGTAAAGACTAAATCAGAAAGATTCATGGCTAAATAAGATAAAGGAAATGATGTTAAAAATAGGGTTTAGTGTCATGTGTGAAAACAGGGAATTATTGCAAAGTGGATTTTGGAAAAACTTAGGTTAAGAATGGAAGATATTGAAAGGCAAGAAATGTTAGGAAGCTTGAACTTGAAAAGGTCACTGGAAATTTATAGAGAGATGAAAGTGATGTGGAACAGGGCAAAATACATTGATATTTGTGATAAAGCAGCAAGAGAAGGCTTTTCATGGGACTGTACAGGAGCGATGGGAAGAGGGGAGGGTTATCGTGTCACCAAAGAGATAAAGAATGGTATTTGCTTTTAGAATGTGAAGAAACTAGGTTGCTTAGGGAGAAGATAGGCAAGGCTACCAAAAGAAATTCAAGCAATGAAGTTAATGAGTGTAAAAACTAGAAAAAATTTAATTTAAATTGGGAACTTTTTGGGAAAAGTAACAGTCAAATGGTTGAGGAAGATAAGTAAATATGACAAAAATGAAGATGAAGTTATTTTAGATAAGATGCCAATACGGACCCATTAGCTTGACAACCTTAGAGTTTGAGTCTATTGGGCCCAAGGGTAACCAGCAACTCAGTGTAGTAATAAGTATGGAAATGTATAATAATTTGTAATTGAAATGGAAATAAAGATTACTTACTAGGTGATCATTTGTTCTGGAATCCATGAAATGCACGTTGTGATTTACAGTTAGATGGGCTGCATATTAAAAAGATTAGAAAATGTTCACCGTTGAAGAGAGCTACAACCATCAGAATAAAAGAGTTTCTGCCAGGACTTGTGAAGAAGAACATGAGAGGTTCCTAAAGATAGTGCACCATATTGCGTCAGTGATGGTTTGGTGGGCACAAGTTTCTTCCTAAAGCATTTAAAGACAGTGGCCAAAGTATATGAAACAATATTCTGTTGTTTAAGGACTATGATACAATGAAGCACAAAATTAATACAATTTTGAGTCAAACTAATACTCAATGCTCCATTTATTGCTAGTATTTACCTAGAACGCGTTTCGTTAGGGTCTTCCTAACATCATCAGCTGTTGTCGACTAATGGATGCCGGTTCAGTGAACTCCTCGGAGGTGATAGGTGCGTCTCTGTCGGTATCTTGATGAACTGGAAATTGGGGTTGTCTTCAAAGGTAGTATCGAAATTAAACAATTTACTTTCATATTTCTTTATAAAGATTTTTTCCCACGTGGTTAATGCAGCTGGACCTTGGACACTTTTTAGTAAGTGAATTTCTTGTTCTATGTCATGATTTTCCTTCCAAAAATGGTACAATACCGCCGATTTATCTATTTCTTTATTCCTTATGTTCCTAAAGTGATAGATAAATCGGCGGTAGCGTACCATTTTTGGAAGGAAAATCATGACATAGAACAAGAAATTCACTTACTAAAAAGTGTCCAAGGTCCAGCTGCATTAACCACGTGGGAAAAAATCTTTATAAAGAAATATGAAAGTAAATTGTTTAATTTCGATACTACCTTTGAAGACAACCCCAATTTCCAGTTCATCAAGATACCGACAGAGACGCACCTATCACCTCCGAGGAGTTCACTGAACCGGCATCCATTAGTCGACAACAGCTGATGATGTTAGGAAGACCCTAACAAAACGCGTTCTAGGTAAATACTAGCAATAAATGGAGCATTGAGTATTAGTTCGACTCAAAATTGTATTATATGAAACAAGTCTCCTAGAAGTTTGCTTAAGAATGGAGTACTGGGTGTTCCAGTAAGATTCTGCACCAGCCCATAAGCCAGATCCAGTTGATACCGAAATTAGAGATTCAGTAAATTAGATAGGAACATGGGGTTTATTTTTTAAATGTGAAATAGGTTGTTTGTTGGGTTAGCAATTCCTGGAGGGAAAGCTATGGTCAACACTCGAAGGGTAAAGTAGCTTTCTTCGACCCTTCCTTAGTAACTGCTGACCATAATAAAAGACACAAAGGTTCACATGTGACAAAAGATCGCCTTGAGTAGGGGAATTTGGTGTGAATAACAAGAGTTGTTTGAAAGGAATCTGACACAGCTCGACGATCCATCCAGTAAGGAAGACGTGTCTTGGGAATGTATTTGTTCCTGCACAACTAACGAATTACATGTTATCGCGCAATATGTGCTTCACATATGGTAACTCCAGACAGTAATATAGATTGGATTATTATAGATTAGATTATTTCCCTTAGTTGGTAACTTCGCTATTCATGTGATTATAAAAAAAGGGACAAGCAGTCAATAAACGAGTCTTAAACTTGGATTCCAGTGTTATCAGTGTCATTCTTACCATGTATACCCCGAGATAAACCTCTTGCTCTAAACTGATGCTAGACTGCACATTGCTTCAAATGACATAAGGCTTCCCTTAGTGGTGACACAGTCAATCGCTTGAGAAAAGTGTTCTAGATTTTAATTCTACCTAAGACTGGCTGTCTAGCAGACCTGATCTCAACTTCTCGGGTTACAAACTGGTGTCAGTACTTGAGGATATATATCAGGGGCAGATTGTCATTAAGAGCCAGAGGGGCCAGACCCTACCGATAATATCACGCAACTTATATACATTTTTTAATTTGAAGAAAAAAGTAATTTTATATTTTATTGACTTGTAATAATAATTACACACAGTAATTCATTATACTAGGATTCTTAATGGTTACCGAAACTTGCAACCCGTAGTGTTGTACACGACAACCATGCCAGTCTCCTTCAGAAGCAGAATGTTGGGACAGATTATACAGATCTGTAGTCACTCCTCTCCGGTCTACACACTTTGTCAGACAGGTGTTTATACCTTCCTTCTTCTCTTCCTACATCGCATTCAGCAATGCTTGCGGCTACCTAGCTGCGGTTCATTACCTGAAGTTTAGCATTCATGTGATTGTTGTTGTAACCTTAATTGTTTGGTAGACAAATGAAATTGAAACAGGAAGACAAGTCGGCAATTGCATTTCATTTCTGGAATCAAAACCACAACCTTGACCCAAATCCAAAACCATTAAAAGGTTTGTTAAACCAAAACAAACTGACAACGAGGGAGAACATCTTAATGTGGAAATGTGATGACCAAGTAATGAACTTTGAAATCCCACCAGTTGATAATTTGATAAAGAAATTCACAGTTCTACCACCAGAGAGAAGACAGCAGACAACAACAAAAGATAGTCACACCTTTGAGGTTAAAAATGGAAGCAATGACTTCCAAAACTAGTCCCTCAATAACAAAACATGGAAGTGACGGAGTGTTTAAAAACTAACTACAAATATCTAATAGACTGTATTTCCCGGGCTTGTGGGCCGTGGTCCAAAGGATGAAAATTCTCCTGACATTTCGCTCATATCTCCGACGAGCATCTTCAGGGGATAATTCTAGCTAGGTACTTGCGGCATGAGGCCTGATCTGTCCATGCCTACTTGCCTGCCATTGGTTCTTATCAGCCAATCTCCATGTGAATGTGAGTGTGTGCTGCTATTGGTCCAGTTTGTTCTCTATGGCTTTACTTTTGTGTCTTATAATACCAGTATCCACACTTTGTGAAGATGTGATATTTCTTCCTTCCTGTTGAAATTGTTTCTATGTTTTTGAATTTCAATAGCTTCTCTATAGAGCCTGGCATCATAGTGGGCAGTGTTGTCTAAAATTGTAGTTTCTTCAAACTTGATATCATGGCCCATCAGCAATGCGTGCTCAGCTACGGCCGATTTTTCCATTTGTCCAAGTCGACAATTGCTTTTGTGTTCTTTTATTTGGGTTAGTATGCTGCGCTTATCATGCTGATGTATACCTGACCACAGCTGCATGGTAGACAATAAACTCCTTGTAACCCAAGATTATCTCGTCTGTCCTTTGTGGATCTCAATTGATGTTTTATCTTCTTGGCTGGCCTGAAGATTGTTTTTATGTTAGCTTTCTCCAACAATTTGCCAATCCAGTATGTCACCCTAGAAGGCTGTGGGGAAGCACAGAGATGACAAAACAACACAACAAGGCATTCCTACCCTACATCAGTGGCCTGACAGAACAGATAGCAATAGACTAATAGCAGCGCACACTCACATTCACATGGAGATTGGCTGATAAGAACCAATGGCAGGCAAGTAGGCATGGACAGATCAGGCTATATTTGAGGAGGCCTCATGCCACAAGTACCTAGCTAGAATCATCCTCTGAAGATGCTCATTGGAGATATGAGCGAAACATCAGGAGAATTTTCATCCTTTGGACCACGGCCCACAAGCCCGGGAAATACATTCTATTGGACTAACGCAGGCCGTGAAAGCCTATGCATGACTACAAATAGTTTTTTTCAAAAATGTATTTGCTTTGTAATGACATTGTCAATTGGCAGAATCATATCAGCACCACCAGAATTTGGCCCACTAAAGTTCTTTTACATGTAAGTGAATTCACTTACATGGGGCTCTTACTTTAAGTGTATTCAAACATCATTAATTTTGAAAGTAATGAGTCGGTAATTCAAAAACAAACAATATCATTAATTTTGTTTTCTGGATTTGAATCAATAACCTAAGGATCAGTACACCAGCTGAACTATGCAGACCAACAAGATAATGAGCAGTTTGTTATGTGAAACAACAGCCAGCCACATGACACAAAATACTTAAAGACTTCTTATAAGAAAAACTGACTCTTTTAAAATATTATAGTAAATAGGAACACCTTGAGTTGTTATTGATTGCAGCTTATCTTTTTATGATTTTTCTCAGTTTATCATATAGCCATTGTCTTGAATAAACAACACCACTGTACATCATTTCATAATTTTGGGTACACAATGTGTTTATAAATCTTATAATATTTATCATTTATCTTTGTGTAGTGTAGTAATTGTCTTGCTTATATGTACAGTTGAACCTCTTTATAAATAACCCAGTTATATGTAACTCATATTTATACATAAATATTTGCAGGTCGCGGAAAAGAATGTAATTTAGAAACATGAACCTTGTTTATACGTAATGTATTTATACATAATTCACAGTTATATGTATTAAATTTCAATTAAATACAACTGGGTTTTACAAAAGTAAATGAGCATACAGCATATGCTATCTTAAAAGAAACTCATTGGTGACAAAGTCGTAAGCTGAGCAGGCCACTTTTGGCTACTGAAACAAAAGACAAACACAGCTCATATACTGATTACGTAGAAAATGAAGCTAGCTACAGTAAAGCAATAAATATTACACAAATATAAATATTTGTAACAAAGGCTTCACTTATCTTAAGAAATTGGTGTTAATACTTCTTTCTAATGGAGATTGATTTCACAAACAGATTGTTTTCATCAGTCGGAGTTGACTGATGATGAAAACAATCTGTTATTTTTAAAATCGATCTCCATTAGAAAGAAGAATTAACACCAATTTCTTAAAATAAGTGAAGCCTTTGTTACAAATATTTATATTTGTGTAACAACTCGTATACGTCTTTTGGTGCAACAATTTTGTACCAACAAATGAGAAGTAAAGATAATTTTAGTTATCTGGTACTTACTGTTGAACAGCAGGTTTCTTTTTCAATCCTCAGTTTCTTTTAATGAGTAATGGAAAAAAGAAAAAGGAAATATTTACCGCTAAAACAGAAAGTAAAATTCATACAAAAATCCAAACCAAAATTCCTTCAGACTTAGAAATTGCCTATACATGCTATGTACAGTCATCAGTGATAGAAAACCTTGGACAAAACTTCTCTATAACTCATCCTGGCCAAAATTTGAACTCGGGAACTCTTGTACACAGTCTGTGTAGACACTACAGTGGGAAAAGTTGTAGTGTAAAAGCCCTAAGTTCATTAATACATTTTGTAAAATGAGTTGTATGCATTTAATGCAAGAAAAGTTAAACATGTCAAATTAGCTGAATAGCTTAAAGAGGGACTAATTTCTAAATAATGTTTGCTTTGTACGTATCTTAAGTAATTTTAAAGTTTTATACATGCAGGCCCACTGTATTACTTTTTTAACAAAAATAGTAAATTATCAAAATCACATTTGTACATAATGCTGAGTTATAAACAGAGCTAGGAAGTTCACTTGGATTTCCTTTAGCAGTGTAAGAGAGGCCAGGTGTGGCTATATCACACAGCATTACTAGCAAGGGCAAGGTTCATCCTACAATGTAACTCATTACTACAAACCATAGAATACAACTCATTACTGCAGAACAGGTGTAACTGCATGACACAGAGCACGTTGGTAGGAAGGAAGACTTTCGAATAACATCTTTGTTGTGCTTCAAAGATAAGCAACAAAATTTTCTGTACAATCATTGTATGTTTTCTAGCAGTATACTTATTCATGTCCTTATTTACTTCATTATTTACATTTGCATTTCAGTGGGATACTTCAGCAAACATGGAAAAAAGAGAAGCCAGATCAAGAAACTAAATTAGCTGAAATCATTAACGAGTTTGCAACAGATTATCAATCAACTAAATGATTATCAATCAGTCTTGTGTTGGACTCCGGGTCTATATACTTAGAACCCTGATGATGCCGAACGCAGTCTTCGGCGAAACGTTGGAAGGTAGAAAAAATGGACCACGGCCTACAAGCCCGGACATCATAGTTAGTGGAGTTAACGACGCCGGCCGTGAAAGCCTCAGTATTTATGCAACTAAATCTTGTTTTACAGGACATAGAATGAGTTTTTCATTTGAAAGGCTTCAGAGGTACATTATTATTTTTAGTAATACGGCCGCAGATGAGTAAATATGTAATAAAATTCCTGCTTTGGTCTTTTGTCTAGTAAGAGTCTTCAGATATTTAAGAAATTAATTTTATTATTTGGATATTATTTTACATTCGATCAGGAAATATTATAATCCGCATTATAATTGCTTGGGTGTTGCCATAATGTGCCTATTTAAATAATGAGATCAGCCAGAGACAAACCCATATGTACTATATAAGAATTTGTATGTTTTACATAATTATCTAAATAGATGTGCATTTACAAATGTCTCATAAGTCTTTTTTTTCTCTGGGCAACCTGTTTCAATGCCTCTCCGTTGTGTGTTTCTTATCTATGATTTGTTTGTATGCCAGGAGAAGGCCGGTCACAACCTGTATAGGGAATGGCGGACGGTACAAACTTCCTAGCTCTGGTTATAAGTAACCTTTCCTGTTCCCCTTGAAATATATATATAAATCAACTTCAACTGTATATACCTAGCAGATTAAACTCTCTCCTTTCATCTTATGTATTCAGATAGTTAGCAGTTGAAGGATAGTAGATCTTTCTTTAAAAGAATGTTGCAATCTTCATTCTGTTACTGGGTAAATGAACAGAAAATATTCCTATCAAACTAATATTTCCTTTACTTTCAGGACGAGCAGGAAGAGATATTAAGATGATAGCAAAACTACAATCTAAGGTAGCACTGAGAAACGTTAAAAGTATTTGTGAAAATGCAGATGGCATTATGTTCTGCCGCAATGAACTTGCTTTGGAGCTTCCACTAGAACAAGTGTTGAATGCACAAAGGTCTATAACTGCGTATTGTAACAAGGTAACCAATCATTGCAGCTGAGCATTTAGGCCCTACATCAAGTTCAATATAGACATAGAAACATCATGTAGCTAGGTATACACCATATATTAAGTTTACTGAATTCTACACTGTAAGCATTATTTTCTTAAGTTAATTGATGGAAATTAATCATTTCTTCACCCTAGCCGTATATAGGCTAAGATTCTTGATAGATAGAGTCAACATGAAAAATTCAATGCCATGGCCGGGATTTAAACCACAGATCTCCTGGTTTCCGTCCAGTCGCTCTAACCCATTGAGCTACCATGACCAACATGCTGTCCATTTGACTCGTCAAATGGAGAACTTAATGTCAGGATGGCACGCTGGCCATGGTAGCTCAATGGGTAAGAGCAACTGGACAGAAACCAGATCTGTGGTTCAAATCCCGGCCATGGCATTGAATTTTTCATGTTGACTCTATCTATCAAACTTAGCCTATATGTGGCTAGTGTAAAGAAATGATTAATTTCCATCAATTAACTAAATGATGAAGCCTGGGACTCAAGTACTTACGACAGTAGGTCACCACAAACGGTGTATCTTGAATGCGAGAGCCCCTAGTGGTTTACCAGGGAAATATATCAGTCAATTGGAGAATTAAATGTCATGATGACAAATTGGTCATGGTAGCTCAATGGGTTAGAGTCACTGGACGGAAACCAGGAGATCTGTGGTTTAAATCCCGGCCGTGGCAATGAATTTTTCATGTCAACTCTATCAATCCAAAATCTTAGCCTGTGTACGGCTAGTGTGAAGAAATTATTAATTTCCATCCATTAACTTAATTAATATGAATTAAATGATGAAGCCTGGGACTTAAGTACTTAAAATAATAAGTTGTTACAAACAGTATGTCTCGGACGCAAGGGCCCCTAGTGGTCTACCGGGAAAATTTATGAGTCAATTGGAGAATTTACTGTCATGAAGGCAAATTGGCCATTATAGGTCAATGAGTAAGAGCAACTGGACAGAAACCAATAGATCCATGGTTCAAATCCCATCCATGGCATTGATTTTTCAGATTGACTCTATCAATTATTTCTTTAGATTTGTACTTTTAGTTACCGTGTAGTTTTTATCAGTTTTAAGTGAATACATGTTACACTCCTACACTGGTTTGTAATTATTGATTCATTATGTATAACTGTTAAATAGCCTATTGTTGCATTAGTAGTGAAATAAGCATTTTATTGTTAGGTGCTTTTGCCCACACATGAAAAGTAGTAAACAGTTAATCAATATTGAAGAAAGCAATGCAATAATGATAGACTTCTCAATCATAAATCAATAGATTTTTTAGTTCACCATTTGCCATTCACTTCTTTGTGCTCAGTAGCCACTATTTTATTATTACTTGAAACTTCTGGCATTAGAATAAGAATGTCAGTATTACAAACTTCCTCAGGCATTACATTTAAAGGGAGTCGATTAATGACACTAAACAACACTTACATTTAAATTTTCCCGGAACATATTTCAGAGATAGATTGAGTCAACATGAAAAATTCAATGCCATGGCCGGGATTTGAACCACGGATCTCCTAGTTTCCCTCCAATCTAACCCATTGAGCTACATGGCTAACGTGCCGTCCTGACATTAAATTCTCCATTTGACTCATATATTTTCCCGGTAAACCACTAGGGGCTCTCACATCCGAGATACACTGTTTGTGGTGACTTACTATCTTAAGTACTTGAATCCCAGGCTTCATCATTTAACTCTTATTATTTTAGTTAATTGACGGAAATTAATCATTTCTTCATACTCGTATATAGGCTAAGGTCTTTGATAGAGTCAACATGAAAAATTCAATGCCATGGCCAGGATTTGAACCATGGATCTCCTGGTTTCCATCCTGGACTGAAAACAGTCTTTTGTTCAGTAATGTAAATTTTGATATTGTCTTGTCTTTGTTTATATTTGTGTTATATTCAGTGATACATTTGATGGGAGAGATGCACACTCCTGAAACTTCGATTTCTAATTGTCTTTTCACTTGACTTGTTTCCCGAGAAGCACTTGAGTATATTCGTCAGGTCTTATTTTACCATTATCCTTATTTGTTTTATGCTTTTAACAGTTTTGTTTGTTTGTTTCAAAACAGATTAAGAAGCCTATAATCTTATCTGCAGAAATTTTGGATTCAATGATAAAAATGCCTAGACCTACTCTAAATGAAATTGCAGATATTACTATGGGTCTGGTAGATGGCATTGACGGTGTTGTACTGACATTAGCAACTTCATTAAGCAGTTATTGTGTTGAAAGTGTTATGGCAGTAAAGAAGATCTTTAATGAAAGTGATCGTATATTGTGGCAGAGAAATATATTTGAAGATCTCAAAAGGCAGGTAGGAGCTGTTGCTTAGAGTTAGTTTTGAGTATTCTTTTAATTTCATGACTTAGGTTACATAGACTTAAAAAATGACCAACCGGGATGGCTCAGGCAGTTTCATCTGTGGACCTCATTCGGGAGGTCTGGGTTCAATTCTCTTGACCAGCCTACCTGACAGGGGGGTTTTCCCAGGTTGCCAGGTGAATGTTGGGTAGGTTAATTACATTCCCAAAATCCCTCCTTTTCATCTCCATTGTCATTTCACATCATCTCTCATGTGGTGTCTTTCAGACTAGAAGTGTAGTAGGAGGTCTCAGTGCTGCATGGCAGGATGATATGCTCCTGGTAAATGGGACGGTCTTTGGTGTTTGGACTGGCATAGTGGGCCATTTCAGGACCAAATGGGTGGGATGCAGGTTTTCCTGGCCTTCTGGGGAGTTTTCAAATGGTCAATAGGAGGGACTGTGCCCTTTGCACTGTCATGGTTCCTTGAGATAGTCACCTTCTGTCTCCTCTCACCTTCATCCCAGGGATGCCCCAATCAGGTACTATACTATTTTTACTATTTTATTTATTTATTTATTTAGCATTTAATTTCTGTGCAGAAATATTTGCTTTTTCAAGATACAGTACAAACAATACAAACTAGAAATTCAGAAAATACAGAATTAATTCTGCATGCAATAATCAGATTAAATTGTATCAATGTCAACAAATACAGAAAACTTACATGAATTGTCAACCATTAGTATCATAAAATTATTCTCATGTAATCATTTACTCTACTATGTCCAACGAGACAATAAAGTACTGTATCACTCCGCGCCCACGTACAATCGGAACGACAGTACTGCTACCGCTTCGTTAAGTATAATATTAATATGTATTAATGATATGAATATGCATTATCAACACAAAAAACACATATTTATTCAAGCCAATCACTGGTTAACAAGTTTCTCTTAGTTCTTCCTAACTTGTTAACCAGGCAAAAAGAACACCAGAGGAACATTAAGTTGAAACAAACAGAAAAATCTGCAGTTTCACACCATTTTTGGACAGAAAACCACAACATTGGCCACAACATTAAACTGTTAAAATCTTTAAGTACACCCATAGAATTGGATATTTGGGGAAAAATATTCATAAACAAAAACTGTGATAAAGTTATAAATTTTGAAATCCTGGCATTAAATGAAGTATTAAAACTTAGTGCCCCTAACACCAGATGGCAGAGTGATCGGAGCTCCGTAGTAGTGGAAGAAGAGGGAGGTTCATTTAGTCACCAAACAGCTGAGGATGAGATCGAATGATCTTGAAAACGTTTCAATTATACAACAACAAGTGAGTGAAGACTGAGTGTAAACATAGTGACTCATAAATTCAAACTTAAATATGAAGAATACTTCACTGTTAATAATGCTTCTGCTTTTAATATTTATAACTTTAGATAAGTTTTCTTTTTTATTAATTTTACTTTGAAAACTCAGTGCTAAACATTTTTCTTTGTTAATTGGTATCTTTGAATCAAGATAATATATATAGCCGATAAACTATTTGCATTTGCATTTAATCCACCAATACATTGCCATTTTTGTAAACTCCTGTCAGTATTCTCATGTTGCCATGGAAAGAACATTTAGTTTTTAAACATCTTTGATTTGGTTTACCCTCCATTATAGCAGAGGGAGTTAAAGGAATATTTAAAAAGGATATTTAAAAACTGACATTTTGTGCCATCATTCTGTAAGTTGGCATTTTCAAACAAATAACACTATTCATGAACATTATACTAGGAATGGTGCTAAATTACATAAACTGGGATCAAGATCAAATAAAAAACTTAACTCAGTACTTCATAAAGGGGTTCACATGTATAACTTAATCTTAAAGAAAATCGAAAACAATGATAAGAAAAGATTCAGAAGAGATGTGAAATCATTTTTAATAAATCAGTGCTTCTATAGTACTCAAGAGTTCTTTGAATATTTTAGATACCAGATTAAGTAGAGTAAATGATTACATGAGAATAATTTTATGATACTAATGGTTGACAATTCATGTAAGTTTTCTGTATTTGTTGACATTGATACAATTTAATCTGATTATTGCATGCAGAATTAATTCTGTATTTTCTGAATTTCTAGTTTGTATTGTTTGTACTGTATCTTGAAAAAGCAAATATTTCTGTACAGAAATTAAATGCTAAATAAATAAATAAAAGACGATTAGATATTGACTTTTTGGGACTGTGCATCTCTACCATCATCAGGACATTTATAAAATGTTATAACCACAAATGAAACACTGGATATAACATAACTATAAACAAAGACAAAACACTATCAAAATTTCCATTACTGAACAAAAGACTGTTTTCAGTAAACTAAATGCCAGCTCAGGAGATGGCGTGAGTATAGAAAATTGTGTCAAAGAAACGTAACTACTCAACCTGATTATCAAGCTGTATTGATCTTTGCTTCTTAAATCAATGGATTTCCATTTTTAAGGCCTGTTTCCAAGAGGAGTTGAACTGAAGTCCAGCATCATGATTAAGCGTGCTCCTTTCAGAGGAAACCGACAAAGCCTCCTTAATTCTCCACTCCCAGTAACTGTTGCATATTGCCAAGATGGTCGTCTCCCAAAAATTGGCTTTATGGTTGTTATCAAAACAATGCTCTGCCAGCCCACACTTCTCATGTTGCATTAAACGAATGCTCTGTTCATGTTCAATTATTCTAGTAGTGATGGTCCTTCCGGTTTGTCCTATATACAGTGTCTGACATTCACAGGGAATGTGGTACACTCCCGGAACTTGGAAGTCCAGTTTATCTTTCACAGATGTTTAATCTTCAGAGGTGGCTTGTGGATGGTCCTGATGTATTTGGCGAGAATTTTGCTGATTCTGCCGGATAGGTTGCCAGTAAACGGGATGCAGGCTGTAGCGGTAGACTTATCTGACGCTTGCTGTATTACAGGTTTCCCTTTCCTAGCTTTGGTGATCGAGGCTGCTGATTCTGCCGGATAGGTTGCCAGTAAACGGGATGCAGGCTGTAGCGGTAGGTATATCTGACGCTTGCTGTATTACAGGTTTCCCTTTCCTAGCTTTGGTGATCGAGGCTGCTGATTCTGCCGGATAGATTGCCAGTAAACGGGATGCAGGCTGTAGCGGTAGGTATATCTGACGCTGTATTACAGGTTTCCCTTTCCTAGCTTTGGTGATCGAGGCTTCGTCATATTCGGAGTAGCCATTTTGATGGAAAGTGAGTCTCAGGTGCTGTAATTCTTGTTTTAAGTGGCTGTGATCAGAGATAGACAAAGCTCTGTGGACCAGTGTATTGAGACCTCCCAGTTGCTGAGACTTACGATGGAAACTATGAGCATTCAGATAGAGATCGGTAGGTGGTGTAATTCTTAATCATGATGCTGGGTTTCAGTTCAGCTCCTCTTGGAAACCGGCCTTAAAAATGGAAATCCGTTGATTTAAGAAGCAAAGATCAATACAGCTTAATAATCAAGTTAAGTGGTTACGTTTCTTTGACCCAATTAATTTTCTATACTCACGCCATCTCCTGACCTGGCATTTGATTTACTGAAAACAGTCTTTTGTTCAGTAATGCGAATTTTGATAGTGTTTTGTCTTTGTTTATATTGGTGTTATATCCAGTGTTTCATTTGTGGTTATAACGTTTTATAAATATCCTGATGATGGGAGAGATGCACACTCCCAAAACATTGATATCTAATCATCTTTTCACCTGGCTGGCTGTCCAAGAAGAAAGTGAGCGTATTCGTCGCCAGGAAAGCTTCAGGTCTTATGTAGCACAATACTGGTTTATGCACCTCCTACATGCTAAAGAAACTGTGTTCAGTGACAGGAAATGATGTCGAAAAGTGTTCTGTTTGTGTTCAGAAAAAAATTTAGTTAAGGTTTCCATTTGATTTCTCTTTGTACACACATTTCATATTTCTAAAATCTATAGCTCAATTAATGTGAATTCAGAAATAAATAAGAACAGTTTTGTAAGAAAGTATATGGGCAGAGAAACTTATGTCACTGTAACACATCTCTCTCTATGTTTAGGTGCCAAAACCATTGAATTTGGATGAGACAGTTGCTCTAATGGCTGTAGAAGAATCAACATTATGCCTGGCCACAGCAATCATTGTAATGACAACATCTGGTCGTTCAGCTCATCTCGTTTCCAAATATAAACCTCGATGTCCTTTAATTGCGGTTACCACACGAGCGGTCGTTGCTAGACAGAGCAATTTATACAGAGGATTGATTTCTTTACGATACACAAGTAATTTTTACCTTCTCTACCATTTTATCCAATATTATTTTTTCAATAATTTTAGTTTTGATATGGAATGATATGCTTTTTCAAAGTCTACAAAGACTGCTACTATTCATTCATTCATTCATTCATTATCTGCTTAAAAGGATACAAAACATATTCAAAGCATCATTAAGTTAAATATGTGCAACCAGAAAATCACATAGTTTAATATCCACATAAATACGTTCTAAAATAACCTAATTACAATAATAAATCATAAACTATATTACACTATTACTATATTTACACTTATATTATACAAATACTATTTACTCATACACTGGAAAACTGTATAAATAATATTAAATAAACTGGTATGCATTCAAATTTGTTTACCATTTTAAAAAGTGCAAATAAAACTGCAGCTGTCAAAGTGATGGGTTGGTCCTTCTCGGTACAACATACCTGCCGGTCCTTCAAGTGTTAATAAATGTGAGAAAGGTGAAATTACTTTATTTTAATTGCTCATTATAAAGCTTTTAGAGCATATTTAGCAGATTTTTAGTGCATAGATGCACTAGTATTTACATAATGAATAATAATGATAATGATAATGATAATGATAATGATAATGATAATGATAATGATAATAATAATAATAATAATAATAATAATAATAATAATAATAATAATAATAATAATAATAATAATAATAATAATAATAATAAATAATAATAATAATAATAATAATAACTTAAAAATAAATTACAAAAGACAGTAAAACCTGACTAACCCAGACCTCTTTAACCTGGACCAGTTTTGAAAAACAAAAGAACAAAAAATTATATTGTAGAGCGTGGTAAATGAAGACTTCTTTTACATATCGAGATTTAACTGTATTGGAACACCACAGTGAAGTGAAAAATTATTAAGTTTTAGATGAGTCGTATTTATTACACATCTGCTTCACTTTCGTACCTATTTTGAGGACATGATTCGCAAATCATCGTTTGCATCTATGGCTCTTGAGTCGCATAAGAGCCGTAGATGCAAACGATGATTTGCGAAACATGTCCTCAAAATAGGTACGAAAGTGAAGCAGATGTGTAATAAATACGACTCATCTAAAAATTAATAATTACTTCTTTTACAGATGATAAACTGCTAGTCTCAATAGCTACTTTACTCAAATTCTCTTGCAAGCGGGAGAATTCATTGCACTCACCTCACCTGCTTGGGACCAGGTTGGAAGAGAAACTTTGATAAAGTCATGGAAAAAGTTGTGGTCTGGTGTATGTGCCTTGACAGAAAACAAGACTGAAGAAGAAGAAAAACAAATATCGAAGAAGATTTTATAAACATTATTAAATATATCAATGGCTCTTCCGATATTGATAAAGAAGACATTGACAGTGACGGAGGTTATAAACCGATTACAGAGGAAGACATTATTAAATCATGGAGTCTTACTGAAAATGAAAATAAAAGAGTATTCAGATTCAGACAGTGTTGATGAACCAGCTGTAGCTATGACCCACACACAAGCAGTAACAAACATAGAGAAATTGATGCTTTATTGCGAGAGTCAAGACAAATGAAGTTCTAATGTTAAAGCAGATATGAGATAAGCGATACACTAAACTGAGGCAGTAGAAGCTCACTGCTGTTATGACCCACACACAAGCAGTAACAAACATAGAGAAATTGATACTTTATTGCAAGAGTCAGGACAAATGAAGTTCTAATGTTAAAGCGGATGTGAGATAAGCGATACACTAAACTGAGGCAGTAGAAGCTCACTGCTGTTATGACCCACACACAAGTAGTAACAAACATAGAGAAATTGATGCTTTATTGCGAGAGCCAAGACAAATGAGGTTCTAATGTTAAAGCAGATGTGAGATAAGCGATACACTAAACTGAGACAGCAGAAGCTCACTGCTGTTATGACCCACACACAAGCAGTAACAAACGTAGAGAAATTGATATTTTATTTCTAGAGTCAAGACAAATGAAGTTCTAATGTTAAAGCGGATGTGAGATAAGTGATACACTAAACTGAGACAGCAAAAGCTCACTGCTGTTATGACCCACACACAAGCAGTAACAAACATAGGGAAATTGATGCTTTATTCCGAGAGTCAAGACAAATGAAGTTCTAATGTTAAAGCGGACGTGAGATAAGTGATACACTAAATTGAGACAGCAAAAGCTCACTGCTGTTATGACCCACACACAAGCAGTAACAAACATAGAGAAATTGATGTTTTATTTCTAGAGCCAAGACATATGAAGTTCTAATGTTAAAGCGGATGTGAGATAAGTGATACACTAAACTGAGACAGCAAAAGCTCACTGCTGTTATGACCCACGTACAAGCAGTAACAAACATAGAGAAATTGATGTTTTATTTCCAGAGTCAAGACATATGAAGTTCTAATGTTAAAGCGGATGTGAGATAAGTGATACACTAAACTGAGACAGCAAAAGCTTACTGCTGTTATGACCCACACACAAGCAGTAACAAACATAGAGAAATTGATGCTTTATTTCCAGAGTCAAGACAAATGAAGTTCTAATGTTAAAGCAGATGTGAGATAAGCGATACACTAAACTGAGACAGCAGAAGCTCACTGCTGTTATGACCCACGTACAAGCAGTAACAAACATAGAGAAATTGATGTTTTATTTCGAGAGTCAAGACAAATGAAGTTCTAATGTTAAAGCGGATGTGACCTAAGTGATACACTAAACTGAGACAGCAAAAGCTTACTGCTGTTATGACCCACACACAAGCAGTAACAAACATAGGGAAATTAGTACAAAATTGAATCGAGAATATATTGACACATTGCTTCACTCACACTGTTTATTCACAGGACATGTTTCAAGAGCTCTTGCTCCTATCCTCAGCTGATACTCGACTAGTGCAAGTTGTAGTGGTTTCTTCTTTCTCCGTATTGTCAATAGATGGCGTGATGTATTTGTCAAAGATGTCCGGTGGTGGAGTTTCAAAATTCATGACTATGACGATTTTTGTTAATGAAGATTTTTTCCCATACGGAAAGGTCTATGGGGTGATTAACGTATTTTATTATGAATTATGAATCATGAATTTTGAAACTCCACCACCGGACATCTTTGACAAATACATCACGCCATCTATTGACAATACAGAGAAAGAAGAAACCACTACAACTTGCACTAGTCGAGTATCAGCTGAGGATAGGAGCAAGAGCTCTTGAAACATGTCCTGTGAATAAACAGTGTGAGTGAAGCAATGTGTCAATATATTCTCGATTCAGTCATGAATTTTGAAACTCCACCACCGGACATCTTTGACAAATACATCACGCCATCTATTGACAATACGGAGAAAGAAGAAACCACTACAACTTGCACTAGTCGAGTATCAGCTGAGGATAGGAGCAAGAGCTCTTGAAACATGTCCTGTGAATAAACAGTGTGAGTGAAGCAATGTGTCAATATATTCTCGATTCAATTTTGTACTAGTTTGTGCTTCACTGTCCCTACGCTTCTTTCAAGTTTATACTTTGTTTGATAGGGAAATTGATGCTTTATTTCCAGAGTCAAGACATATGAAGTTCTAATGTTAAAGCGGATGTGAGATAAGTGATACACTAAACTGAGACAGCAAAAGCTTACTGCTGTTATGACCCACACACAAGCAGTAACAAACATAGAGAAATTGATGCTTTATTTCCAGAGCCAAGACAAATGAAGTTCTAATGTTAAAGCGGATGTGAGAT